>CM069296.1:47402500-47840000 GCA_035609425.1 Epinephelus awoara | reverse complement strand
CTACAGAAACCTAAGTTGGCATGTAGCTGGAGGGAGATCGACGGGAAGACGAATGTTTCTGCTAAGAATTGTGGGATGCTAACAGCTAGCTTGTTTTACAAAGTAGAGGCAGTGGTGTGATGCAGTGTGGGAGCTACAGAGAGATCTAGAAGTTACCTGAGATAGTTTGTTTTCTCATTTGAGAAGGAATGACACTTGACCTGGTTAAATGTGGAGTGAAACGTGAAAATGTTTTGTGAATACTGTAGATGTGTCTCTGCACACAGACGTGCTGTGTGTGAATGAGTTAATGAGAGTTTCAGTAAATGTGAGATGAACCAGTTTAAAGTCAGAGTCAGTGGTTCGTAGAGACGCTGCAGAGGAGACTCGTCAGGTCTAAATGCTCTCAGCTGTTTTTCTTTCCTCCTTCAGACTCAGCAGCTAATAAACACATTTCCTCCGGTCTCAGCCCATTACACACTCTAATTACACACACACACACACACACACACACACACACAAACACAGAGGCTCTCAGTAAAAACTCTGGTGGAAAATAAACTGTAAATTATCTATGTGTGTGTGTGTGTGTGTGTGTGTGTGTGTGAGGGCTGATGCCTGACAAGGTGTCCTTTATCTCTGTGTAGCGGCCTGGTGGCGGCGTGACCCGTCCGACATGCACTCAGGATGTTGCCTCCACAGGGCCGTTAACACCTTGTCGCTAGCTAACGCTATGCTAACAAGCTTCAGAGTTTCACCAGAACTACTCAGTAGGTGTTAACAGACACCAACAGCCAATCAGAATCCATTATCCACCCGGCCCATGGTGTAAATATATATGTATAAGTTCTGTCTGTGTTAAAGGGATAGTTCGGGTTTTTGGACATGAAGTTGTGTGAAACGCTGACCATAAATCAATCAATCAATCAATCAATCAATCAATTTTATTTATAAAGCCCAATATCTACATCATAATCACACTGACTGGAGTTCAGTTCACACATACACACACACACACACACACACACACACACACACACACCTTAATTAGTGGAAAGCATAGCTGAAGGCGTGTGTGTGTGTGTGTGTGTGTGTGTGTGTGTGTGTGTGATCCCCTTCTGCTCGTTGTGACAATATTGACCCTTCGTGATAAATAATACAGTGATGTGATACACACACACACACACACACACACACACACACAGTCTCTGGGATAAAAAGACATTTAGAGATGAGGACAGATGACGGACCGATGACACACACACACACACACAGCTGTAGATGTATTTTCTCTTCACCACAGAGAAACATGAGTTCATGTCTGAGAGGAAACAGGAGGAAGTGAATATGTGTTAAGTCCCGCCCCTTTTTAATATCATATCACTAAACTGATTGAGATCAAAACTCATTCAGACACCATGTGATGACATGATGTGTTGTTTACGTTTGAAAAGAAGAAGAATGAAGTGATAGAAACAGTCCATGTCTCTGCAGTGTCTCCTGACGTCTCTGGTTAAATCATGGTTCAGTGTTTTGTTCCCCTGTCAACACACAGAAGCTTCTCCCGCCTGAAACATGGCGAGGATTCCTCTCACACACCTGACTGGACCTCATCAGGCTCTGTGGCAGCACGACACCACAATACACCTGTAACGTGTGGAAGATAAACTCAGGGTGCGTTCACAACTGCTCTGTTTGGTTCAGTTCAGTCTAACTCAGGTTGGTTTGTGCAGGTGTGAACACACCAAAACAACCAGACCGAGACCTTCTTGAAGAGGTGGTCTCAGTCTGGCTCCAAAGGAACTCTGGTGCAGTTGGTTTGTGGTGAGAAGGTGTTGCGACCTGGATGTGAAGCAACTGCAGTCACATGACACATTGTTTGGGTTAAACATGAGCATGTTACAGTCCTGGAGGATTATTAATGTGCACCTCCTCCTGTACTGCCTTAATATGCACATTCAGCACATCCAATGCATCAAAACATTGTTTTCTAGTTGGAGCCGCCCCTCGTTTTCAAACTGTATGGTTTGACTAAAATGAACAATGACAGCAATATAGTCCACGATGAGCAGCGCTAAAATCAACCTGCGTAGTTGTCCCTCCATTGTGACATTACAAAGTGTCACATTTATCTTGCAAGTGTACTCTTCTTCAACGTTTGCTTTACTTCCTGGATTTTTCCCACATGGAAATTCTGACCAATCAAGAGCAGCTTTCTCACACAAGGCATTTGATCTGGTCCTCTTGTAAATGCTGCCGTGAGAACACGAACCAACTCTAGGCAATTATACAACTTTGTGACAACATGAGTCCCTGATAACAGCTGTCTTCACTCACAGTAACTAACTGTTGTTACTGTATTTCATGATCTGAGTCTTAACTCTTAAATCCCGTGTGGATCATCCAGCCGTCACGTTGTCAACATCAACACAGTCTGTTCACCACAGGAGGAAGTGAGTGATGTCACCAGGAAACTGAATCATGTTTATTAATTTCCTGCAGGATTAGTTGTGATAGTTCAGTCAGGCTGTGGCTGAATGTGAGAGGAGAGAACGGGCTATTCACCTGGTCAGCTCCACACACACACACACACGCACGCACGCACGCACGCACGCACGCACACACACAAACACACACACACACACACACACACACACACACACACGTGCGCGCACACACCCGTCCTGTTCCTGTGTTGTGTAAGAACAGGACGTTCATATTATAAGAGCATTAAAACTACACATATTCAACATTAAGTGCTCCAACAACTCACTCAGTCACTACTCTGTATATTTATCGTACAGTTTTTCTGCTCTCGTCTCTTTGATTCTTCACTGTTGCAGGACTTTGCCTTCTTTTAATTTCCTTTGCTCCAAACACCGAAGCACTTTTCTTACAAGTGAACAAATCTTATTCTGATTCTGACTGTGACAGCTACAACCAGGTGGCCCCCTGTGTTAGCTTGATGCTAACACATAATGGGAGTTATCATTAATGTGCAAACAAAGTAGCTTCACGATACACAATAATATAATCTTAAGAAGTGATTCATTTTACTTCACATGCTAAACATAGAACAACATGTGCCCACACACACACACACACATATATATATCGTCCCAGTGTCGTGATGAAAAGTGAAACTGACTGTGACATCCTGCAGAAATCCTTCGGTGAAGACATGACCCACAGATTTCCTGAGAAGGTGTTGATGTCTAACGCCGGGTTCAGATGACACGTTCACGACACGTTCTGTCCGTCACTCTGTCAGATTAGACGACTGTGGAGTCATAAAGTCTGTGACTTGGCCGACAGACATGACAGACGTCTTTTACAACTGTAGTAACATAAAAAGTGTCACCAGATGGGCGGAGCTACATTTGTAGTACTGCATGAAAACCTTACAAATCACTGAATCCTCCACAGGAAGTTCCTGCAAATGTTTCACAATAAAAGCCTTTTCATAAAATGAAGAGATTCTCTCAGCTGAAATGAAAAGGGGCTTTTAATTTGAAACAGAAACAGGAAGTGTTGAGTTTGATTAAACTAAAACCAGAATGATAAATGAGGGCGTGTGTTTGAGATGAAGCTGGTAGCTTCTGTGTTCCTATTGGTCGAAGTGACGGCTGTGAAGTCGTGGAAGACAAATTCAAACATGCGAGACTTTGTGTTGGGACGTCGTCTTTGTCGTCTGCTGTGACACACTACACCAGATGATACGATGTGATACCGTGTACGAGACTCATCGTCGTTCATGATCCATGCCGACACCGTACGACGGCGCATGGGGCTGTAACCACGCTGATATATATGATATGTAACACACACTCTTTGTTGGTTACAATAAGAAGGCAGACGTTCCCATGACGGTCCAGACACAGAGGTTTATTAACACGCAGGTGGAGACAGGAAGGAGACAGAGGCAGTGTGTGGGGGGGGGGGGGAGTGAATACAGTGAAGACAATAACAACAGAAACATGTCTGCCCTGATTGTCCGTCAGTCCTGCTGTAGATTCACCTCCACAGATTCATTTCCACATTTATTGACGGAGACAGAGTGAATAAAAAAGGAGCAATAAAAAGTTCACTGTCTCCAACTGAACAACACAACACTTCTTCTGCAGCATAAATTATTTCAACTGATGCTCTAATTAATTTATTTCCCTTTTGTTTTTCCTCGACTTCTGTACTGACTGATGATGACAGTAATCAGGTTCCAGAGGAGGAGGAGGAGGAGGAGGAAGAGGAAGGGGGATGGGAGTTCAAACCTTATCCTTTAAAACAGTTTCTATTTTTATTTGCTAAAAGCTCTTCTTCTTCTTCTTCTCTTGCTCGTCTACTCTAAAACGTTTCACATTGTGACAGAGCGACACTACACACACGTTGGTTTGGCTCTAATCAACTGACTGAAAAAAAGGAAAAGCTTAAAAGCTCTACAAAAAGATATTTTTTCTTTTCTCTACATCTCAGTAGGAGACAAGAAGGCATCCGCAGCAAATGTTTATTAAAGGTACAAGCCGTGCTTAAAGGGACAGCAGCAGTCCATGCTCGTCGTGTTGGCAGGAAAACGTCCTTTCAACTTCGTCTCAAACAGTTTCCTCGCTCAGACTTTGAGGCAGCTCCTCCACGACTTCACAATCTCTCTATTTTTGGTTTGTTTTAATTCTGACAGGTTTGTACTGTCCTCTCTCGCCTGTGTCCTCCGTCAACACCGTCCCGTCCCTGTCAGTCTGTCTCAGCCCGTCTCATCACAGTGCGTTGGTTTATGGCTGTAGGACTCTGGGCAAACTACAATATGTGTCCGTTTGATTAACAGTATTCAGAATCTGCAAATTGCACTTGTTCTGTTTCACCAGGCGACAGCAGAGAGTGGGATACTGGTCTGCTCAGGTGTGGTGCTGGGTGCAGTGGGTGCAGTGGGTGGGGTGCTGGGTGCAGTGGGAGGGGTGCTGGGTGCAGTGGGTGCAGTGGGAGGGGTACTGGGTGCAGTGGGAGGGGGTGTGGAGGTAACGGAGAAGCAGAGGAGGAAGTGACAGGTGATGATGGTACCAGTCTGTGTCTCTGTCTCTGTTAGTCCCGTTGCTATGGCAACATGATGGGAGTGTCTGAGAACATGGACATGATGGAGTCTGTCTCCCCCGCCCTCTGTTGCGACTGGTTGTGGAGCTTTGAGTGCTGCTCTGCCTCTAGTAATAAACCTGGACCCAAATGTCCTGCCGGCCCCGCCCTGAGTCTGCCGTTCTGCTGCTCTCTGATTGGCTCCAGAAAGACCACATGCTTGTTGGTACTGACCTTGCGGCCCGGTCCCTCAGTGGTGGCCGGCGGGGTGGGGGTGAGGATGGAGGACTGGGCGCTGCCGGCCCCGGCCTCGTTCCCCTGGCTCGGGGTGGCGGTGGCTGTGGTCAGGGCTTTAGGGCAGGGAGGGCAGCGGCAGGGCGTCAGGTACAGGTACATGAGGACCAGCACCAGGCTCACCACGCAGCCCAGCAGGGTGGTGAATCCGGTGTTGAACGACTCGTGAGGCTCGTCGTGGTGCAGCAACACCGTCACGTTGACCTCCCGCGTCTCGTTGCGCTGCTGCTGCTGGTCCAGAGACATGCACCAGTAGATCCCAGCATCCGCAGCTCGAGCCGCCACGATCTCCAGGCTGCCGTTGGCGAACATTTTCAATGACCCATTGTTTCCCGGCGGTGCCACGTACTCCTGATTGGGCGACACCCACAGAAAGGTCACATGGTGTCCGGTGAGCGTGGTCACGCAGTGCAGCAGCACTGGACTCCCTGCCTTCACTGATACACTGCTGTTCTGCTCTCTGAGCGCCTGACTCATCGCAGTCAGGTTGCATTTCTCAAAGAAGCGGTCGTGCTGGAAGAAGCGTACGGTGCCTCTCTGGATCCCGTAGACCAGACAGGTGTACTCTTTTCTGAAGTCTGTCACAGAGGAAAAATTTCTCTGTTCCCAGTGCCGGAACAGTCCGTACATGGAGCACTCACACACCAGGGAGTTGTTGTGAAGGTAGAGTCCTCTCTGCACTGAGATGGGTAAGTTTGATATGTCCTCCAGGGGCAGTTTGGGCAGGCGGTTGGAGGACAGGTCCAGCAGGGACAGGTGAGGGTGGCTGTGCTCTTGAATGGAGAAGAAGGGGAAGTCAGTGAGGCGGTTGTGACTGAGGTAGGCCTTGCGGAGGCTGCTCATCCCGGCCAGAGCTCTGCTCTCCACACGGACAATACGGTTGTTGAACAGCAGCAATTCCTCCAATCCAGGCAATTCCAGGAAGTAGTGCTGCCCCAAAACACGAAGCTGATTGGACGACAGGTCCAGATGTCGGAGCAGAGTCCCGGAGGTGTTTCGAAACGCCCCCGGGTGAATAGTGGTCAGCTGGTTGTGCGCTAACCGTAATGTCTCCAATCGGTAAAGTCCTTCAAAGCTGCCCCCGTCCAGCTGCACGATGCGGTTGTGGCTGAGATCCAGAGTGACGGTGGAGACGGGCATCTCTCTGGGGACCTGGTCCAGACTCAGGGCGGTGCAGCTGAGGATGTCTGAGGCACAGACGCATCCACTGGCCTGGGAGGAGCCCTGAGACAGGCAGATGGTGGCCTGGACGCGGCTCAGCTGGGGGAGCTGGAGACAAACTAACAAGACAACGACAGACCACCATGACGGTGACGCTGCTGTAACCGCTGCTGCCACCACACCCTGCAGGAAACCAGTGCTCCCAGCAACATTCAGCATGATGCCACCAGCAGGCCGCAGGCACCAGATGTGTTTGTAGTCTCTCTATGACCCAGCTTTTATCTCTATTACTCCCTTCACTCTGTAAATGTGTGTTTCACATCCTTCATGCTGTGGGATTCATCTCATTCACACACTCCTGACAGACGAACATGTGAGACTCTGTCCACTTGTTTTTCATGTTTATCTGCTCCCAGTCTCTTTACGTTTGGAGCTGAAGCCTCCTGAGCTGCAGGCAGATACGCCAGTGTAAATGTTTGAGGCCGTCACTTCTGAGACAGAAACCTTCACAGTGTTTAAGCTACAGGGCACAAACACGCTGTCACTGTGATGCACGCTTTCATTTCTGCCTCCCGCTCGCTCCGGCCTGATTGTTTATTTTGTGAAACCCAGTTAATGTGGAATGAGGCGACTGCATCTGCATCATCCACCTGCCAGTACGGCGGCCATCTGGAGAGGGCAAACAAAACAAAAAAAAGAGGTGGCTACATAACAAAAAGGCACCAGCAGTCAGGTCCAGGTGTGTCGCTGCGAACAAACAAACTCTCTGCTCTGTGATTTGTGCTCAGCAGGTGGAACCAAATCCAGCTCCGTCTCCAGCAGTGTTTAGACACAGATAATAGAGACAGTGATGGAGGAACGATGAGTTCAGTCAGAGTTCAGAGGCTTTGAACTCATCCAGGTGTTGTGAAAAGTGGAAAGAAGAGCAGGTGCAGGAAGCTGTTGAAATATTCTCCTTTGTTGTGGGTTTTATTCCGTCCAGAGAAAACATGGTGACAGCAGCAGCGGCGCACGGCGTTCAGCATGACTTCCTCTCACCTCTTGGAAATCCATTTAGCCCATAACTGCTCCTCCGTACCTCCAGCACACACAGATGTCCCCTCCTGATGACTTTGCCTCCGGGCCGTCC
The DNA here is from genome assembly GCA_035609425.1 of Epinephelus awoara. Taxonomy (NCBI): domain Eukaryota; kingdom Metazoa; phylum Chordata; class Actinopteri; order Perciformes; family Serranidae; genus Epinephelus; species Epinephelus awoara. The sequence continues at coordinate 47,832,379 of CM069296.1, read as the reverse complement.
TCGTCCAAGCTTTCCAGACGTAAACAGAGCAAACAGTCAAAGCTTCAACTTTCACTCAGCGGCTCCTCTCGTGATGCGCGAGCTTCATCTTAGTTTTAGCATCTCTTTGATTTTGTGCCAAGTCAGGTTTTGTGAATCGCGGCCGCAGCTGTCTGCCGCCCACAGCTCGCCCCAAGTCTCTCATCAGATTCTCAAACAAGTCAGCATCCTGTCCACTTCACTTCACTTCTCCTCACTCGCTCACAGCTTTCACTCAGTGCTCCGTTGCTCTGTGTCTCTTTCCTCCGGCTGATATGTGCAGAGCCATTCCTCCTCCTCCTCCTCCTCCTCCTTCTTTCCCCTCAGCAGTGGGAGGAGAGATTTTCATGCAGAAGAGAAATCTGTGAAACGTGCAGCTGTGAGCTCGTCTTCTTCCTCTCCTCCTCTGAGGCTCAGAGAAAGAAGGAAAAACACCTCTCAGACAGGAGAAGTTGTTCCTCTCCAGATGTGAGAGCGAGCCGCAGGTCGAGCTGCTTCCTGTCTGACTCTCAGCTCAGCTGTGAGCTGCGTCTGCCTCCTCTGGTGCTTTCCCAGCTCCTCCTCCTCTTCCTCTCCTCCACTCTGGTTTAATCCTCCTCCTCCTCCTCCCCCTTTCTCTCTCTCTCTCCCCTCAGCATCCTCCGCCCACCTCAGACCCTCCTCCTCCTCCTCTTCCTCCTGTTCTCCTCCTTTTACTGCTCTGCTTGCTCTCTGTCTCTTCCTGTTTCAGGCTCGCACACTTTGTTGTTTTCATCTCTGCCTCTCTGAAGCTTATGCTGCCACAGTGTGTGTGTGTGTGTGTGTGTGTGTGTGTGTGTGTGTGGGGGGGGGGGGGGGGGGGGGGGGTCTGGAATCTGATTGGCCAGAGAGAGACGCACATGAGAAAGACGTCTCCTCTACAGACATTAGTGCTGTTTATTAAAATCTAAATGAACATAATTAATCATTGCAAACAGACGTGTGTCAGTGATCAGTGTCTCTACATGACTCTTTAATATAAACACTTCAGACACCTCGTTATTTCCTCATCTGCTCGTCGGTCTGACTAAAGGTGCAGTATGTCATTTTTCACCTCCATATTCATGATGATAAGTCAACTGCAGGTATGATGATGATGATGATGATGATGGCTCTACTCAGACATCATTCTTCTGTCATGTCAGCAGCATGTTAGCCGCACGCTCATGTTCCCCAGAGGATGAATCCTCCTGACTATCCAAACATTTTTTCCTCATGAAGGCACCGTGCAGTCAAACTGGGTTCATCACCAAACTGCAAAGATAGTAATAATAATATGTATATGGATTTATAGAGCACTTTTCTGGATACTCGAAGATGCTTTACAGAGAACAACGATAGATAAATCAATAGATAGGGCGGTGCAGTGGTTCAGTGGTACAGCAAGAGGGTTCCTGGCTTGAGCCCCTCTAGTGGAGTTTACATGTTCTCCCTGTGTCAGCGTGGGTTTCCTCCAGGTGCTCTGACATGTTCTCCCTGTGTCAGCGTGGGTTTCCTCCACGTGCTCTGACATGTTCTCCCTGTGTCAGCGTGGGTTTCCTCCAGGTGCTCTGACATGTTCTCCCTGTGTCAGCGTGGGTTTCCTCCAGGTGCTCAGACATGTTCTCCCTGTGTCAGCGTGGGTTTCCTCCAGGTGCTCTGACATGTTCTCCCTGTGTCAGGGTGGGTTTCCTCCAGGTGCTCTGACATGTTCTCCCTGTGTCAGCGTGGGTTTCCTCCAGGTGCTCTGACATGTTCTCCCTGTGTCAGTGTGGGTTTCCTCCAGGTGCTCTGACATGTTCTCCCCGTGTCAGCGTGGGTTTCCTCCAGGTGCTCTGACATGTTCTCCCTGTGTCAGCGTGGGTTTCCTCCAGGTGCTCTGACATGTTCTCCCTGTGTCAGCGTGGGTTTCCTCCAGGTGCTCTGACATGTTCTCCCTGTGTCAGCGTGGGTTTCCTCCAGGTGCTCTGACATGTTCTCCCTGTGTCAGCGTGGGTTTCCTCCAGGTGCTCCGACATGTTCTCCCCGTGCCAGCGTGGGTTTCCTCCAGGTGCTCTGACATGTTCTCCCCGTGTCAGCGTGGGTTTCCTCCAGGTGCTCTGACATGTTCTCCCCGTGTCAGCGTGGGTTTCCTCCAGGTGCTCTGACATGTTCTCCCTGTGTCAGCGTGGGTTTCCTCCAGGTGCTCTGACATGTTCTCCCTGTGTCAGCCTTGATAGGCTCCACAACCCTAAACTTTGACCTCAGTTTTTTCGTTGTTTAACATTGTGTCACATCCAGCTTGTATTGGACCATCGTCCACTGAGGACAAGGTCATGTAAATTTGTTTGTTTATTGTTTTCCATAATGTGATCCTGTGGAAACATTTAGACGTAGAACAGAAGAGGTCCCAGTATGGAGCCTTGGGGAACTCCACATGTCATTTTTGTCCACTCAGATGTACCTATACAAAGACACAAAGTAGTCCCTGTTCTTTAAGTAGGAATCAAACCAGGTTTAGTACTGTGCCTTAAAGTCCCGCCCAGTTTCCCAGTCGGTACAGTAATATGTTCGACCGTGTCAAATTCAGCACTGAGATCCAGAAATACTGATACTGAGATTCTGCAGCTGTCTGTGTTTGAGTAGATGTCAGTGAGACCTTAACGAGAGCCGTCTGTGGTGTCGTCCAAAACCTGACTGGAGGACATCAAAACAGTTGTTTAATGGCTGAAGTTGCTGAGCTGGTGAAAATCAGCTGTTTTGGCCTATAGTTGTTCATTAGTGACGTATAAATTGTTCTTTTTTAGGAGTGGCTTCAGGGCCTGTGGGAAAACACCTGAGAAAACAGGTGTATTTACAATTCATAGAATTTCTGTGGCCATGAGAAATAGTCAGGAAAATATCTGAGATTCTAGAAATGGTTAAATATGTCTTTTTATTTAAGATCTCTTTGCAGTGCTGGCTGTTGTGAAAATTAAATTAAAGTAGATTTCAGTATGTTGAATTCATAAATGTTGCTTTCTAGGGTCCAAAGTAAATATTCATAACACAGGAGAGGCTCTGTCTACAGATACTGGTTTTCCCCGAGTGTATAAATGTCTCAACATGCCTTGTTTGCATAATTATTCAGTATAACCTTTATTTAACCTTTAGTTACGCAGTTAAAGGGACAGGACGCAGACTCATCACAAGCAGGTGGAATTTACTTTAATCCTCTTTGTTTCAGCTCTTGAGTTTCCCTGATCGGAGCTCAAGTGTGTTTTTAAAAAGCTCTGGTAGTTGAGGAGTTTCCACCCAGTCCTGAGGGAAGTGTCTGTAGCAGCTGAATGTTTCACTGTGTTCACCAGCTGCTCTCAAACGGTGTCTGTCCGCTGGTTAACACGTCTGAGAGAAAGTGCAGAGTCGCGTCACTGTGAGCAACTTTAAGGTTCATCGCCGCAGAGGAAACTGATCTTCAGCCTGTTTCATGTTCTACTCTGTTTGATGTTGTCATGATTTTCTGTTTTCATCACTTTGTAAGTGAACTCTCCACTTCCTGTCAGTGTCAGGTTGGTTTCTGGTTTTTAACCAAACATCACTTAACAAACAGGATGAAAGTAGAGACTCTAAGAAGAGAAACAGTCAGAGTCATGCTGTTTATGTTTTTTCTTACTGAAGTGCTGCAAAGATAGTCGATAACACCCTGCTGTTAAAAACAGTACTCTACACCAGGGGTGTCAAACCTACGGCCCGGGGACCAGAACTGGCCCACCAAAGGGTCCAACCTGGCCCTCAAGATGACCTCACACACCTAATATTGATTTTTGCGGCGGTATGATTTCCGTATGGACATACTGAGGCGAGTATCTGCAGCGTGAAGGAGTCACTCGTTCTTCTGTCATTGTGTCTGAAAGCGTCCTCAGAGAGTCACTGGGAGTGATTTTCCTTCATAAGCAGGACTTTAATCTCATTGGTTCAGAGCGAGTGTTGATCACTGACTGAACGTCAGGTGGGGTAAACGTAGAGTTTGTCCTCTGTGACAGACGGTCATCCATCATGTGGTTAAACAGGAATATGTCTCTTGTCTTTTCTCTGCAACTTGTTCAATTGTCCTTTTTTCTTTTTTATAATTCATTCATGTCGGAGTGGTTTTCATTTTCTGCGTGCATCATGAGCCGTGTCAATCTAAACTCTTTGCCCTTTCATTGGTTTATAATTAAAGAGGGAACACAATGGACTCGTGTTGACTTGAAACACAGTCGGTGACATTTTGCAGCTCGTACGCTGTGACTCACTCGGTTCGTCTTTACAATGAGATCTGTCACAAGATGTTCTCGTCGTCAGTGTGGAGCAGAGAGGAGAGGACAGGTGGAGCGGGGACACGTGTGAGGACAGGATGAAGGAGACGAGTCTCTCTGTGTGAAGTGTCATGGCCACTGTAATGAAAAGGTCAGAGTAGATTTCACCTGAAAATGTCACCATGTTGGTCCCTCAGGATTCCTCCTGTGATGGACACAGATGACCTATCAGCAGAGAACGCCGCCGCTGTGAAAGTCACCGCTTTTATTCTTCTTCACTTCAGTAATAATGGAGATTAAAGCATTACAACGCAGACGTTGTCTGAGAAGACACAGAATGAAATGAGTGGATGTCCCCACAGTGTCTCATGACAGGGGACAGGACTGAGTGGACCAGGATGTTGAGTTTGTTCCCAGTGACACTCCGTCCTTATTGAACCACAGTCCTGATTGGTTGTGCTCTGAAGTCCGTCAGCAGTCTGTTCAGCTGATGTCTCGGCAGCCTCAGAGACAAAGCTCCTGATGTGAAGTCTGAAGGAGAGCTTTGCTGAGGTTGGTTCCAGCTTGTCGCAAAGCGTTTCAGGGTCGGTTGATAGAAAAGGCCCTTGTTGTTTCACAAAGACTTCTAATCCAGCCGCACACACACACACACACACACACACACACACACACACACACACACACACACACACACACACACACACACACACACACACACAACTGAACTGAAATACACAATGTGAGAAATGGTGAAAGTAGTTTTAAGACTTTGCTGCTCAACGAGGTACAAACGTGATGTCAGAAATAAAAGTGTAACGCTGCCCTAAAGAAACAAACCAATGGACTGCAGCGTTAAGACGAAAGAACCGGGCAGTCTGTGACGCTCATTTCATCACTGGTTAATAACCCCTGATTCACGATACGGTGCTCGAATCATCGCATGACAGACATGACAGATTTTTACCAGAAAAAGTGTCACTCTACAATTTTCTTTCATGTCGCACATGAGCTTGTTCAAGCTAACAATAGCTAGCAGACAGTCTGCAGAGGGAGGGAGGAGCAATTGTGTGTGTGTGTGTGTGTGTCGTCGCTTTCATCAGCTGGGAAACTTGGCAGTTGTGAAATGACCTGGTCGAGGTGGAGCACACAAGTAAACTGATCTTTTTATTTAAAATGTAAATCTGTGAAGGAACTGAATAAATAAATAAATAATAAAAGACTGTGGTGTAAAATTAATAAATAAAATAAAAAGAATACAAACTACACCGTATCAGACTGTAGTGTAAAGAAAATAAATAAATTCATAAATAAAATAAAATAGAAAAATAGTCTGTGTCAAGCTATAGTGTAAAAAAAACATGAATCAATTAATAAATAAACCGTAGTGTTGATAAATAAATAAATAAATAAAAATAAATAGCATATCAAGCTGTAGTGTGATAGATGAATGCATAAATAACAAATAAAAATATAGTAAAAAGAATAGATTATCAAGCTGCACTGTGAAATAAAAAAATAAAAATAAAACAAAACAAAAAACAAACTGTATGATGCCGTCGCCATCGAACCTGTAAGTGCAGCTGTCAGGTGGATGTAGGGGAGTGAAAAGTGGAATTTTGGGAGTCGGAGTATAAAGTCAGCAGAGACACAGAACATCCACCCACCGACCAAGACAGCAGTGCAGCACCTCCTGCAGCACCTCGTGCATCACAGCAGGTCGGCTCTGAGAAGAGTCCAGAAATAGAGAAGGAGAGAACAGAGTATCAGTGAGCAGAGGAGACAAAGAGGGTGAGTGGGAGTGGGAGTCGGGTCTGGTGGGAAGACCCGCTATAAAAGATTGATGCAGAGAGGTTGGATTGAGTAGTGCCGCAGGGGAGAGGAGGAGGAGCAGGAGCAGGAGGAGGAGGAGGAGGAGGAGAGTTTGATTAGGGAGAATGATTGAACAGTGGATGAGACACAACAAGCAGAGACAGACAGATGAGGAGAAGAAGATGAAGTGCTCAGGTGTGCATCATGTTGGAGGTTCAGTGTGAGTGTTGCTGTGAAGGTGTGAAAATAGAAAAAGAGGATTTCTTCGATTTCCTCCCAGAAAAACACGAGTGATGTTTTTGTTGCTCAGTGTTGGAAGGAGTCGTGCTGCTGATCGCTGCTGTCGTGATGTTTACCTGCTGACAACATCACATCACAACTTCCTGTCTGATACATGTTTGTTTCTGTGTCACTGGTGGAACCTCGTTTCTCACCTCGAGTCACGTCACATGTCATCAGGTCTCAGACAGGTCGGGTGTGAATGCATCCAAGAGGAGGACTGCAAAAATCTGATCAGGACTGGGGTGGTAAAATGACCTCAGGTTGTATATGGTCACAGTCAGAGTCGTTATGACGTCTCATTTTATATGGTCACAGTCAGAGTCGTTATGATGTCACATTTTATATGGTCACAGTCAGAGTCGTTATGATGTCACATTTTATATGGTCACAGTCAGAGTCGTTATGACGTCTCATTTTATATGGTCACAGTCAGAGTCGTTATGACGTCTCATTTTATATGGTCACAGTCAGAGTCGTTATGACGTCACATTTTATATGGTCACAGTCAGAGTCGTTATGACGTCTCATTTTATATGGTCACAGTCAGAGTCGTTATGACGTCTCATTTTATATGGTCACAGTCAGAGTCGTTATGACGTCACATTTTATATGGTCACAGTCAGAGACGTTATGACGTCACAGTCAGAGACGTTATGACGTCACATTTTATATGGTCACAGTCAGAGTCGTTATGACGTCACATTTTATATGGTCACAGTCAGAGACGTTATGACGTCACAGTCAGAGACGTTATGACGTCACATTTTATATGGTCACAGTCAGAGACGTTATGACGTCACATTTTATATGGTCACAGTCAGAGTCGTTATGATGTCTCATTTTATATGGTCACAGTCAGAGACGTTATGACGTCACAGTTTATATGGTCACAGTCAGAGTTGTTATGATGTCTCATTTTATATGGTCACAGTCAGAGTCGTTATGACGTCACAGTTTATATGGTCAGAGTCCTTATGACGTCACATTTTATATGGTCAGAGACGTTATGACGTCACAGTTTATATGGTCAGAGTCGTTATGACGTCACAGTTTATATGGTAAGACACTCAACAAGGAACATACGAGGATGTTTTCAGTGTGTTATAATGTTAAACTGAATTTCAGTTTTCTCCAAAGCGTGCAGTAAAATAAAGTCAGACCTTAATGTCAATCTGTCATCGTCCTTTTTGGCTGCTCCAGGTACCGGTACTGTATCAGCATGACTTAAAACCCAAGCGGCGGCCGGCCTGACCGGGTCTCACAAAAGATGTCTCACTGTAAAAAGACGTGTGTTGTCAAAGTGTCAGTTTGTGAGTGTCACAGTCGGTGACAGTCGGCAGCTCTCACGTGATTCATCCATGTGTTTGTGCTGCTGAGTTGTTGTTGTTGTCACTGAGCTGCTCACGGACAGAACTTCTTCTTCTGGTGTTTTTGTCACATACCAATAACATGAGCCTTCCCTCCTCTTCCTCTTCCTCTCCAGGATATCTCGGGCTGCGTCCGTCCTGCTCTCTGACCCCTGTTTCCAGCTCCACTCCATCCAGCACCTGTTGGGAGAAGGAGGAGACTCCTCCAGCTCCTCGGCAGCCGTCACCTCCACCGCCGCCCGTCCGGTCATCGGGTCTTTGGGGTCGACCGTGGCCCCCGCCCTCCCTTCAGCCGCTGGGAACACTTCAGAGCGCAAGCACTTCTCCCTGCATGCATGTGAGTGAAGTCCACAGAGTTCACATCTGAGTGTGTTTTAAACAGGAGTGTAAAGACGTCTGATGACCGTCCTCAGGTGATGTCACTCGAATCAACGTCTGTTTAACAACACAAGTTTATAAAGTAAAAAAATCTGGAGGTGTGAAGTCAGAAAGGAGTCGGCGTCCTGCTCGTCTCTGCTGCAGGGTTCATCATAACACACACCAGTCTACCACACAGCTGTCAGAGGGAGAGGTGCACTGTGGGAAATGTAGGCAGGATGTAACAGGATATTCGTGAGTCTGACACAGTTACAGTGTGACATGATGGATCAGTGATGTAGAGACAGTATCATCCAGGTGTCGTAGTCTTCTCTCATGTTTCCTGTGGATTCATACAGTTTAATTCTGACCTCAGATCTGTGGAGACATTTCACGTTGTCTTGGTTTGTTGTGTTCGAGATCTCTTTAATCTCATTGATAGGTTAACAGACTGAAAATGGTCCAGTTCATAAAAACTTCATTGATCGATCAATCAATCAATCAATCAATCAATCAATCAATCAATCAATCAATTTTATTTATAAAGCCCAATATCACAAATCACAATTTGCCTCACAGGGCTTTACAGCATACGACATCCCTCTGTCCTTTGTCAGAGCAAAGGAGGCAAATATATAATGTGATCTAAACCAAGAAATGCATGTAGTCAGAGTGTGTGTGTTCAGTGTGTTCAACGATCTGTGAGCGCCGTCTGCAGCGTTGGATGAAGAACCTCAAAGATATGCTCCAGTGAAAGTACAGAAGAAGGAGGATTATGTAGTTTCTGCTCAGGTCCATTTCTGAAAACCTGCACTGCCTATACCTGTAAAGCTCAGCACCAGGACCGACCCGTTACCTGTCATCATGTCTAAGTCAAAGCCGCACCCGTTAATAAAAGTCCTGCGCCCCTCCACCCGTGATCACCCCCCCAGGCTCCAGTCCCTCACATGAAGCTGGTTCTCTGTTGTTGAATTGGACGTCCCTTTGACTGGATGGTGAAAACATTCAGTCACTGCCAGGTTGGGAAACATGTTAGCATGCTCCTTCCACCACCATCAAACCTCCATAGAATCAAACTCCATGTAGGCTGCCACCTCATCCTCGGGCTGCAGAGTTTCATGGCTGGAGTCCTCCAAGTTGGTGACCAGTGTGACCACGGGGTCAAAGGTTACACTGGTGTCACTGACTTTCAAAATAAAAGGAACTGTCAGAATATTACACATATACTGCACATCTGTTTACTGAGTTTTATTCTGGAAAATACAAAATAGATTTTTGATCTCGGCCCGCCTGACTGGAGTTTGTTGTTACACAGCTTATTGCAGGTTACCTGTTGGTACCCGACCCAGTGCAGGACTCTGATGTACACACTTTAAAAATGGAGCGTAACATTACAGGTGAACAAAGAACAGTTTGTTTCACAACTTTAAGAACAAAAACCAGTTTTTCCTTCGTACTCCTTCATTCATCGGTCCGTCCCATCCTGTAAACACGATATCTCAACAACACCTCAAGGGAGTTTCTCTAAATTTGCCACAAAGTCCACTTAGACTGAAGAATAATAATCGTTTCAGTCAGTGGATAATTGGAAGGAGACGGCAGTGAGTCACAGACACAAACATCAAAAACATGAGCAGATGATGAGACGGTACACACCCTACTGGTACAGCACAAGACCCAGGTCGCTCTTTACTATCAGGTTCATATATGATAATTCAGTTGTATTCTGGCAAAACAGGCGGCTGGTAACTGCAGCACTTTTTAATCTAACTGAAACCATGACCTTTCCTGAACCTTCACCAGAGTCCCTGAACCCTAACCCTGAGACAGGAGTCTTCAAACATTGTACACTGCCCTCATAATTCCTCCTCATTAATATGTTGGCTTTGATAGATCCACCTGATGGCGCTAGAGGTGGAGTCAACGGTTTCACACAACAACAGATGAGGCGACTGTGGAGGAGGTTGTGATATTGGACTTTAAATGGAGGCGTCTGTGAGGTCATCAAATATTTTGCGACATGTGGATGGAGAACTCTTTTGTTACCGATTCGTCCTGTTTCAACATTACTTAAATGTCTTCATCGTCCCCTGTGGTCGCATCTCGCTTTAATCACACTACTCTGCCTCCAAGGCCTCGAGTGGTTCTGGTGGTTTTGTCCGTGTCTGTAAGATTTCAGAAAACGTGCACAACTGTAGACAAATGAAAGCAGAGTACAGACAGAAGGCTCCGTCCTGTCTGTGTAAGTGTCTTACGCTGAGCATCCGTGAGCCCTGAGAGGAGCTCAGTCCACATTCATAAAGGGACTGCACATGTGCAGCGTCAGCTGACTGTGTTTAATGTAAAAACATGTGCAGCAGTAGATGATGTCATATCACAGACACGTAACTGGATTTGGTCTCTGTTGTTTTGTCACTGTTGGACAATCAGAGTTGATGGCGAGCAGCAGGTTGGTGAGGTGATGATGTCAGCTGTCTGTGTGTCAGTGTGTTTGGATCAACCGTCTCTGCCGCTGCTCACAACGTAAATCCACAGTAAAATTTCAGAAGGCTTAGATGCCCCCGAGTCGAGCTGTCACCACGGGGGATGGCCCGGTCACCACGGCATCCTCCTCCATTGTCATGGCAACACAAGCCGTTTCTATGACCACCCTGGGTTGCATCATATGGAGGATTTGCTCCGTCTGTGTGTCTGTCAGTGGAGGTCATACTGGACTGACTTCTCCTGCCCCTCCCCCCACCTCACACTGATAAACATTACATCAACATGTAACAAACGTGTAACACACACAGGACTCTCACTACTACACACACTGTGGTCCTCTCCTCTCCTCCTCCTCTTCCTCTTCCTCTTCCTCCTCCATGTCACAGCCAAATACTGTACTATTATTTAAATATATTTATATTACAGCAGCAATAAAAACCATCTGATCACTTTATAAAATATGATGAATTATTTCATATTAAATGAACCAAAGGAGTCACAGTAAAAGTTAAAGTGCTGCGTCATGTTAACGCTTCAGTAATAAAGGTTTAACGGTATAATAACACTGTTAACACAGGACCGATAGTGTGCAAATGTTTTGCTGGTCATAGATTATTATTTAAATTATGGTAACACACATATTGTTATTGAACCGTTCGCTACGAGGCTTTTGGTTCGGTACACGTTACGAACCAAACGATATGTTGAACTACTTCATTACATTTGGAAAATAAATCTACCTCTTAAAGAGTGTTGAATATAATGTCCTCATCGAGGCAGCTCACAGGACGGGACAGGAAACAGTCTGTCTGCCCCGCCCACCCTCAAACCACAACATCCTACTGCAGTCAGACACACTGGGAGGACGCTATGCTAAGCTAGCTCCTTACATGACGGTTAGTAAGATGTCAGTGGTCGATGTTTTTCTGTTGTGTCTCATCAGTGACTGAAAATCAGAGCTCCAGACTGACGGCCACAAACTTTATTTAATGAGCAGCTACGACAAGAATCCAGAGACTGTTGGACGTTGGGCTCTGTGACCTGTTAGCTGTTAGGCTGTTAGCTGTAGGCTGTTAGGTGTTAGCTGTTAACTGTAGGCTGTTAGGTGTTAGCTGTTAGCTGTAGGCTGTTAGGTGTTAGGTATTGGCTGTTAGGCTGTTAGCTGTAGGCTGTTAGGTGTTAGCTGTTAACTGTAGGCTGTTAGGTGTTAGGTGTTGGCTGTTGGCTGTTAGCTGCTAGCTGTAGGCTGTTAGGTGTTAGCTGTTAACTGTAGGCTGTTAGGTGTTAGCTGCTAGCTGTAGGCTGTTAGGTGTTAGCTGTTAGGTGGTAACTGTAGGCTGTTAGGTGTTAGCTGTTAGGTGTTAGCTGTAAGCTGTTAGGTGTTAGCTGTAAGCTGTTAGGTGTTAGGTGTTAGCTGTTAGGTGTTAGCTGTTAGCTGCTAGCTGTTAGGTGTTAGCTGTTAGGTGTTAGCTGTTAGCTGCTAGCTGTTAGGTGTTAGGTGTTAGCTGTTAGGTGTTGGGTGTTAGCTGTAGGCTGTTAGGTGTTAGCTGTTAGCTGTTAGGTGTTAACTGTAGGCTGTTAGGTGTTAGCTGTTAGGTGTTAACTGTAGGCTGTTAGCTGTTAGGTGTTGGCTGTTAGCTGCTAGCTGTAGGCTGTTAGGTGTTAGCTGTTAACTGTAGGCTGTTAGGTGTTGGCTGCTAGCTGTAGGCTGTTAGCTGTAGGCTGTTAGGTGTTAGCTGTTAGGTGTTAGCTGTAAGCTGTTAGGTGTTAGCTGTTAGCTGCTAGCTGTTAGGTGTTAGCTGTTAGGTGTTGGGTGTTAGCTGTAGGCTGTTAGGTGTTAGCTGTTAGATGTTAACTGTAGGCTGTTAGGTGTTAGCTGTTAGGTGTTAACTGTAGGCTGTTAGCTGTTAGGTGTTAGCTGTTAGGTGTTAACTGTAGGCTGTTAGGTGTTAGCTTCTAGCTGTTAGGTGTTAGCTGTTAGCTGTTAGGTGTTGGGTGTTAGCTGTAGGCTGTTAGGTGTTAGCTGTTAGCTGTTAGGTGTTAACTGTAGGCTGTTAGGTGTTAGCTGTTAGGTGTTAGCTGTAGGCTGTTAGCTGTTAGGTGTTAACTGTAGGCTGTTAGCTGTTAGCTGTTAGGTGTTAACTGTAGGCTGTTAGGTGTTAGCTGTTAGGTGTTAACTGTAGGCTGTTAGGTGTTAGCTGTAGGCTGTTAGCTGTTAGGTGTTAGCTGTTAGGTGTTAACTGTAGGCTGTTAGCTGTTAGGTGTTAACTGTAGGCTGTTAGCTGTTAGGTGTTAGCTGTAGGCTGTTAGGTGTTAGCTGTTAGGTGTTAGCTGTAGGCTGTTAGGTGTTAGCTGTTAGGTGTTAGCTGTAGGCTGTTAGGTGTTAGGTGTTAACTGTAGGCTGTTAGGTGTTAGCTGTTAGGTGTTAGCTGTAGGCTGTTAGCTGTTAGGTGTTAACTGTAGGCTGTTAGGTGTTAGCTGTTAGGTGTTAGCTGTATGCTGTTAGGTGTTAGCTGTTAGGTGTTAGCTGTAGGCTGTTAGGTGTTAGCTGTAGGCTGTTAGGTGTTAGCTGTAGGCTGTTAGGTGTTAGCTGTTAGCTGCTAGCTTTTAGGTGTTAGCTGCTAGCTGTTAGGTGTTGGGTGTTAGCTGTTAGCTGCTAGCTTTTAGGTGTTGGGTGTTAGCTGTAGGCTGTTGGCTGTTAGGTGTTAGCTGCTAGCTGCCAGCAGCAGGTTGCTGTCAGCTGATGGAGGTTGCATTGAGTCACAGTATGATGTGTTGAAGCTCTACTCAGTAAACATGAGTTCTGGGTGAAGGTCAGTCATATGGGTCTCATGATGTGTTCAGTGTAAACTTGTAAAATGTAGCATTTGGCAAAAATCTTAATAATTCAGCTGTTTGAAGGAGAAATGTGTTGATGTTTTAATAATTATAATACATTAGATTTATATGGCGCTTTTCAGGACACTCAGAGATGCTTTACAGTGCTGAATAATAACAAAGATAATGAAATAAAAATTAAACATGAAACCACATCACTGTCAAACAGATATCAGAGAGAAAATTATGACATGTATGTGTGTGTGGGCGGGGCATAAGCACGTACAGCCAGCAGCAGCAGCGACCCACCGTCTGACACCGGCACACCGTGAGGACAGAAACAGAGGCTCAGGGGGGACGGAGCACCTGCTGCAGCAACAACACACTGTCTGTGGTCATTGTGACTCGACCAGCTCACTTCACTACAAGCTGATTGGCTGTTGAAACAGGTGACGTGCTTTAAAACCAGCCGCCGGCCATTTGACCAGCTGAGTGTCAGGTGACACCATCAGCCGACTTGAGTCGAGCTCAGACCGGCCAGTTCACACCACTGTCACTGACACTGACACAGTTTTGTCTCTTCGCCAGTCTTTGGTGTGAACTGGACTTTACGTAAGAAACACATGAGGATTGTTATTCTCAGCTGATCACACACTGAAGGAAACAAACTTCTTCACACTGCACCTTTAAGACATGACTCGTCACAGTTTTGTGCTTTTATGTTAAAGTTCAATTTTGAATTCAGAACATTTTAAACACTTCATAGAAACAGTTTGAGCTCCATGTTTGATTTGATACAAGGACACACTCTTCCCGTGTGTGTGTGTGTGTGTGTGTGTGTGTGTGTGTGTGTGTGTGTCATTGTTTGACACTTGTTGAACAGTGACTGAGACTTTAGCTTCAGGGTTGAAGTTATTTCAGTCGGTGCGTGTATTTGTGGATCAGGTTTAGTGGGTGTCGTCTGTGACATCTGTCTGTCCGTTTGTCCGTCCGTCTGTCTGTCTTTGGCCTTTCCTCGGCCGCCTATTCGTCGTCTTGTTTGACTAAACCTGTCAGAGAGCTCAGAGTAACGAACTAGAGACACTCGGCTGTCCTGCTGTTACTCCAGACACATGAACATCACTGATGATGTTTCATGGCTGAATTTGTCCCTATTTGAATTTTTACGAATGTAAAGAGGATGTTGAATGTCGTTTTCTCGCACACATCCAGCCGCCGTCAGATTGAAACCAGCGTCAGGTGGAGGCATGATGTGACTCACGTGTGTGTGTGACATGTGTGTCTCATTGTTTCTGTGAAGAAAGCCTGATTCTGCTCACTGACATGATGTCAGAATAATGAAGCACTGCAAGGAGTCCTTCCATTATGTTTTATTTTCAAGGACTCGTCACTGTGTGTGTGTGTGTGTGTGTGTGTGTGTGCGCGTGTGTGTGTGTGTGTGTGTGTGTGCGCATGTGTGTGTGTGTGTGTGGTGTAAGCACTCAAATCCCTGCAGCCCTGGATGTATTATGGATGAGACTCTGTGGTGTAGTAGCAGCACAGCGTTGTGTTCAGAAGCCGAAGAGAAAGAAAGATGAGATGAGAGGAGCCTGAGCTTCACTCTGCGCTCTCATTAACATCCAACAGTTTTATATTTCTATGCAGATGGTTTATTTACTAAAATAAAAACTACGAGTCAGGAAACTGGAACTCAAAGCAAAACATGATGCACGTTTAGTGGCTGTCAGCGCTCATCCTCAGGGATGAAGAGTGGAGCTGATTTGTCATTTCTGGGCTGCTGCTGCTGACTGGAGTACATTTCCTCAAGTACTGTACTTCTGTTTTATTTCGAGGTATTTCTGTTTGATAGTACTTAATAATCCTCCCCTACATTTCACCAGGAATATTGCCCTTTTTTTCCACTGCATATATTTCATTTCAGATATAAAAGAAAGATATCATTTAATAAAACCCAACACATTGTTGTTTCCTTATTCATCAGTAGTTCTGCACTTTGCTACCATGCCAAGGAAAAATTTAAGTTTGACTGCATAATATTAAAAAACAATAATCTGTGTACACGTATTTCTAAATATGCACAAGAAAAAAATGCGAAAGAAAGTAGACCCAACCGTGGCTAATAACAGTGTACATCCTGATCCTGGAACTGACCCAGAGGAGGATTTGAGTAGGAGTCGGGGTTAATGAATGGATGTGTGTAGCGTGGGAAAAGGAATGGCCTTTATACAGATACAGATCCTGCGCCTGCGCACACAGTCTTACGCTCTAAAGCTCAACAGTGAGTGTGGTAAATGTACAGAGACAGAAATGTCTATGAAGGAAAGGACTATAAAGAAAATGTGTTCAGACTCTTCACACGTCTGTGTTTTTGTCGGTACAGTATTTGTGTGTATTTTCATGTCAGTCTTATATAAATACATTTCACCATCACAGCTCCTGTGTCTGTACAAAACTGACCAGCAGTCTTTTCTGATTCCTTGTATGCTGCCTGTACAGGAAGAACTTGATAATAAAATATGATAAGACGTTTACCAACAGGTATTTAAAGTACGGTACAACATCAACACCCTCTCACAAAAAACAGCATTTAAAAACCTCATTGACTCACACAGAAGAGGAACACGCGCCTGTTTTAAACATTTATGATCTTTCAGAAATTAAATTAACAGTAACTTCAGTGCACCTTGAGGAACCACACTGGCGCTATACCTCTTTTGTTTTTACAGCTTAGACTTGCTCCTGCCGCCTCTGAAAGTTTTATGACGACTGTCTCACTGTTGGATGCAACAATGACGAGGAAAAATTCAGAGGGTTGTATCAAGCTATCAAACCTGAAGTTCAACATTAGCAAGAGGAGAGGGTGGACTGGTCCCTTGGGCTGCAAATACAAAAAACTAGACTGGACTCACAACAGCAGTGCCCTCTTCCGGTACGCTGGTCTTTGCTGTGCTGAGCTGGGGTGGCGGCATCAAGGCTGGTGAGGAAGACCAGCTCTGTGGGCAGGCTGGAACCGGACAGTCTGGTCCCTTTCCCTAAAATAGTTCAGGGTCCCTCATGTCTACAATATTCTAGGGTACCCCTTCCCTACAATAACCCAGAGCAGCCCCTCCCTGCAACATGTTATGGTACCTTTTTTCTTCAATATTCTTGGGTACCCCTTTTCTACAATGTGCCAGGGTAGAGCTTCCTTACAATATTCCAGGGCATCCCATATTCAAGGGTACCCCTTCCCCACAATATTTCAGAGTAGCCATTTCCAACAACACTCCAGCCTTTCCCCTTTCTACAATATTCCAGGGTAGCACCTTCCCACAACATTCCAGGGTAGCCGTCTCCTACAGTATTCTAGAGTGGCCCTTTCCTACGATATTTCAGGGTAGCCCTTTCCCACAAAAATCCCGGGTAGCATGTATTCAAGGGTACCCCTTACCTACAGTACTCCAGAATGGTCCTTTCCTGCAATATCCCAGGGTAGCTCCTCCCTAGAACACTCTAAGGTACCCCTATTTTACGATATTCAGAGTAGCCCTTTTGTACAATATTCTAGGGTACCCTTTTCCTGAAATATTCCAGGGTTAGCTCATATTCAAGGGTGCCCTTTTCCTACAATATTCCAGGGAAGCCCATTCCTTCAATATTCCATTGTACCCTTTTCCACAATATTCCAGGGTAGCTCTTTTGTAAGATATTCTAGAGTACCCTTTTTCCTGAAAATTTCCAGGGAAACCCAATTCCAAGCTACTCCTTCCTATAATATTAGGATATGCAAGGGTACCCCTTCAGTAAAGTATTCCAGTTTAGCTCTTTGCTGCTATATTCCTTGTGATCCTTTGAATACAACGCTCCATGGCATCCTTTTTATTGCACAATATTGCCTTGTTCTCCTTCCATATGACACTACCTGCACCAATCTCATTGTAACACTTACCTACAATATTCCCTGGAACCAATTCTGTTGTTTCCCTTACGTAGAATATTTTAATGGAACCCATTACCAACAATATTGCATGGTCCCCCTCTCATGCTGTATTCCATATTATCCATTCAAACAATATGGTACCCCTTTCTTAACATTTTACCTGCCACCCAAACAACAGTTTCCCTTTACCACAATTTCCATGGTAAACCTAACATACAATATTGTAAGTAGCACTGTACTGCTTATCTAAAATATTCCATGGTATCCCCTCCACACAGTATCTCATGCCACCTATTCCACCGTGTCCTTTACCTACATGCTCCATGGTACCCCTCAGAAGTAACATTCAGTGATACCTATCACATACATTATTCCAAGCAACCCATTCCATGGCACTGCACTATTATCTTTCTCCAACAATATTACGTTACCCCTTTTTCCTCAATATTTCATGGTCCTCCATCTCCAGAATACTCAAGAGATTTTACTAAGTTATATTTTAACTCCTCCAGTGCATTCAGCCGTCATTCAAACTGCTTTGAAATATAAAGATAGCTTCTGGAAAAACCTGCTGCAGAAACTGAGTCTACATATCCAGCAATGACTCAATACCTTGGAATGAGACACACCCCTGTGTTACATGTGAAGCAACAACAGAAGAGACATGACGGAGCTCCACCCATCACCTGACTTACCTGAGACAAAGCAGGAAACAGTTTGTGATTCTTGGTCACTGCAGAGAGACACAGACTGAAGGACAGACGATCAGATTCACCTTCAGACCAAACTAACAACTTCCTCTGAGTGAGTTCAGCTAAAACTCCAACACTGCTGCTTCAACCTGCTGACAGTCCACACACTGAAGGTGAGTTTGACTAAAAACACCACTCAAAGTACATTTCAGTGAAGTTAGTAGAGGAGGGAGGGGAGCCATGACTGACTGTACTTCCTGTCTGCTGTGTTTTCAGCTTCACTCAGAGACTAAATGGCTTCCAGATCAGAGGAGGATCTCTGCTGTCCGGTCTGTCAGGACGTCTTTAGACATCCTGTTCTTCTGTCATGTAGCCACAGCTTCTGTAAAGACTGTCTGAAGAGCTGGTGGAGACAGAGACAAACAAAGGAGTGTCCAGTCTGTAAGAGAAGATCTTCAAGGGCTGAACCACCTTTAAACCTGGTGTTAAAGAACCTGTGTGAGGCCTTCTTACAGGAGAGAGATCAGAGAGCTTCAGAGGCTCTCTGCAGTCTGCACTCTGAGAAACTCAAACTCTTCTGTCTGGACCATCAGCAGCCAGTGTGTGTCGTCTGCAGAGATTCAGAAAAACACACCAACCACAGATTCAGACCCGTCGATGAAGCTGCACAACAACACAAGAAGGAAGTTGAGGAAACTCTGGAGCCCTTAAAGGAGAAGTTAAAGGTTTGTGAACAAGTTAAAGTGAAGTGTGAACAAACAGCACAACACATGAAGGTCCAGGCCCGACGCACAGAGAGGCAGATTAAGGAGCAGTTTAAGAAGCTTCACCAGTTTCTAGAAGAGGAAGAGGAGGCCAGGATGGCTGCACTGAGGGAGGAAGAGGAGCAGAAGAGTCAGATGATGAAGGAGAAGATGGAGGCTCTGAGCAGAGAGATAGCAGCTCTTTCACACACAGTCAGAGCCACAGAGGACGAGCTGAGAGCTGAAGACGTCTCATTCCTGCTCAACTACAAGGCTGCAGTGGACAGAGTCCAGCAGCGCCCCCTGCTGGATGATCCACAGCTGCTCTCAGGAGCTCTGATAGACGAGGCCAAACACCTGGGCAACCTGACCTTCAACATCTGGAACAAGATGAAGGACATGGTCTCCTACACTCCTCTGATCCTGGACCCAAACACTGCTCATCCAGAACTCACCCTGTCTGAAGATCTGACCAGTGTGAGACCAGCAGAGGAGGAACAGCAGCTTCCTGATAATCCAGAGAGGACTGGTATTTTCTGCTCTGTCCTGGGCTCTGAGGGCTTTAACTCAGGGACTCACAGCTGGGATGTCGAGGTTGGAGACAGTACATACTGGTCACTGGGTGTGTTAGCAGAGTCAGTCCAGAGGAAGGGATTCATAGAGTCTGGATTGTGGAGAATAATGTGCTGTAAAAGTAAATACTCAGCATGGTCACCATCAGCTCCACCCACTGTTCTCAGAGTGCAGAAGCAGCTCCAGAGGATCAGAGTGAATCTGGACTGGAACAGAGGAAAGCTGTCGTTCTCTGATCCTGATACTAACACACACATACACACCTTCACACACACTTTCACTGAGAGACTGTTTCCAATCATTGGCAGTGATGATAACCTGAAGATCTTACCAGTGAAGGTGTGTGTGACAGTGGAACAGAGCAGGTAGAGATCAACAGGATGATTCTGTTTATAATGATGTCTGTGTGCCTGAACTGAAGCTGTTGAGCTGCAGCTGTCCTCCTGCACCTGTCCTCCTGCACCTGTCCTCCTCACCTGTCCTCCTCACCTGTCCTCCTGAACCTGTCCTCCTCACCTGTCCTCCTGCACCTGTCCTCCTGCACCTGTCCACCTGCACCTGTCCACCTGCACCTGTCCTCCTGCACCTGTCCACCTGCACCTGTCCACCTGCACCTGTCCACCTGCACCTGTCCTCCTGCACCTGTCCTCCTGAACCTGTCCTCCTGCACCTGTCCTCCAGCTGTCTCATTATTACAAAGATGTTTTTTCTTTTTTGGTTTCACTTATCTCTTTGGTTAAACCAGGTCCTCTGCTAGTCTCTCATAATAGAGGCGTTGCAAAAACTAATACAGTGTTGTCCTCATTTTGGTATGTAATTATATGGATATTGTGTTTGAGCCCCTCCACATGGAAATAGACCGGCTGCTTTGTTGTGTACTTTAATCTTTGATAGTAGATATATGTGACTGACTTCAGGTGAAGCAGTTTATTTTCTGATTGTCAAATAAATCTCTCTATCTAGCCAAGGAGTTTATGTCTTTATTCTTGTTTGTCTGCAGGACTACATAAAAACTTCTGGACAGATTTTAATGAACTGACCATAAATGAGCACTCAGTGGTTTCATGGCAGAACTGGTACATTTGTAACACCACAACTATTGCAACAAAGATTTTTTTTTTTCTCAAACTAAAGTGTGGCCATTACACATAAATACACACGTCATGTCATGTCATGTCAGTCTAAGCAGTTCTGCCGGCCTGAATAGAATATAATGTCTATAGCCTTACTGTTGTGTACAGCCTTTAAAGACTGAGCTGAGTAGTGATGTGTGGGTCGACCCATAACCCACGGGACCCGGGGGAAACAAACGTTGACAAAAACGGTTCCATAATTTATATTAAATTCAAAAGATAATGAAAAAACAGCTACAAGTTAGAGGGTTAGAGTGATTAAGTGGTAAAACTTGGCATTGATCCACAGCCTCAGACGCATGTGCTCAAGCGTGCCGTGCGCACAAGCTCCGTTGTTAGGCGATACTATATTTTCACATTTTTAACAATGCAATTTAAAAGTTTTGATTTTTATTGATAACCTACATTTACCAACAACAAAAAGACTACATTTAGCACCAAAAAAAGGTTAAAAAAATAAATAAATTAATAAAAAAGCGAATATTGAATACCAAATTTTCATAATGAATACCTACCCATAGAAACGAATATCCAAATATTTGGGTACAGCCCTACCATATTCCAGAATAAATTACCTCTGTTCTACATATTCTACATTACTCATTTACAACCGTATTCCAAGATACCCCTTGTCCTGCAACATTCCTGGGTCGGTGTTTCTTACAGTATTCCAGTATGGCAAAAATATCATATCACGATTTTTTTATAATAAAATCATGAGGTGGAGTTCTTTTAAGGGACTAACTCCTCCGTTTCATTTTTGTTTTCAGCCATGGCTTGCTGCTACACAACCAAACGTAAAGGCTAATGCTAGTAGCTAGTCAGAAATCCACTGCACTGCCCGTAGTTTGCTGATTGGTTGGTCAGGTGTGTGTGAAATTTATAATGC
Source organism: Epinephelus awoara (assembly GCA_035609425.1). NCBI lineage: Eukaryota > Metazoa > Chordata > Actinopteri > Perciformes > Serranidae > Epinephelus > Epinephelus awoara. The sequence goes on along the minus strand of CM069296.1, from coordinate 47,811,043 downwards.
GTCTGTGCGCCAGCATAGAGCTGCAGCACTTAGAATGTGCCCTATAGACGATTCTACGATCTCTCTGCTTTGTCAGATCGTCAACACATTCTCATCCTTCACGATCTAATATTGTCATATCGCACACCCCTATTCCATGGTAACCCTGTCCTACAGTATTCCATGGTAACCCTGTCCTACAGTATTCCATGGTAACCCTGTCCTACAGTATTCCATGGTAACCCTGTCCTACAGTATTCCATGGTAACCCTGTCCTACAGTATTCCATGGTAACCCTGTCCTACAGTATTCCATGGTAACCCTGTCCTACAGTATTCCATGGTAACCCTGTCCTACAGTATTCCATGGTAACCCTGTCCTACAGTATTCCATGGTAACCCTGTCCTACAGTATTCCATGGTAACCCTGTCCTACAGTATTCCATGGTAACCCTGTCCTACAGTATTCCATGGTAGCCCTGTCCTACAGTATTCCATGGTACCCCTGTCCTACAGTATTCCATGGTAACCCTGTCCTACAGTATTCCATGGTAGCCCTGTCCTACAGTATTCCATGGTAGCCCTATCCTACAGTATTCCATGGTAACCCTGTCCTACAGTATTCCATGGTAGCCCTATCCTACAGTATTCCATGGTAGCCCTGTCCTACAGTATTCCATGGTAGCCCTATCCTACAGTATTCCATGGTAACCCTGTCCTACAGTATTCCATGGTAGCCCTGTCCTACAGTATTCCATGGTAGCCCTGTCCTACAGTATTCCATGGTACCCCTGTCCTACAGTATTCCATGGTAGCCCTGTCCTACAGTATTCCATGGTAACCCTGTCCTACAGTATTCCATGGTAGCCCTGTCCTACAGTATTCCATGGTAACCCTGTCCTACAGTATTCCATGGTAACCCTGTCCTACAGTATTCCATGGTAACCCTGTCCTACAGTATTCCATGGTAGCCCTGTCCTACAGTATTCCATGGTAGCCCTGTCCTACAGTATTCCATGGTAGCCCTGTCCTACAGTATTCCATGTTACCCCTGTCCTACAGTATTCCATGGTAACCCTGTCCTACAGTATTACAGGGCATCACCTTCCGACAATATTCTGTGGTCCCTGTTTTCCAATATTCCACCGAAGCTCTTTCCTACTATATTCAAAAGACCCCCTTTGTTCTACAGTGTTCCAGGGTACTTCAAATGCCAGGGTAACTATTTCCTGCAATATTCCATGGTGCCCCTTTTTCTACAATATTCCAGGGTAACTGTTTCCAACGGTATTCCATGGTACCCCCTTTTTAGACAATGTTCCAGGGTACTTGTCCTTCAAATGCCAGGGTTGCTTTGTCCTACAAGATTCCATGGTACCCCCTTTTTCTACATTATTCCAGGGTAACTGTTTCCAATGGTATTCCATGGTACCTCCTTTTTTCTACGGTGTTCCAGGGTACTTCCTGTCCTTCAAATGCCAGGGTAACTCTTTCCTACAGTATTCCATGATAGCCCTTTTTCTACAGTATTTTGGGGTTAGTCTTTTCTATTGTTCTATTGTTTGCCTTTCTTAGAGTATTCGATGGTTCTCTTTACAGACAACATTGCATGTCCCCCTTTATGATACCAGGATGATTCTTTTTACCATGTTTATTACTTAAAGGGAATAATTATTGAATTTAGCTTCTTAAGCTGCACCGGTCCTCCTGCTGTCTCATCATTCTAAAGATATGTTTGTTTTTGTTTCACTTGTTTTTATTTTCTTTTTCTTGTTTTTTATGTCGACTGTTAGCTTTTTGTTTCTGTCATTGACCTTTTCTCACGTTTATTTTACTTAGTTTTTACCTTTCTGTTTGATGATCTTCTCTGTAGAAGTGTTTTATTACAGATTATTAAAACACATCCAAAAGAGGAATGATGAATCACATTTCATGACAATCCATCTGGTAGTTGTTGGGATGTTTCAGTTTGGATTAAGGTGGATCGACAGATAGACGACAAGAAGCGAGTCCATAAAAACATTGTTGGCAATCGTTCATTTCAGTCGTTGATGCAGCTGAATAAATCTTGTAATATCAGTGCTCAGAGGTGACTGAGTCTTTTAGCAGAATATATCACATCAAAAACACAGTTAAAGATGATATTAACTTAAAGATGTGTGGCAACGCTGCAGTGATTGCAAACATGAGCTGATAGAAGGTGAATTTCACGTCTGCTGCCGGCACTGATCTTTATATTCACTCCTCTCAGTTTCTATAGTTTTGCAGAAGTGTTTGAAGGTTTCTCAACGCTCAGAAACAACTCTCTGAGTTCTCTGGGTATTCAGCCTTCACCTGACGCTGTGAGGTGGAATCATCCTCAATAAATCCACTTCTTGACATTGAAATTGAAAACATGAAGTAGCTGTTACTGCAGACAGAGAGTGGGGCACTAACACACTGCTTGTTGGGTGTTGGGCCGATAAAACAAAGGCTTTGTTGTGTGTAAGCTTGTTACCTGCTTGTTGGCTTTGAGCCCTCCGCAGGGGAATACTCTGATCCATCGCTGCATACTGCTGCTCTCTGAGCTGCTCACACTTATTCATACTGTGACTTTCTGCTACTGGGTTAAATAAAACCATCTTCTGACTCACTGCAGCACTTTTAGTTTGTTTTCTGTGTCCTCAGGCCGTCATCAGAACAGAAACATGGTCAGTTCTTTCAAAGTCAAGTGTCCTGTGCAGCGACATCTGCATTTTGACTGATCAGCAGTGAATATCTCAGGATGTGTAGCAGCATTATCAGTCCTCAGTTAGCATGCTGCTGTTAGCATATGTGTCAGGGTTGCTAGTTTTGGTGTTTGTTGAGTTGACTGACGGCCGACTGAGTTGATCACTTTGTCACCAGACTGTGGAGGTCAAACAGAAGTGTTCTGTCCAAACCAGACTGCAGTAGTGATTGGAGACATTTACGCTGATCAAACATCTCTTCTTCTGCTGTCACGTAACGTGTTAACAGCTGTTACAGTGCATGTGTAGCCTGATAAGACCGTCTATTCTGTTTGGTGTCCGGACTTGCTTCCCCAAACACTTTGAGTTTTAGATGGGTCCAGGTGAACAAGGTAACCACTTATTTGTGGCCTGGTGGTAGAGTGTCTGCCCTGAGACTGGGAGGTCGTGGGTCCGATCCCCACCCAGGTCATACCAAAGACTATAAAAATGGGACCCACTGCCTCCCTGCACTCAGCATCAGGGGTTGGAATTGGGGGGTTAGATCACCACATGATTACTGAGTGCGGCACCGCTGCTGCTCACCGCTCCCTCAGGGAATGGGTCAAATGCGGAGAACAAACTTCACACAGTCAGGTGTGTGACAGTCAGTGAGACTTCAACTTCTGGATACGAAGCAAGTTTGCGAAACAGAACGAGGACGGTCTCACCAGGCTGGAACCTGTGCACCTGCCTGCGTGTCTGCAGCCACATTTTGTTCATAGTGGATTTTATTTTTTCAGATTGCCTCACTGACTCTGTTCTCAGTCAGTAATGTTCTCTGAACCTGTCTCAGTTTAACAGCTGTTTGTCGAGACTCCCTCTGTCTCTGTGTCCGTCATTCTTTTTGTTTCTTGCTACGTATGTTTTCAGTGTAGCAGCACTAATGTCCCTCCGCTCAGTCTGGGTCTGTCCATCTACACGTCTCCGTCCCTCCGTCTGTGTCTCTCCCTCCATGTTTCTCTAAATATCATGTGTGGCGGTCGTAACGTCTCACTGCAGATCAACATGGCAGCTGTCCAACGAGCCAATATCAGAGCCCAGAGCAGGCTGCTGCCACTCCCACACCGAAACAGGATCCGTCTGATGGGGGTTGTTACAGGGGAGAAAATGGAAAGACAAATCGAAAGCCATCAAGTGGGAGGTTGAATGTGGAGAGGAAGAGAGGAGGGAGGAAGAGTGTAACAGAAGAACCAGAGCGTGTTTCAGTGAATTATGAAAACAGAATCGTGGTAAATATGTGCACGCTGGATCGTCCCTGAATGTCCATGTGTCCACACTGATGTCTTTTCCAGAGAATCAGAACATTTGACAAGACTTTAAAACCAAAGGAAAAACTTCCGTCATCAGACTGAGTCAACACGTTTATTCACATGGACATGTCCTGATTTATTATCAGTCCAATGAGGACAGTCTGCTTTGTCTTCTCAGTGCTTCTGTCTTCTTCCTTCTGAACTCACTGAAAGGTTTAGTCCGTCCCATCAGTGAAGACATGATGCTCATCAGGAGCAGAGAAAAATGATGATTAGAGGACGGAGGGAAGTCCCAGGATTCATTGCAGGAATGTTGCATCATGTCTGAGTTAATTTGTTCAGATAAATGGAGCTATAGTTAGTTCAGAGGACGAGCAGCTGAGAGCTGCAATGGACGGATGACATCATGGACACTCTGTCTGTCTCATATGATGCCCAAACTGTCTCTAACTGTCCTCGTATGAATGTCTTCACTAAATTGTTCTCATCAAACTGTCGTTGTCAAAATGTCTTTTTCAAACTGTCTTCATCGTGTCGTCTTCATCGAACCATCCTTGTCAAGGTGTGATGTGAACATGAGCTGATCAGTAGACACAGAGTCCAGCTGAGACTGACTGAGTATCGGACACATTCAGTGTGTTCCAGCTCTCTGCGTCAGTCAGGGAGGATGACCGAGTCCTTCAACACTGACCTCAGGATCAGGCAGGGAAATGGACAGTGACCCTCCCTCGTCCTCCATTACCCCTCCTTCCATTGAGGGCATAAAGTGGACTCTTTATGGTGGTCACCCCACTTCCTGTTCTTATACCAGCTTGAGGTTAGCATCATCGTTGTGATGAAGACCGCCCGGCCGACCTCTCCAAACCTAAATGATGGAGAGGTTATTAAGAGAACACAACATGAAGCAAAGACTCAGTTATTATCCGCCGCCGTGGAGTCACAGACGTCTCCACGACCGACCTGCTGCTCTCTGATTTGACCTCCTCATGTCAGCCGTGAGTCCAGCTGCAGCCTGACCGCTTCCTTCACAGCTGGAATCCACCGCAGCTCTGAGGAGATGCTGCTGACGCGAAGGCTTTGAGCTTGCTCCGTTTGAACCAATTGTCCAATCAGATGTAGGAATATTTCTTTGAAAGGACCCGGACTGTTTGTACATCAGTTCACTGTCACTAAGCAATGAGGTTTACCAGCTCCTTCCAGTTTCCCGTCTGACCTGCCTGCAGGGACTAATCAGTGAACACACCTGAACTGTCACTACTTATTTCATGATTTCTGTCGATTCTTGTGTCTCAGTTTGATTTCAGTCTGGGACACTTCTTAGACCTGAGCAGTGACCTTTGACCCACAGAGTTACAAAACATCGGTTATAATTTAGCTTTTACACGAACACGTTCAGACGTTGAAACAAACGGTTTCAAAGACGATGCTCAGTTTTCTTTTCTTGAAGCGGTAGAAATGAGAAATGCAAACCAAACAAATCACAGCACCTTAGATTATATATGAGCAGCTGCAGTCTGAAGACCTGGTTCAGGTGTGTGTCCTCCGTCTCTCAGCAGAGTCATAGCAGCCCGGCCGGATCAACTTTGTGCTCCAACATATTGAGTCATAAGGGACATCAGTGACCAGCACAGGAGCTCACTGTCTGCTGGACGAAGACTGTCTGCTCTGTGTTTTGTGTTTTTAGCAGCAGCTGTGTAAAATGGTCTCAGTGTTGTTGAGGGAAGCTGCTCCGAGTGCGATCACATACTGCAGGTGAAATCATTATTATTCTTATTATTCTTATTATTAGCGTAGCTTTGTGTAACTGGAGAGCAGCGACTTACTTTTTTTACCTCACCTTTTGTCTTTGTGGTTTATATTTGGTGCTTCAGCTGAAACAGGATCTGTGAGTGTTTCCCACATGTCATTATTTGTAGACACTGTATCGGACACTGATCCTGTGTCAGCCCTCGGATCAGCTTACACAGGAAGGACTCCAGCAGCACAGCTTCAGGCTCAGCGTCTCAGATACGAGCGCACGGTCTTGTTTTATATGGTTATACATGTTTAGTTTAATTTTCAGACATACAGATGAAATTATCTCACACACACAAACACACACACACACACACACACACACACACACACACACACACACACACACACACACACACACACACAGTATTTGAGGCTAACAGACTTTTCAGAAGTTTACAGACATTAAAACTGGAACTATGAAATGAGCCATGTTAAAAAGGGCGCATGAATATTACAATAAACAACAACAACAATAAATAAATAGATGCAAGGCAACATGGTCTCAAACAAAAAACAAAACATTTATATTTTTAGTAACCAGATCGCACCTATCAGTCCTCAGCGTTTTGTTAATATCTTCATTAGCTCTTCTTAATAAACTGAATGTTTCCAGCTAATTAACTCTGGTCTTCTTCCATTGTCTCCTTCATGACGTCATGTTCTCTGCTTCAAACTCAAATAATCATCTTTGATAACTTATTAGTTGAAAAAACTTGACTTAAAACTTAACTCAACCTCAGAGCAGAAAAGCGCCCCACGTCATCTCATCTTTTTCCCCATTGTCCAATGCGATGATCTGAGAGGCGGGGCTTCTGTGGTGGTTGTCACAACCAGTTTACAGTTGGTAACCAATGGAGGAGAAACTGGTGGTAGTGGCTGCTGGATACCCAGAGCTATACGACTTTACAAAGCACAGTTAGCAGCATGTCAATAGAAAACAGCAGATAAGTGCAGTACTGTAAACGTCCATGATGGAGGAGAAGCTCCTGGACCAACTGGTGGTACTCCCCATGATCCAGCCTCTTTGTTAGGGTCTCATGTACCCACACAGATCTCTGTTTATCTGCTGACAGCCTCTCACCCTCAACCAGAGCTGCAGACAGCACCCTCTGCCTCAACATGGCAGCAGCTACACACTGACTACTGCAGGATACACACACTGTGGACTGATCACACAGGAAGGTTAGAGTGAGGAGGTGATGGGCTGGTTGCCTGGCAACAATAAAAAGGTGCCACAAGTGCCTTGAGTTTGTAACTTGCAAAACACTTCCTGTGCGATCGGGGCCTTTAACTCTGCTCTGGGGGACAAGGTGGCTCTCGAAAATGAGGGCTGGTGATAAAAATCTGAAACAGGACCAGGTCTTGAATTAATTGAAATTTCTCAGTGAGGTTTGAAATAAAAGTTTCTTCTTCTGCTGTTTTATTTCTGGCAGATTAAAGGTCACTGCAGTTGGAACCACTTTGAACAAGTTGAAATAGTTTCGGGCCTCTGAACACACGTCGTATCACATGACTTTATTTAGAGCCCACGTGAACGGTTCAGTCTGTAGACAGAGTGAGTTCAGTCAGACTGAAGGAGTAGTGTCTCTGCTGATGGACCCCACCTGTCACACTGCTGCTGAGAAACATTACAGGAGGAATAATGATAGAGCATGTTGATTAACAGGTGTGTGTGTGTGTGTGTGTGTTCCCACCAACAGACACAGACTACATCAGCGAGGAGGAGAAGCAGAAGGTGGAGCTGATGTTGGCCTTCCTCACAGAAGAATCCAAACAGGCTGCAGCGAGCACAGCTGTGAGTACAAACATCTTCATCACTCATCGGTCGCTCCGCAGCGCCTCGTCACTGAGCGCCTGCCGTCCTCACGTGTGTTTACCGCCGCAGTAAACAGGCCGTGTTTCTCTTTGTCTCTGCTGAAATGTCACAGCTCATGTTTCAGGCTTTGTTATTCAGTGTTGAGAGGAGTCTCAGTGTGTGAGGAGATAAATAATTCTCAGCTCGTCGTCTTATGGCGAAGTAAAGGAGTCGTCTCAGTGCTGAAGAGTCTCACAGAAACATATTAATGGAGAGCAGCGACGACAGGAAACAGGAAGTGAACCTTCCTCTTGTGTTTGTTCCTCGTTCAGTGCTTCAACTGCTCATAAAGATAATGTGATGTCTTTTAACCGTCTTCATCCTGGTCATCATGACTGAGAGGTTGAGCACTTGTTTTAGTGTTGATGGAGTAGCAATGTGTTTCCTCTGAAGACTGACTGTAGTGTGTGTGTGTGTGTGTGTGTGTGTGTGTGTGTGTGTGTGTGTGTGTGTGTGTGTTCATGAGTGTGAGTGGCAGTGTTTGGTGTGTATGATATGTGTCAGGTGAGGTAAGTGTTGGTGTCTCTAGGAGGACAGAGCGTCTCCTCCTTTGACCTCATCTTTCATTAACAGTTAGTGGAGCTCTTTCTATCAGCTCTGTAAGATGAGGAGTGGTTCTTGTGATGAGTAAATTGGAGGAAAGGTCACTGCTGTTTTTTATTGTAGAAAAACGTATTATAGGTGGTCCTCCGGCAGACTAGGCCTAAGTCAGCCTAACTAGGGGCTGGTACAGGTCAAGCCTGAGCCAGCCCTAACTATAAGCTTTATCAAAGAGGAAAGTCTTAAGTCTAGTCTTAAATGTGGAGACGGTGTCTGCCTCCCGGACCGTAACAGGAAGATGATTCCACAGGAGAGGAGCCTGATAGCTGAAGGCTCTGGCTCCTGATCTACTTTTGGAGACTTTAGGGACCACGAGTAACCCTGCGTTCTCAGAGCGCAGAGTTCTGGTGGGATAATATGGCACTATGAGCTCTCTAAGATATGATGGAGCTTGACCATTTAGAGCTTTATAAGTTAACAGTAGGATTTTAAATTCAATTCTGGATTTTACAGGGAGCCAGTGCAGAGAAGCTAAAACAGGAGAAATATGATCTCGTTTCTTAGTTCCTGTTAGTACACGTGCTGCTGCATTCTGAATTAGCTGGAGAGTTTTTAATGATTTACTAGAGCTACCTGATAATAGAGAGTTACAGTAATCCAGCGTTGAGGTAACAAAAGCGTGGACCAATTTTTCTGCATCTTTTTGGGTCAAGATAGGCCTTAATTTTTGCAATATTACGCAGATGAAAAAATGCAGTCCGTGAGGTTTGTTTTAAATGAGAATTAAAAGACAGATCTTGATCAAATGTTACTCTGAGGTTTCTTACGGTCGTGGTAGAGGCCAGAGCAATGCCATCGAGAGAAACTATGTCATCAGTTAAAGAGTCTCTGAGTTGTTTGGGGCCAAGAACAATAACTTCAGTTTTGTCTGAATTTAACATCAGGAAATTGGTGCTCATCCAGGTTTTTATGTCTTTAAGACAATTATGAAGTTTAGTTAATTGATTACTTTCTTCTGGCTTCATAGATAAATACAGCTGTGTATCATCCGCATAACAATGGAAATTTATAGTGTGATTTCTAATGATGTTACCTAAAGGAAGCATATACAGAGTAAATAGGATTGGTCCGAGCACAGAACCTTGCGGAACTCCAAAACAAATTTTAGTACGTAAGGATGATTCATTATGAACGTGACCAAACTGAAAACGATCAGATAAATAAGATTTAAACCAGCTTAGTGCAGAACCTTTTAGGCCAATTAAGTGTTCCAGTCTCTGTAGCAGAATTTGATGGTCAACAGTGTCAAACGCTGCACTAAGATCTAATAAAACAAGTACAGAGACGAGTCCTTTGTCTGAAGCAATCAGAAATCCAACAGAGGTTTGTGCAGCAGCACTTTAATGCTTCTGAAGTATTGGTTTCACACAGAGCTCACAGAGAAAGAAGTGACTGTCAGTATTATGAGGAGGCTGTTATCAGACTGCAGGTCAGACACGTGTGGTGAATAATGACTGACATGCAGACAGGATGAAGACAAGACGTCTGTACAGTAATGATTCAGGGCTTCACACTATGGGAACACTGTCACACACACACTGTCGATACAATGGCAGTTTGAACAGCTTCTTAATCAGCTGACCTGCATCTGTGTTACCATGGTTACATGTATGCATTAGCATAAATAGGTGAAGGGGTGTACGTGGCCTTTATCAGGATCGGTGATGAGATGGCAGACAGATTTCAGGATCAGCAGACGGATTTATTGTTGGTTTATCTGCATCATAAGATCCTGTGATTGGTTCCTTTTGTTTCACACTAGAAACGATCCGCACCAAAGTCCATTTGGAGGCGGAGCCAGACCCACCTTGGAGAGGTCTCAGTTCGGTTGTTTGGCCCACACCAGGGTTCGACTGACAGCTTTCACACCAGCCCAAATAAACCGCACTAACAAACGGACCTGAGTTTGTTTGAACTGAACCAAACAGGTCAGGTGTGAACGCACCCTGTGTCTCACCACCGTCCTCTATAAGAACAGAGGAGGCAAAATATATAATGAGATCTGAATCATAAAATACACGTGTCTGTTCTCAGTTAGCTGAGTGAAGTGTGAGCAGCTCCTGTCTGGATGGACAGACGTCGATCAGTGATCAATGTGACACTGAGGAAAACTGAAAAACCAGATAAGTCTGATTTCTCAGAGGCTTCAGGGACGTTGACTGTGGACGGACATCAGAGAGAAGTCTCACTGAATGATGTGCTTCATGTCTGTGTGGTCACATGTCATTGAGTGATGAAGAAGAGGAGGAAGAGTGTGAAAGTAATGTCCTTCATGATCTGTGTGTCTCCACAGTAACTGACACCTGTCACAGTGTCTTGACCTTTGGTACGAGTATGAACACAGCTCGCAGGTGAAGTGAGAAGAAGTTTCATCAAAGTCAGATGTTGTTGGCAGCTTGGACAGACTGTGATGATGCTGTTGCCCTTGAGGGTGAAGCTGGTCAGGAGAAAGCCATTTCCTCCTCCGCAGTGGAAACCCGATCCTTCGCTCTCCCCTTTAGACTCCACCACAGAGATAAACTGGCCGGAGAAAGGATTTATTATTGATAAGGGGAGGAGGAGGAGGAGGAGGAGGAGGGGGAAAGGGAGGAGGAAGAAAGTTGTATAAACCACTTTTCTGCTCCGTCATGCTTCAATAGATCATCTTCAACAATATTATTAGAAAATCTGTGGTAGACAACAGATTGTTTTGAGAGGAGAGACTGACGTGGAGGACAGAAGAGGAAGTTTGGTTAAACTAAATGAATCAGTCAGATGGAGCAGTGTTTTCTCTGCCGTCATCCCGACGCTCTGTCTGACACACAGAGGACGGGACTTACACAAAATACATTTAGACAAACTCAAACATCGCCAACGACGCCAGCCGCTCCCACCTGGTCCAGATCTCTCCTCAGTCATCAGTTCAAGGTCTTAATAGTTTAATACATTCAGCATCATACTCGGATTTGGTCACGCCATCGAGCTAGTTTGCTGTCTCTATCCGTTAGTGACTGACTTCACAGCAAGAAACAGCACTTCAAAATAAAAGCTCTGTGCCCCAAGTTCACACGACCTCCAACGAAGCACATTTTTACAAACTTGACATGTTCCCGAATCACCTGCGTTCAGAATGGATCTGTGACCCACCAGTTGGGGACCATTGATCTACGCTACCTTCTATGGGTGTAACGAGCCATCAGTCATCATCTTTAGGTTACGCTTTTAATTTGAAAGTCTGTGTCAGCGTCAGACAGCAGCAGACAGACAGCGAGCAACCGAGAGGAAGACGGTGATGAGGACGTTATTAACTCTGGAATAAATCAGCAGCGCGGAAATATTTTTAGTTATGGAGAAAATACGGGTCAACGGACAGAGGACACACGTCGTATGTGAACAATGACGTTATGGGACAAAACATGACATAACGTTACCCGTCTGGACGACATCTCACTCCGCTAACTTCTCACTGCACCAACATCAGCTGCTGTTTCAACAATGTTCGGCTGAAAAAACGTTCTGAAGGCTGAAATTCAACCGAGACAGAGGTTTCAGTCTCTGTGTCTCCTTCTGTCAGGAGACGCAGAGACTGAAACCAACGCTGAGGAAGACAAATATTATGTTACATGTCATTTGTAAGGAACAAAAAGTTCACTAGCTGCTGAGCTAATTTATACAATGCTAACATGCTAATAATGGGTCAAACACCAGTTTAGTCTGTGAACCCTGAATCTGATACGGCTGTTAAATTATCCTGTTGTTTTATGGCTGTTTGGAGACGTTTGTCTTCAGGACTTTAAGACACAAGTTTGTCTTCCGGACTTTGAGACACAAGTTTGTCTTCAGGACTTTGAGACACAAGTTTGTCTTCCGGACTTTAAGACACAAGTTTGCCTTCAGGACTTTGAGACACAAGTTTGTCTTCAGGACTTTGAGACACACGTTTGTTTTCAGGACTTTAAGACACAAGTTTGTTGCTCTGCACTAATGACTAATAACCTTTCTGGTCGACTACTGTTTGGTGGACTATCAGGGGGCAGCTCTAGTTCTCTCTTGTTCTGTTGCACCAGTGTCAAACGTATTTAAGTCTTTCTCCTGCAGAGACAGAACAGTTTATGAAAGACCGTCTTTCCAGCGATGAAATGGCTCTTACAGCTTTTTAGTTGTAATCTATAGTAATCATAATGGCCGCTGACGTGAGATTCCTTATTTTACGTGAAACAGTTTTTCTCGGGTACGACTCCCAAACCTCCCAATGTCTACACGTCTACAGCTGCACACCCCTCAGCCCTGTGAAACTGTAAGGAGAGCCAAAGAGCGGTCAGTCCAGAGCCTGAGGTTTGTTTCCACAAAGCCACTAATGGTTCTCTGCTCTCTGCTCTCACTGACTCCAAGTAGGAAATGACTTTGTCTCTAATGTCGGCTTTCTGCACACGATGATTGGAAATCACTCTGATTAACAGTCGCTGTTTGGCCGTGAGGCAGCAGGCGTTTGTTCTGCACAGACGCTGCTGAAGCTGCTGTGTGTTTAATAAACAGTAAAGATGGAGGTCTTTACTGCAGAGAGCTGCACACTGACCTGCAGTGTTTCCTTCATCACACATCGCTGGATGACGAACCAACACGTTCTCATCCCAACGCGTCACATATCGCCACTCTGTCAGTGGAGGTTCACATGTACGTATTACACACTCAGTATCGTCCTGCATCTGCTGTTGATGTTCTGTGACGCCACAACCACAACCTGACTTAGTGTAGAAGTCCACGGTGTAGGTTAGTGAGGCCTCCGACTGTTGTTAAAAATCCTTTATGATAAAATGAGTAGACCAACGTGTTTCAACTAAAGAGTCTTCATCAGGGTGAAAATGCATACAGGACAGAGATTATGTGTTCCACATATTTTGAAAGGCTGCGATCACATGACCAACACGCCAAAGGGCGTTTACAAGGAAGCAGACCTGAGTGGCGTAAGGAGGCAGGTTGGGGTAAAAGATGGGGGACAAAAATCTCCCCTGGAGATGCAGAGACGTGTTCTTTGAGTGAACTTTGAGTAATGTTAAAGTACGTCCTCACCATCTTTCTTTTCCTAGACCCAGCCGTAGTAACTGTGTGTTAAGGATATGATGTCATTCATGAGGCACTAATTCATATAAACTGTTGTGTCTTTGCTTCCGTAAGATATCACACGAACCGCTCTGTTAGCACATGTTGGATAATAACACTAAAGTTAAACTTAAATATTCAAAAGCAGGGGAACTTTGTAAGAATCTCTTCTGATGTTTTCTAATGAAGGAAATGTAATCAGTGTGTTTGTTAGAGCTCTAGAACACACTACCAGATAACATAACTTCAGTTTGTTTAAATATTTATCTGCAGTCATCAGAGACAGTCTGTATTTAACAGGACATAGAGACGGACAGGAGCTGGTCCTGGTACCGTTTGTGACTCCTGATGCCACCGTCAGCTGCTGGTCTCTTATTAAATCATTAGACTGTTTGAAAAGCTGCGTCTGTGTTCACAGATATTCCCAAACACTCTGCAGGTTCACAGATTCATCAGCACCACAGCGCTTTCTCCTTTGCTTATGTTTGCCAGGAAAACAGCTGAGGATGTCAGGGCAACCAGATCCACGGTGTCATGCGTGTGTACATGTGTGTGTTTGTGTGTGTGGTTGGTGTTGTAAAGCAGCGGTGAGCAGCTGGCGTCTGATGTCTACCAGTGTGTTGACCCGTTGAGCTGCTCAGGTTCTGACCTCACGTTCACACCTGATGTAGAATACAACACGCTGCTCTCGTGCGCTGTTCGCATGTATACCTACGAAAAGTAGTGCACCAGAATTTTTGTACACACCCCACGTAATCCAGAAGTCTGCGATCATGTGACAAATAATCTGATGAGGGTAAAGAGGGCAGTCGTTTGAAGAGTAAAAGTCCATGTGAGGAGGCAGGTTGGAGCGGAGGACGAGTCAAACAAACACAGGACTTAAACCCCTGGGAGACAATGTCCATGTGAAACCAAGTCAACGTTGAGTTATCTTAAGGTACATCGTCGCATACATCATCATGTTACATAAAGTATTTAACTTTATGTTAAATACGGAACATAACAATGCCCAACCAGTTTTCTTTTCCTAAACCTAACCTACAAAATTTTTCATTAGTACTTACCGTGACAATGCTCAACCATCTAAACCTAACTTACGTGACTTTACAGCAAGTACGTAGTTTATGTAAAATATGTAACACAACGATGCCCAACCAGTAATCTTTTCCTAAACCTAACTTATATATCTTTGCACACGTTAAGTACTTAACATGACAATGCCCAGCCATTTTTATTTTTGGAAACCTAACCAATGTAAGTTTACTTTCCTAATGCTAACCCACATAATGGCGTAAACCTAACCAACGGGGGCGCTAATTCGTGAGATATTATGTGTACTGCTGGTTTATTAAAGATAGCCGTGAAGTGTGAGCCGCTAACAGACGAGTGCTTCAGTAACTGCGGCTGCAGCAGTAAGAATAAATGTAGGATTGTGTTTATGGTAACAGACAGATGAAGCCAGCAGTGTGACAGATGCAGCTGGTCTGTAGTGCGACCTGCACAGTCTGAAGGCCATTAGTGAAACATCAGCTCTCATCTTCACCTCTATTTCAGCTTTCAGCTCCCAATCAAAACATGACACACGGAAGCAGGTTTTAACCTGTGAGGTCACCGCGTCTGTTAACAACCTCCATTTATTTCTCTCTGTCTCTCACTGCCGGCTCTTTCAGACATGTTCTTCACTCTCCAACATGTGCTCTTGTTTTTCTTTAAAAATCACTGTGGAAACTTTTGTGCTTAGGACCGAATAACGTCTGCACAGCTCAAGTCTGTGAAGCAGTCGGATGAATGAACGCAACACACAAGTCTGAAATTACACACAGATGGAGTTTATTTATAATGTGTTGTGTAAGTAAGCCAAGTTAAAGGCATAGTGCACCCAAAAATGAAAATTCAGCTATTATCTACTCACCCATATGCCGAGGGAGGCTCAGGTGAAGTTTTAGAGTCCTCACATCACTTGCAGAGATCCAAGGGGAGAGGAGGTAGCAACACAACTCCACCTAATGGAGGCTGACGGCGCCCCAGATTCAAACGGCCAAAAACACATAATTGAAACCACAAAATATCTCCATACTGCTCGTCCGTAGTGATCCAAGTGTCCTGAAGCCCCGACATAAAAAGTTGTTTGGAAAAACCTCATTTGAACTCTGTTTTTAGCCTCATTGTAGCCTGTAGCTCTGACTGCCTCTCTGGGCACTGCGCTCATGTGTGTGCGCGCTTGCGCTACCTCCTCTCCCCTTGGATCTCTGCAAGTGATGTGAGGACTCTAAAACTTCACCTGAGCCTCCCTCGGCATATGGGTGAGTAGATAATGGCTGAATTTTCATTTTTGGGTGCACTATGCCTTTAACATTTTTTTTTATCCACAAGGAAAATAAATGTGTTTAATAAAACACTTTAGAAAGGAAACACTGTTGTTGAAATATTCTCCTTGCAGGCATCATTTTGAAGATGTGTCCTCATTATTTATTTATTTAGTTGTACAGGGTGAAAACATAATAATTCGTCTGTCATATTATCAGGTTACCAGTTAATCACATTAAATGTTTAACTTTCAGTCATGTTAAGAATCCAGTGAAACACTTTAACCTCAGAATCAACAGGATGTGAATAAAAAAGGAATTTACGTTGTCGTCTGTATTTTAAACTGCAGCGACTCTCTGAGGTTGTAACATGATCGTCATCAGTTTAGGTGCTCACACCTGAATATTTGATGTTGTGTAAAGTACAGACATGGTTTACAGGTCTGTTCCTGTTGGCGAAGAGTCCAACAAGTCCAACAAAAACTAAAACCACAGAAAGACACTTGTCAGGACTGTAGATCATAAATCTGATGCTTACCACTGCTGCTGTCACGAAGACAGTAAAAATAGTCAATTCTGATTGATGAGCTTCAGCATATACAGAACACACTGGTTAACAGGAAGCTATCACAGAGTGTGTTGCTGTTGGGAACTCATGGTTCAAAGTATTAAAATACATATCAGAAATAATCAATAAAAGAAATACTAAAAACAAAGATTAACTCACATTAAATCACCTCAGCCCATTAATTAGTCTAGCCTCAGGGCAGCTGTGGCTCAGGAGGTACAGCGGCTCATCCACCAATTGGAAGATCAGCAGTTCGATCCCCTGCTCCTCCAGACCACATGTCAAAGTACCGTTGAGCAAGATACTGATAAAAGTACTTTGAGTGGTCCGAAGACTGGAAAGGTGCTACAGAGACAAGTCTGTCCATCTATTTAGCATAAGATATACTGAACTATCAAACTGGAACTCTGATTGGTAAATAGAACAATAACTATAATGAAAACTGTCTTATCAATAGTAAAGACTGGAGGGTTGATGAGTCATTCAGTCTCGTGCAACATTAAACAGCAGGTTTGATTCAAAAGTATTTATTCACTATAAAGTAAAAATAAACACACAAATCTAAATCTGGTTAGTCTGTGTGTATAAGTGTGAACACACAAAAAATGGCTGACAGCGGAGCTGAGTAAAAAGAAGATGGCCAAATCAAAGATGGCCTCTCACAGCGGGGCAGTTTCTGACTGACCTCATGTGAACAATAGGAACGTGTGTAGTGGAAAATGGAGTTCCTTCTCTGAGTGTAGTTATATTTAATAGGCACATTTTATGAGTCTATGTGTGTGATCTGTGGTGTGCAAAGGTGCCTGGTTAGTGAACCATGAGTTAACTAACATCATCTTAGCTTTGGCAAAGCCCGCTACCAAAAAACCTGAGTGCAAAGTAACACTTTAAATAACAGTCTTGTTCAACCTGCACAGTTCTGCTGATGCTATGCTCAGTTGCCCTGTGAGGCAAATTGTGATTTGTGATATTGGGCTTTATAAATAAAATTGATTGATTGATTGATTGTTACGTCACCAGTCCATGAACAGGGAGAGGAGTTGCGTTGTTGGGCTGCTTGTTAGTTGGTCCTGTCCACTGGGGATGACGCAAGTTGCAGCGATAGTATGCAGCATTTAAGGTACACCAGATATGAAAGTTGACAGTTATCATACCATGTACATATGCTGATCTGTGAATTTCTAAAAAATTCAACTGGACAGAGAATCACACCTTTATTTGAGTTATTTTCTAAGAGGAGACTTTTTACACAAACTTCCATTAATAAAGTGGTTTAAGTTTCAATTATGGTAATAAAACATTTTTTCCTTCTGTTTTTATTCCTCTGAGGCTGATTGTGACTGGTAATAGTAATAATTCTGTAATACCATGAAACAGTGACATTTTCTGAGTTGGTTATTGCACCATGAAAACCTCAGACCGTTGCAACTCTACAGCAAAGCCGGAGAGAATTGTGGTTCCTGATGCAGTCTCTGCTGTGCTGGACTCCAGCGCTGCACGGCTAAGGAATCTGGTCTCTTTTGTCCTCACTGAGTGTGTCTGCTGTTGATCGACTGCTAACGATCCAGAACGCTGCTGTCAGACGATCAAACAGATGCTCTCACATCACCCCGCCACTAAAATCTCTTCAGTGTTGATTTTAGGATCCAGGTCAGAACGTAGAGAGCGTCACAGGGTCAGACTGCGTCTGATGAGGCTGAACTATTTCACCTGTGTTCTTCAGCTCCGCTCTTTGATCAGATACATTTGTCATCTGTCCCTCACACTCGCCGCAAGACACGTGGTGATCGAGCTTTTGCGACCATAGCACCTAAATGTGGGAGCGCGCCGCCTGCTCGCTGACGATCTGCTGACTCTGTGGTTTCTTTTAAAAGCAGCTAAAGACTCACCTGTTAGATGGTATTTGGTAACTTGTCTGCACCAGATCTGTATTTGGTTCATATTCTGTGTGTTGTTGTTGTGTAGTGTGAATTATTCTTCTTCTCTTGTGTGTGTACAGATAGTTTTATTAAACTTAATTAAATTTACGTACTTACTTTTCGTCCTCACAGTTAGCAGTTAAATGCTAACTCTGCTTTGTTCTCCTTTATTTGAAAAGGTAGCTAACAAACTTTGTGTCTGCTTGAGGAGCTCACTTGTCTGGTCTCTTCTACCATTTAGAAGGGAACAGGCCACATGTAGAGAGCTGAGGTGTAGAGAGGTGCAGGAAAGGTGTAGCAGCTCCAGCTGATCGATGACCCACCACTGTGGAGAGTCTCGGTAGAAAGAGGCAGAGGAGAAGAAAGTTGTCAGCTTGACAACACCGTGGGTCACATGTCATCGTGACCAATGGTGAAGGAAGTCTGGTTAGTTTCACAGGAAGGTGTGAAAAGTGGAGTTCATTTGTCTGAAGATCAGAGGAGGCCTCAGCCGCCATTTTACATTTACATGTCCAGTTTAAAGTTGAACAAATGGACAAATCATGTGTGGAGCCCTGTGACCTCCCCAATAACACCGTGTCTCTGATTCTGGTAACGTACTGACTTAGACTTAGATCTCCTTTAAAAGACAGACATAAATGCACAACCTGTGGTTGGTGACAAAGGTCACCTCTGCCTGGATTGAGTTCATCAGGACTCCAGAGTTCACATCCTGGTTCAGTTTGGAATCAGAAGCTATTTGGGTAGACGGGTTAGTGAGGTGATCTTTGTTTAGGTTAAATGTCTTTTAGGTACACATGTTCGATCTTTCTCTGCTAAAACAAACTGCATTCTTTCCCAACCTGAACCTCGGAGCCTAAAAACATAAATCAGCCGCTGATCTGAGATACGAGACTGAATGTTTTGTGATTACATTTAAATGGTGTGGAGTTCTGATGTGTTTCCAAATGGAGCATTTATCAGTGTTATTTATCGGTGGGACATCTGGAGTCCTGAGAGCTGAAGCCGTTCCTCTTCTAACAAACAACCTCATTTTCTGTTTGTCCAGAAGAGAGACACATGAGAGGAAGTGAGCCCGACTGAGCAGCTCTGTGTGACCTTTCATTATTACACTGCACTGTAGTCAGCCTGTGTGTGTGTGTGTGTGTGTGTGTGTGTGTGTGTGTGTGTGCGTGTGTGTGTATGCCACAGGGGATCCCAATCCTGTACAGCACTAATGGCAGGTTCTTCAGCCTTAATAGGTTCAAGGCCAAAAGCAAAGTCAGCAGCCTCAGTACGCCATCGCAGCACACTCTGCAGACGACCTCCAGCGCTCTGAGTGACTTTGCCAAAGGCACAGGAGCCCTGGATCAAACATCAGCATCCTCCCAACCAGCCGTCTAAACAGCCCCCATGACAGTGGACACACCACTCTTAAAAACTTTGACCACTTCCTGTACTCGGCAGCCTTTCTTCCTGAAAAACTGACATTGACTCTGCCAGTAAACATCACCAGAGCTCCTGGTCTATAGAGCTGTTGTCCTGCCCACCCTGCTGTACGGAGCTGAATCTCAGCCCACCCACAGCAGACACCTGAGAGCCCGGGAACACCACCACCAAAGACCGTCCAGCTGGGAGGACCGACGCACCAACATCAGCGTCCTGGAGGAAGTCAACATGACCAGCGTCACCACCGAAACAATGCAGCACCAGCTCCCATCGATCGGCCGTGTCATCAGCATGTCCAACACACACCTCTCCAGACACACGCCCTGCACTCTGAGGCAATTAACCCAAGAATTAAAGGCCCTTCATCATTTCAGCTGAGAGAATCTCTTCATTTTCTAAAAAGGCTTTTATTGTGAAACATTTGCAGGAAGTTCCTGTGGAGGATTCAGTGACTTTTCATGCGGTACTTGAAATGTAGCTCCGCCCATCTGGTGACACTTCTAATGTTGCTACGGTTACAGTTCAGCTGGAATATGATCCTATTTTAATAATTATATTAAAATATGACAAGACTTATCCGATGACATCACACACGTTGTGAGAGATGACCAGTGATGATTGGTCATGGACCAGCGTGTAGTGTGTCATGTCTGAGTCACGGACAGATTTTCTGACTCCACAGAGCGACTGTAGGAACACACTCACAAACTTTTTATTTATTATAAATGATTTTTAATTGAAGAAATATCTTCTAAACATATTTCCATGCGGCTGTTTTCCACATTAACTCAATAACTCGCAGCACAGGCAGTGACGTGTCTCTCCGTTTTTATAAGAACTAACTTTGTGGATTCTCTTTAAGAATAAAACTTTTGCTCTGGTCGTGTTTATAATTTAACTTTTAGTGCTGCTGTCGCTCGGTTTAGAAACAGGAAGCAAAGTGTGTCAGTGTTATTAATTCAGCATCTTTTATCATCTCATTTAAATTGTTTCATTAAATTGTTTCCCTGACAAATGCAGACAGCTCCACGGTAAAACCTGACACCTCTTTCCACAACACGGCCGCTGCTGCTGTCGGCGCTGACAAACTGATAACCTCTGCATTTCTGTTTACACTCAACATCCAACACGGCGACAAGCTGGTTGTCGATCTCAGAGACAACGAACTAACAGGATCCTCATTAAAGCTCCAGAGGAAAAACATGAGAGACGAGGGAGGAAATAAATCAGCCGTTTAAAAAAGCTTTCATGTTGAGGAGTACAGGAATTAAGTTTTCTTCTTCACGTCACTGAGTTGAGATTGTTGATGATTGTCTGCTGAATGATGCACCGATACGGACAGTTCACCTCAGTGATCGCAGGTTTGGATGATGAAGACGCTACGTACAGAATGTTTCTGTATGAATTCTTACAGTGAAGACGATTTGCTGCTCGTCTGTTTCACAGACGTTCTTTGTTATTTTTTTCTTCTGTTGAAGACCTGGTCATCAGCTTCAGATACTTTTCTTCTTTTAAGACTCAGTCGGCGATGACTTTATTTTTCAACTCTTTTATTACCGCTTCAGTACGACAGAGGCGTGGCCTACCGACAGCACGAGCCTTTACTGTGTCATTTCTACTGGATTCCATTTTTGGCTGATTTTTAAAAATCTTTTTGTAAAATGTTTTCAGTGCCACGATGGCTCATGATTTACCTGTGACAGTTTGTATGTATGAGAAACAGCACACACAGATGTTTAGCTCATACTGAGCTCAAATGAAACATGGCATCCTGTCGGTCACCAGCTTTGGCTGAAAAGCGTTTTGTTTTGGGGGTTGTCTGTCTCATTCTTGTTAACAGCAAATCTCAAAAACAGCTTGAGGGAGTTTCTTAAAATTTGGCACAAACATCCACTTGGACTGAAGAATAAACTGATGCTCAAAGGCCAGTGTGACCTCATGAGACATGTTTCTGTCCATAACTGAAGAATTCATACTCTGATCATGACCAAACTCGACACAAATGTCTAACAGGATAAAATAATGAAGGTCAAAAGGTCAAAGGTCAGCTTGACTGTGACATCATCATGTTTTAACGTCATATCTCAGGAACAGAAGGGGAGACATTTGGTCAGATACTGAATTGGTGACTCTAATCTTGAAACTGTGCTGATTGTATATATCTTCTGTGTGTGAAGCATCCATGTTTTCAGAATTTGTAACGTCTCTGCAGCAACATTTGCAACATGTCTTCTGTCATGGCTCCATATGAGTCTGGACAGACATGGATGTTAACTGTAACTTGACAGCTTGACGGAGAGATGCAAACACAAGACAGTAATTCTAGTTTTTCTGTTAAAGATCTGGACAGCAGCTGTGGATACTTTTTTTAATTTAAGACGCAGTCAGCTACGACTTACAACTCTTTAATTACCACGTCAGTGCTACACAGGCGTGGCCTACCAACAGCACAGGCAGTTAGCATTGTCATTTCTATTGAGCCAAGACGTGATACGCATGAGGTCGTACACATGATACGGCCTAAAACTGTGAGCTGAACCTAGATCGTACCCAGGCTGATCAGATCCCAGTGAGACTGAAGCTAAACCTTTGTTACTTATTCTGCAGAGACATTTGCTGCTTAAAGACTTTCTCACACATAAGAAATCCGACCACAGCAACAGACTGGACCACCAGCAGCTCAGTGTGTTTGGTCCTGAGTACTCCACTCCACTACGACTCCCCCGCTGCTCAGCAGCAGAGTAAATAAGCAGAAAATATGTCTGAGAGAGATTTCTCTTTGAGTGTCTGTGCTCAGGCTGTTCTTTGATTATTATTCCAACAGATCTTGTTTCTGGACGCTGGTTTGGTTTCTGTCATCCTGATCTGGAATAATCCAGTCAGATGGTGAGGCTGTCCGTGTCCAACAAACACAAACATGGCAGATGTACAGTCGGCGGAGGGGACTCAGTCTGTACTTAATTAGCTTCTCCTATGGCAGGTGTCATCTTTACAAATGTTCGGCCATCTGTGAGCAAATATCTTCATGTCTGTAGCAGCTGGACGCTTTTCTGTGTTGGGTCCAGCTCAAGTTTCGACAACATGACAGATAATTATCCATAAATGTGAAGGCATCGCGTTGACGTTTTAATGTCACGTCACATCAAAGCATCTGTAAATTTTGTCCCCATAGGAAAACATATGTTTTTATCTTGTCAGATAAAGGTTTTTTATTTGCAGCATTAAAATGTGTCTAGTGATTTTATCATTCTGGTACACCACCTAAAGTTTAATTTCTATGTGTCATATCAATTATTTATATATTAAAGAAATCAACACCTGACACCGTGTGATCGTACGATATCGCTTAACAAAAATACTGCGATACTAAGCTGTAACAATTTTTCCCACCCCTGATACTCACTGACACACAGTATTCAAGGAAACATTTAGACATTGAGCACCGTGTACCTGAACATTAAATATTATCTAGACCATCAATATTTGGGGTCGGACTACAGAAATAAAAAGTGGGATCCAGCTTCAACAGTTTCAGCGCTGCAGCCAACCGTTATTTTCTTTCAGTAATCTGTTGAATATTTTCTTAAATAATCATTTGAACTATAAAATATCAGAAAACTGAAAATGTCCGTTGCGTCTGCAGCATGTGAGGAAAATATGCAATAATGTTGAATAACAGTGTACCTGCCAGAAATAAACAGATTTTGATCAGCTTGATCACATTTTAAAGTTCAGTTTTTCACTGATTCTTCTTTGCTACATCTTTCACTGTGTGTTTATCATGCAAGTCAACATTACAGTGAGGATTACAAAAACATATATATATATATATATATATATATATATATATGTGTGTGTGTGTGTGTATGTGTGTATATACACAGTACAGAGACAGCTTTGGTTAAAATTAGCAACAACCTGTTGATGGCAGCCGACTCTGGGCTCCTAACCATCCTGATTCTTCTCGACCTGAGTGCGGTCTTCGATACCATCTCATATCGCATCTTGTTAGAGAGGCTAGCTTCCATCGGCATCACTGGGTCTGCCCTCCCTGGTTTCACTCTTATCTCTCTGGCCACACTCAGTCTGTACACCTCAAAAATTTCAGTTCCCAAACTTCTCCTGTCACAAGCGGTGTTCCCTAGGGCTCTGTCTTGGGCCCTCTACTATTCATTATCTATCTGTAAAATTGATTGTTACCTCTCGGTCTGATTTTCAGGAAATTTGGCATTCAGTTCCATTGCTACGCTGATGACACCCAGCTCTATCTTTCCACCAAGCCAACTTCCACTGTTCCGCGCACCTCCCTTTCCGACTGCTTATTGGAAATTAAATCTTGGTTTTCACACAACCTTCTCAAACTCAACAGTGATAAAACTGAGGTACTCCTTGTTGGCACTAAATTCATTCTGGCCAAACCTAACAGTTTCTCTCTCACCATTGACGACTCCACAGTCCTTCCCCTCAGGCTAAGAGTCTGGGTTTCATCCTTGACAGCACAATCTCCTTTGAAGCGCACAGTAACCATGTTAGCCGGTCTGTTTACTTTCATCTACGCAATATCAACCGTCTTAAAAATAAGATATAGAAGAAATCACGAAATAGCCGCACAACGACTGTTTCTCTCTGTTTCTTTTCACCTAAAATAACTTCAGTCTCGGCGTCAGAAGAGTTTTTCTCTCTGTCTGTGTTTGCTTCGTGTGTCCGCAGGTCGACAGGATGCTGCTGTCCACAGTAATTATCACCCCCTTATATGGTGTCACTGGGTATTAATGGGCAGGGCTGTATGCTAATTACTGACTGGCAGTAGTTTACAACTGATTGGCATTAATGAACATACGCACGTGTCTACGATCAAATCTGAGTTTTCCGCAGCGTTCATGAATCCAGAGCAGGTTTTTAGTACCGAGGTTTCTAGGTGCAAAGTCACTCACAGATTTACGAACATTTCATGAATGAGACGCTGTGTTTTCATAGTTTCAGTAGTTTTTATGGAGAACTGTTGATTAGCAGCCGACAGGTCGACCAGCGTCACATCAGCTGCTGTGTTTTATGTGTGTGCTTTGGTGTATTGTTCCAGTGTTGGTTACTGTGGTACAGATATGGATGTGTAAGAGAGTGCAGTAGTAGTAAAGTACAGAGTTCTGTGAGAGCAGCAACATTTAAATGTAAGACTGTGATATATTTATTTAACGTTCTTTATCCGCCTGTTTCAGTTTTAGAGTTTGTTTAATCAGACCAGAAATAATTGTGTAAAGAGTGACGAACCGTTCCAGCCTCGGGTCTTCATTCTATCGGCTCTCTGTCTCGCCTGATAATGGGACGTTCGCTAAGGACGGAGTAATGAGGTTTGTTCAGGACGCAGCCCTGAAAATTAAAGACATTTAATGAGATGTTTGGGTGGGAGGTTACAGAGGGGAAATAAAGCTGCTCCTCTGGAGATTCATGCCTCTGATGCAGCAGGAAGAACTCTGTTCCCTGGTCAGTAGGTTTGAAGTGTGTGTAATGTTTTCTTTGATATGAGCGACCTTCATCTTTCTGCTTTCTGCCCACTCAGCACTAAATGTGACGGCAGCAGCCGACCGAGCGCTCTGCACATTCAGGAAGACGCACAGTTTGACTCGCACGCTGATTTTTTTAGTGCCGACAATTTAAACCTTCCTGAGTCATATCTCAGCCTCCACAGAGCACAGCCTCCAAACACACACAGTCCATTACACACTCACACACACACTGTTACACTCAGACTGGCTTCATCCACTCGCCTGATAAAGTCCTGAGCTTCACTCTGGTCTCTGCAGGCCTCAGGGCAGCTGTTTCTCCTCAGATTGGCACCTGATACTCGCGTCTCTCTTTCACTGCGGAGTTTGATCCATGTTAGCTGTCTGTCTGTCTCTCTCTGTCTGTCTCTGTCTGTCTGTCTGTCTCTGTCTCTGTCTCTGTCTCTGTCTGTCTGTCTGTCTCTGTCTGTCTGTCTGTCTGTCTGCATCAACATTTAGCTCAGAGCGGCGCTGTGCCTCAGTACAGAGCAGACAACATGGCTGTCGGCTCATTTTACATCAGGAGGAAAAGTTCAGAGAAAAAAGAAATCATGATTTTCTTTCTGATATCAGCTGACCTTGATTTCTGATTATCTGTTAGATTATCGATCAGGATCAATCACTCTGTGCTTCAGTTTAACAGTCAATAAATCCTCATTTTTAAAGTAAAACACGTGAGACGTTTGCTGTTTGCTGTCACAGTGAACTGAACATGTCGAGCTGTGGACTGTGACGTCACCTCAGATCTCTGGAGGTTTATCATAAAGAGTAAGAACAGATCACTGGAGAATGCAGACGTTAGTTTTTCCATCTTTTCATCCTGGTATGAATCCTTTCTTTAAAGCCCTCCTCTCCTCCTTATCATGATAATCCCCCCATCATCTGTCCCTCTCTGTTGATGTTTGCCCTTCTCTCCTTCACAAGCTGCCACACTTATTTATTTTTGGCGTCCGTCGGCTCGCCTGAGACTCGACACATTTTCCTCTTCGCACTGGTATTTCAAGATTCAGACGACGGCGGCTCCCTGAGCGCCTGCACCAATCACATCGCCCCTGTCCTCCTCCGGACCCTCAAACCCTCACAGCACCAGGACGCAGACTTTGGCTCAAACATGCACATGTGCAGCCTGCGGGGGAAACACACACACACACACACACACACACACACACACACCTCTCTCATCGGGTGTGACAGATTGGGTTGTGATATTTATTTTTATTTGCTGAATCTGTTTCTACTGAAACGCCCTGCTTATCTTCTCTTGTCTCGTCTTTCGTCTTCGTCCTTCATTCTTTAATCTTTTGTCTCGTGTTTCGTCCTTCACTCTTTAATCTTTTGTCTCGTGTTTCGTCTTCGTCCTTCACTCTTTAATCTTTTGTCTCTTGTTTCGTCTTCGTCCTTCATTCTCTCATCCTTTCTGTCTCTTTCTGTTTGATATCAGTCTTTCTGATTGTAACTAATTTATGTTTCAGATGATAAAAGACTTAAAATTCTGTCCAGTTCTTTGTCTGTCTGTCTCTGTCTCTGTTACACTTTTATAACTCAGTGTTTCTAACAGCAGGACCAACTCTGCCTTCTGACACCTGGATCAGTAAATCTCACAGATTCACTCTGACGTTAATGAGTCTGTTATTCAGTATTTGACATCTCGTCTCTCGGCCAGAGTGACGTCCTCTCTGTATAATGTCTCTTAATAAGCTGCAGGTTTTTGTCAGACGTCTGAAACACCATCAGAAACACGTCTGTGATCTGATGAAACCAAATCAACAGCTGAGACACAAAGTTCAAAAAGTCAGACATTAAGAACACTGAACGATAAAAGCAGCCAAATACAGATCAGCTCTTTGTCTGCTCATCAAACTTTGAGTCACGTCACGACCAACACCCTCAGATTCAGATCTGTAAACCTCGTTCAGGTTCATCCAACAACAGCTGATGTTGTGATTAGTGTCTCTGAATACGAGTCGTGGCTGTAAACACGACACCTCACATGGAAACCTGCAGACATCACTGTGACGTAACGGACTGACTGTTCTAGCTTTGTTTCTTAAAGTCCTCCAGTTGTCATCAGATCACATCAAATAAAGATTATATTCCAGAGATGACATGAACGCAGTCCCATCTTCACAGACGTCTTGTTTTCATCTGCTTCAACAACAAACTGAGACTTTCCTCTGCTCCGTGAAATCAGTTTCACTTAATTAAAACGGTCGTGTTTTAGCCATCCATGGTGTGACAGGTTAAGATACAATGGAGACGTAGGAAAGGAAAACTGATCTCACAGTGCAACAGAAAGTGTCAGGTTGTTGTTGACGCAGAACAGAAAAGACGTCCATCTGTAAAAACTGGACTCAGAGTTCCCGTTGTGTAGATTACAGTCTTTTTGTTAGTGACACTTGATGACTGTATTATACAGGACCTGTTGGACAGGTGTTGGACAGACAGTGCGATGGTCAGGTGACTCCGATGGCCTTGGTGTAGCAGGGTGGCGGCGATGTCTGCAGGAGCAGAGTGACAGCTGCTCAGTGAAACCTCAGCAGGAGATCAGACAGGACGTGGGCGGGAGACGCAGAGTATAAAATAAAACACAGGAGCTGTAAAGAGCGAAGAATCAGTGGAGGAGAAGAGGAGGAGGAGGCAGCAGAGTCAGGTGGGAGGAAGTGAGACTGAACACTGACCAGGACTCATCGTGTCCGATGATTTAAAATCTACATGAATGAAGTTTACGCAGTTTATCCCATAATTAAGTCCATTAATTCGTCGGCCAGGGGATGGAGCCTATCCCAGCTGACACTGGGTGAGAGGCAGGGTTCACCCTGGACAGGTCACCAGACTATCACAGGGCTGACACATAGAGACAGACAACCATTCACACTCACATTCACACCTACGGACAATTTAGAGTCACCAATTAACCTGCATGTCTTTGGACTGTGGGAGGAAGCTGGAGCACCTGGAGGAAACCCACACTGACACAGGGAGAACATGTCAGAGCACCTGGAGGAAACCCACGCTGACACAGGGAGAACATGTCAGAGCACCTGGAGGAAACCCACGCTGACACAGGGAGAACATGTCAGAGCACCTGGAGGAAACCCACGCTGACACAGGGAGAACATGTCAGAGCACCTGGAGGAAACCCACGCTGACACAGGGAGAACATGTCAGAGCACCTGGAGGAAACCCACGCTGACACAGGGAGAACATGTCAGAGCACCTGGAGGAAACCCACGCTGACACGGGGAGAACATGTCAGAGCACCTGGAGGAAACCCACGCTGACACAGGGAGAACATGTCAGAGCACCTGGAGGAAACCCACGCTGATTCCTACATTATATTCATTAATATAGTATAATAAACACAAACGCAATCATACAAATACAAAAACTTTATTCTAACTGTTGCACAGTACAATTAGATGAAAATACACGTGTGTGTGGTGTGTTTTTCAGATTTAGAGCTTGTATCATCTCCCTGAGAATATATAACAATAAGAAGTGATTCTCTGATTTCTACAGTGACACTATTACCTCAAATTAACCACAGCAACATAATAAAAATACTTATATGCATTCATGCTTGGGCACTGTTATTTACGTGACAACACCTGAACAGAACACACACACACATTGGCTGTTTGTTTCTCCCTGTCCCCTCACTGGAAGCATCGGACCCGCCGCCCGCTCCCATCTCAAACACGGAGGTCTCCCTCTCCGCAGAGCACCCACGGCGCATGCCCGGCCTGTTAAATAGCCTGTAACCATGACAACTGTGTGACACAAACTCAGAAATATGCGGCCCGTGCCGCACTCTAATGGAAATACATGTGAAGTTTTTTTTTTTTTTTTTTTTACAATCTAGGAACCGTTTGCAGGAACCGTTGCTCTAAATGTGATGGAAGCGGTTCCAGAACCAGAATGTGGACATCTGAGTTCAGACTCAGCTGATCCACTGTGATAAACGTTAGCAGCTGCTGTCGGCTCACTGTGGAATGTTTCACATTTTAAAGCTGCGTAATGAAGCTTTAAAACAAAGGAGCTTCCTCCTGTTTCCTCTGCAGCTGTCAGAGGTGTCGATGTTGACGGCTCAGGAGAAAAGAGGAGAGTGAAGGAGGGAACATCACAGATTGGTTTCTAGATTGGCGTCGATTCAGTCAAACAAAGGTCGGATGGACTCTGACCGAAGATAATTTCTTCATCAATAGTCTCTGGTCAAACTGCTGCGGACGCTGAATGATTACCTGCTCACACAGTCAGGAGGTCTGCTCAGAGCTGAGGAGATAGAAGATCGACTGCAGGTGTCAAAGGTCCGACTGTTTGAGAGCCTTAAAGGAACAATTAGCGCCATGATGGAGGGACATCAGGTGTGAACAGAGTGAGAGCAGAACGATGGGGAGGATCGACGGAGGAAAGAAATACGAATTGATGAATAAATGGAAGTGAAGAAGGTTGAACAGAGAGGGTGGAGCTGGAGACACGACAGGAAGACGATGAAAACGTCTCCACCACAACGTCAGTCCACAGTGAGACACCTAAACTGCATGAAGACGTTTAAATGTCTTATTTTCTGGACACATTGTCAAAAAAAGAAAAACAAAGGAAAGATAAAGATGATAGTTTTAAATTATTACTGTAATTTTGTCTGAAACATTTCCAGCAGCTCTCAGTCAAACTACGAAGGTTTCACCTGTCACTGAAACCTAATGAGACCCTTTCCTCTCTGGTGTAATGTTCCTGCTCTGCGGCACTTTGACAGCCAGCGTTCTGTGGGTGGTGACGAGGAGAAAGGAGAGGTGGTGCTTTATATGGAGGAGGACTAAAGGAGGAAATGAGGGGGCAGATACAGGTGTTGGTGGGTTGGAGACAGCATGCTGTGTGGATACGACAGGAGGACGGCGAGAGTCTCAGACAGGAAGTAGAGTGTGGGATGGTGGAGGGAAAAAAGAAGAGTTGGACCGAGACAAAAAAAAAAAAACAACCAATGTATTTCCTGTCAGACCTGAACCGTCAGACCTGAACCGTCAGACCTGAACCCTCAGACCTGAACCATCAGACCTGAACCCTCAGACCTGAACCCTCAGACCTGAACCATCAGACCTGAACCCTCAGACCTGAACCTCCTCACCTTAATCTGTCACTAATTAAACACACACTGGTCTCATGTTTGAACAAACACCTGAGTCAAATCCACGTAAGAATCACAACAGTAATCAGAAATATTTCTGTAACGCTCTCAACATGACACGAGTCTGAATTAAATGTCCTGAGAAGAACATAAAGTCAAGCATCACTGTAACACATTGTCATCTCTTCTTTCACAGCTGTGAAAGAGATAGTTTGAATTTGTTGAGGATTCTTCTCAATCAATCAATCAATCAATCAATCAATCAATCAATCAATCAATCAATCAATCAATCATCACATGCAATCAAGCATCTCTATGTTTCCGTCCTCAACAAGATGGCTACGTGGTCACCGCTCTGCAGCTGCCTCTGAACAGTGGACAGCAGTGATCCACAGCAGGAACAGGACAGCAGCTCACATTCACACCGTCACACCAGTCCTTATTAGAGCCACACCCCCTCTGCACCATCACACCAGTCCTTATTAAGGCCACACCCCCTCTGCACCATCACACCAGTCCTTATTAAGGCCACACCCCCTCTGCACCATCACACCAGTCCTTATTAAGGCCACACCCCCTCTGCACCATCACACCAGTCCTTATTAAGGCCACACCCCCTCTGCACCATCACACCAGTCCTTATTAAGGCCACACCCCGTCTGCACATCACACCAGTCCTTATTAAGGCCACACCCCCTCTGCACCATCACACCAGTCCTTATTAAGGCCACACCCCCTCTGCACCATCACACCAGTCCTTATTAAGGCCACACCCCCTCTGCACCATCACACCAGTCCTTATTAAGGCCACACCCGCTCTGCACCATCACACCAGTCCTTATTAAGGCCACACCCCCTCTGCACCATCACACCAGTCCTTATTAAGGCCACACCCCCTCTCCCTCTCCCCCAGAATCCTTTGCTTCTTCAGATCAGCTGATAGAAACAGAGCTGTCCAGGGTTAATGATCAGTGAATCGCAGGATGTCACAGTTCCTGATATCCTGTTGGAGCCTGATGGAGGTCCAGGTTATATTCCAACGTCTGCACACTGCCTAGCAGGACATGAGTTCAGCTGGTGTCCATCTTGTGTTTGCACTTGAAACCCTGGCTAGCTAGCAGCTAGTTACTGTAGCAGGGTCGGCAGGAGGAGAGTTGAGTGTCTCGCAGCCACATGACACCACCATCCAAGACCGATCACAAAAAGCACAAGATAAACCAAGTTATTGGAGCTGACAGTCGGAGCAGACGGGGTTAAACCCCTCAGACAGCTGCGGTAATAATCAGAGCTGAGGTCTCTACGTCTCTACGACGCGTTACAATGTCCCATCAGGCCAACTACTAACGTTGAGTCCAGGCCGACGCCTTTGTCACGTTCAGTCGTGAGCCGTTTTTATGGTGTCACATGGTGCATTGTTCTGCTGAGGGGGCGGGGCTACTGACATCAGGGATTGCCGGGAGGTGATTACTTTCACCTGTCGGTCAACAGGTTGAAGATCAGGTGATTTTCTGCTCAGTTGTTTCGTCTGTGCAGCTGTGAGTTATAAATGTGATCATACACCTGTTTGGATTTATCATCTCGGTACTTTTGATACTGTCCAATGTGTAATAACAGAGATTGTGTAGCGTAGTGTGTAGTATCAAGGAATCAATACTTAGATAATATATATGTGTGTGTGTGTGTGTGTGTGTTATTCTTTTTATTCATTGTACAAGTAAGAAAAAATAATCTCGCAGTCTGTATGTGTCGTGTGCACAGCAGTGACGGCTGCTGCACTATAAAACACACATGTAGTGAAGATCCAGGACGTAAAACATGACACGAGTTAGAATATGGAGTTAAAATTAAGAATTGAAAATAATATGTTACTGTGGTGAACCAGTCGTGATGACATGAATAAAATGAAATATAGAATAATATATTCTAATGTGATGTGAGCAGGTAGGAACACACAGAGCTGTAAACAGGAAGTAACAGTAAGGAGAAGCAGTGAGGAGGTAAAATGTGACAGCACAGTGTGAGGAAGGTGTCACAGTAATGAGCTCGAGGAGGAGGAGGAGCAGAAAGTCCTGGATCCCTGACAGGCATTTCTCAATGCACAATTACAACAAAATGGTGTGGCCGTCGTTGCCTGAGCAACATAATGATCACAAAATAAGATCAATAAAAAACAGCTATGAAAAGGGAGTAACACACTCAGCGTGCTGCACGTTAGGCTCGCGGGAGATCATGTCTGAAGTGAGGAAGGTTGTGAAGTGAAAACATAAAAGAGTCAACACATGAAAAGTGCAGAGGACGGAAGTGAGAGTAGAATGATGATGATGATGGTGGCGTTTGTTTTGTTTGTTTTTGTCTGCGACTGAGCGACCAGTGAGATGACCTAGCGTTAGTCAGGGAGCAGCCCTAATGATGATCCAGTCCTCCAGACACGTGCCTCCCTCAACACCTCAGTCGTCCCATGATGCATTGGGTGTATAGCTGCTGATAGGACGGTCAGGTGTGGTGTGGCTCTGCTGTGTTTCTGGAGGAAGAGAAAAGATTTCGGTTTCATTTCTGTTTGTTTAAAGTGGCAGCAGGTCGATACTGAGACGGTTCAAGTTCTGCAGAGTTGTTGCAGAAAGTTCTTGAGAGTCACAATCCTTTGTTTCTGTCTTTAAAGAGTCCAAACAGCACGTTACAACTCGTCTGTCCTCTCCAGACGAAAACTGTGGATTTATTCACCTGAATCAATATTTCTATCTTCACTTCTCGTCACTTTTATTTGCTGAAATGATTTTTCTCTCAGAACTCTGTTTAATGATGTTTCCATTGTTACGTGTTCAGAAATGAAAAGAAAGTCCAGACTGTAAAACACAGGTTTGAGGAGGAGGAGGAGGAGGAGGAGGAGGAGGATTTCACTGCATGTTGATGTGGTCATTTAACAGAGAGATGGAGGCGACACACACACGTCTTTACAAATGGTTCAAAATAACCTGTTTTCTTTCTCTCTCTCAGCCGACCAGTGAAGAAGACCTCTGCCCCATCTGCTACGCTCACTCCATCTCCGCCATCTTCAAGCCCTGCTCCCACAAGTCCTGCAAGTGAGTCCACGAGCACCCACCAACACAAATAAACTGCACACACACACACACACACACACACACACACACACACACACACACACACACACACACACACACACACACACACACACACAGGTTCTTTCATGTGCAACACCCCACACACGTATTTCATCTCCTGCCTCTTCACCCACAAACACAGTCTGGAGGAGAAAGTTTCAGCTCCTCGTTCCTGCTGCAGAGATCACGACTTTGATCTGCTCTGTGCTGAGATACGACGTTCACATATGATCAAAGTGTTCACGTCTTTCATGTGGTCACTTTCATCCGCAGCAGCAGCGGTGCTGCGCCGTGTGACCAAACATTTGTAACACTTTATTAAAATCCATAGTTGATGACGTAAGCAGACAATCAGGGACTGAAGAGACATTTTCACCGGTCGTCAGACTGGATTTGGCAAAAGCTTGATTTATAAACTGGCTCTGTTGGTGATGAAGATGCTCCCGGTGTTTTGTTCCGCTGATTGGCTCAAAGAGTTTGTCTGTCAGTTGAGTAGCCCCGCCCACTGACAGCGAGTCCAGACTGACACACAGAGAGAGAAACACTCGGTGCTGCACCTTCAGGCTGCTGCAGAGGGTCCCTCCTCATCCTCACACCAATGATTCATATTAATACACTCAGTCCTTAGTGATGATTAATGATTATCAGTGACGCACACCTCACCTGCATGTTTAAAGTTTATGGTCCTGAAATACATTAAAAAAAGACACTGAGACACATCTGAGCAGGTCCTCACAGAGCGTCAACAACACACCATTAAATAACAAGAGACACAGAGTTAAAGAAGTTTCATAAAATAAAGTTTGATTTCCTCCAAAATGTTTCAGTGAAGTCGTCTCAGCCTGAAGCTGCTTAATCGATCCATCAGCTGACTCACACACACACACACACACACACACACACACACACACACACACACACACACACACACACACACACACATTTATCATCTCAGAATATATGTACACACACACTGTATATTTGATTTGATGTATAAATACTTTATACACACACACACACACACACACACACACACACACACACCTGCATATAGGTGTGTGTGTGTGTGTGTGTGTGTGTGTGTGTGTGTGTGTGTGTGTGAGTCAGCTGTTTGGTAACTGCTGATGGGGCTGAAACCCTGTGCAGCGCTGTGGGCAGCAGACCTCGGTTCAATTCATACCTCAATACATATTTCATGTTATCCTGGAGGTGCGCTTGATTTAGCTCAGCTGGCACGCCAGCTCAGCAGTCGTATGGATTACTGTGGTGCTGATTGAGAGCGCTGTCACGAGGAGTAAACCATACTGAGCAGCTTGGAGTTAATTCACCTCCAAGGCCAAACTCTGGCTCGCTTTCATTTGTCTGTTTGTCCCCCGCTCTGGACTTAAAGGAGCAGTTCACCAACTTTTAACTAAACTTTAAAAAGCTTGTTTTACTCTGAAGTTTCTCCTCAGTTGTTTCCTTCAGTCACGCTCCCTCCTCCTCTTCATGTGACCGTACACAGCCCGTTGTCGTCTTAGAGTTGAGAGGACAAAATGAGGGCGACGCCCCTGACAGACATTTACTGTACAGTTCAGGTCTGATGTTTGTGCGTAAACCAAAACTAAAACCACTGCAGAAACCCCGCCCCCAAAAAGATCATTATTTAAAGTTAATTAATTATTTAGATATTATAATTTACACCGTGTATAGCTCATGCACACCACGCTAGTAGAAGCAATTGTTGTTGTTTCAGTACTTCTCTTCTATTCATTAGTCAAATTACATTTATCATTTAAGGCCAAGTTAATCTTACTATTAAACAACTTTAACGAGGTTTAACTTTAACGGCTCAGGGCTTCAAGAGCAACAGCAAAATGAGCTAACAGGCTAGTAGCGTTATCAGACTTGTTTCACGTCCTCTCATTAAAACATGACGTCTCTTTGTGGTATTTGTCTTGTTGGTTTTTACTCATCAACAAAAGTCAAAATGTTCAGTGTCCAAATGTAAATGAAATCAACCACTGAGACATGTAAATGTCATTAATATTTTAGTTTCAGTTTCAGTTTATTTGGATCCACCATTAGTTACAGCAAAAAGCCGCAGCTATTCTTCCTGGGGTCCATCTACACTTCTAAACAACAATTTCATCCTTCTAACATACATCTACATACAAGACAAGACAGTCAAGACACCAACATCACATCCATACCATCACTCCTCCCACACAGCAGCTCTATCATTTGCCTCCTCTTCGAAGAACACTCAAACAATATTTACAAAACACTAAAAGAAAAGTGGAGAGACAAAACCAAGCTCTCGTTACATTTGGGTTTCAGCCAACTAAGCTCTTGAAAGTTTTCAAGGTATCCCATAAGTAAACAAAAACATTTTCAAGTCCTTATTAAAACAGCTTCTGTTATCATGTAAGATTAAAAAATTAGGTAATCGATTCCATGCCACCATTGCTCTGTAGTGAACTGTTCCCTTCCTTGCATTCGTTCTACATAGAGGCAGCCGAAATCGGCCCTCTGATACCTGCCTCGTACAGTGTTGATCTACATCCGAAAAAAAGATAAAGTGTTATAGAGAGTTACTGGAATTTTGTTTGTAGTAATATTTTTCATGAAAGATAAAAGCGAGTAGTGTAGCTTGCTTTTAACGTTTAACCAGATGAGCTGATTATGCATTACGGTACTACTGGTTCTGTTTGGACAGTTAAGAATCATGCGAGCAGCTTTATTTTGGGTTACTTGTAGCTTGTGTAGATTGTTTTGTGTTGTGTTGGACCAGATGACTGCACTGTAATCTAAATGCGATAGAACCAAGGCTTGAGTTAGTTGTTTGATTAGGTAACTTGGTATAAATTTCTTACAATGTCTAACTACAGCTATGCCTCTTCCCATCTTTAATACTCTCTGATTAATATAATTATTCCAGGACATTTTGTCATCTATGATTAAACCTAATAACTGTACCTCTGTCTTTTGTTCTGTGCTTTTATCTCCTATACTTACATTTAAGATCGGTGCAGCTTTCAATCTATGTTTTGAGCCCAACACTATGGATTTAGTTTTTTCAGTATTGAGAACTAATTTATTTTGTGTAACTCATTCCATAATTTGCTTAAGTTCTCTATTTAACACATCTTCTAACTCTTCTACCGTACTTGACAAGGCATATACAGTAGAATCATCAGCATACATAACCATTGTTGCAGAATTCAACACAAGTGGCAAATCATTTACAAAAATTGAAAATAATAATGGACCAAGGCAGCTCCCTTGTGGCACTCCACAACTCACTGGTCTTAATTCAGAGTAACTCCCATTAAAGTAAACAGAACATTTCCTAAGTAACTCTTTATCCATTTGTTTGCAGAATTATCAAAACCATAGCAACTTAACTTATTCAATAAAAGGGAATGATCCAGAACATCAAATGCTGCACTAACATCTAATAATACAGCACCAATTATATAAGCTGTGGAGCTGTAAGTGTGTGTGTCTCCGTCAGAGGGAACAAATCCTCACGTTTAACGACACAGCGAAACTGCTAACAGCTAACTGTCGACCGGAAGCTTCTGGTTCACATCAACACTTCCTGTCCAAGACAAGCCGGTGCTTCAAAATAAAAGCACCAGTTTATTTAATCATAACAAAACTTAATTTGACTATTACTTTATTATATTAGAATTTTATTTAACTTCATTAGAACAGTACTTTATTTCTTTCTGAGCAGTCTGCAGTAGTTTAGATGAGGTGTCAAAATGTGCGACATATATCGTATATCGTGATACAGCCTAAAAATATTGCGATATTATTTTTAAGCTTCATCGCCCAGCCCCACAAGTTTCATACACTTTATACACACACTCTGTTCTGACCTCCACGTGAGGAGAAAAGACGTTTGACACGGTCATTAAAATGATTCTCATTTGTCACCTGTCTGTGGTTTGTGTGCAGAGCCTGTATCAACCAGCATCTGATGAACAACAAGGACTGTTTCTTCTGCAAAGCCACCATCACTGGGGTCGAAGACTACAGCAAGCCGGCCTCGTCCTAACACACACACACACAGATACACACCTCACACACACACACACACACACACACACACACACACACATAGATACACACACACACACACACATAGATACACACCTCACACACACACACACACACACACACACACACACACACACACACACAGATCATAGCTGAGGTATCAAACACTCATCTGACGCCGCTCAAACATCAGTCCACATATCAGTGAACCCAAAGATTCTCACAGAGGTCTGTACTGTAGGTGTGTGTGTGTGTGTGTGTGTGTGTGTGTGTGTGTGTGTGTGTGTGTGTGTGTGTGTGTACGTGCATGTGTGTGTATCTTTCTCTTTATAGACGAACTGATCTGAGATTTTAGAGCAAACGTTTGTCAGTCTCCATTTCTGGTTTGAAACTCTGGAGCTTGACTTTATGGAGGAAACAGGTACCAGTTAGAGCAGATGGTAGAAGTGTGTGTGAGTGAATATGTTGTGTGTACGGTACAGTAAATGTGTGTGTGGACAGACGTCGGGTGAATTATTCTCACATGGGAAGGTTTTGATGTGCGAGACTAAAAGTTGAAGCTGACATAGGAACAGAACATGAGAACAGCCTGTTGAACATTGACATTAAATCATAGTTAATGAATGTAACTCCAGTTCTATGAGTACAAGCGTCTGGCGTCCGAACTCTCCAACAGTTAGATGTTATTTCGGAAGTCAAACCACCAATTATGCCCCTCAGGTACGAGGACGTTTTGCCCTGCAAGATCATTGACAGGTTAAAAACATAGTTTTTCTCAGCTTTTTTTTTTTTTTTTTTTTTTTACATAGGAATATCCTGCCCCGTTTTTAGGTTGAACTCTTCACAGTGCGTGTCCACACTGAAGCTGTAACCTTCACAGACGAATCATTTCTACACATTGTTTTATTTTAAATCACTGTTTCAGATTATTTCAGGTTGGTACAGATTCATAAAGTCCAACATGTCAGAGAGATATAAGGTATGTGTTTAAAGTAAATAATAGTCATGGCAGGATGGAGCCTAAAATCCCAGCATGCATTGGGAGAGAGAAAATGGGAAACAGTTTGTTGCTCAGTTGCAGGTTAAATGGCGGGCCGACACGCCGAACAGCTGATTGAAGTCAGAGTTTGGCTGAATTTTTGCGTTGATTGGTTTTTGTTTCATGTTGAGTTAAAGCGTGGTACTTTGATGCGTTCATAGATACAGACAATAGATGACACAAGAGGGCGGAGTCAAACGAGGCGACAGTGGAGGAGGTTGTGATATTGTAATTTTAAATGTATGCAGCGTTGTAGACAGCGATGGTTTGTGAGGTCATTAAATACATCCTGACATGTGGACAGAGAATAATTTCACTGTTTTACATATTTGTTCCACCATTATTTAAATTTCTTTGTCGTCTCCTTTGGTCGTATCTCGCTTAAATTACGCTACTCCGCCTTCACCATCTCTGGTTTTGTCCGTATCTGTAATCTTTCAGAAAATGTGCACAAATATGGACGAAATGAACGCAGAAGGCGCCGTCTGTCTCTGTATCTAACGTTAAGCATAAACGAGCCCGTAGAAGTCGTGATGCCAGGCGGGTCGTTGACATTAAAACACAATCTCAGAGTAACGCTGCTTTTCTCCCTTTGTCAGTATTTGAGAACCCAGTCGACTTGTTTGAGAAAACTTTATTAGAAATGTCTATGGTGTCGACCAATCAGGGATCTCGTGTTTACATTCAGGGTCGGAGTCGTATGTTGAAGAGTGAGAACATTCAGGATGAATTAAGACGTAAAGTTTGTGTCCAGCTTCATGAACGTTCAGAGAGAAGCTGCAGCTTGAACTACGACCTCACTTTGTCACGTCAGGTTTAAAACTGAGGACTTTTTACAGTTTAAGAGACTGAGCCTGTTTCAGGAGGTTGTGCTGCAGCGACCAGAGACCACACATCTGTATACTCTTAAAAAAAAAAAGAAAAAAGTCTTGATGTAGACAGATACTAGGACACACACACACACACACACACACACACACACACATAAAACAGAAGAGTCCTCGGCCAAGGACAGCAGCACCCTTCAGTGTGAGAGCTAGCTGTCATATTAACACAACAATTCACCTCTACCTGTCACTGCAGGTACAGCACACACACACACACACATGCACACACACACACACACACACACACACACACACACACACACACACACAGGCTCTTACAGGGGAACAGGATGGCAGGTGTGTACCATACATCATCACACAGACAGGGAACAAAGGAAAACATATACCTCACCTTCACACTGGGTGGATTCACGACGGGGCCGACAAGGTGCAGACACCAGGGCCCCAGGTCAGAGAGCCAATGGCTTTGAAGAGACACAAAACAGCCACGATGAGCGAACATGTAGAGACTGTAAAGAACCCTCAAGAGACACCAAACTACTGTGAGGAGAAACAAAACGACTGTGAAGAGATGCTGAACAACCACGGCCATGACGAGGAGCACAGTGGGCAGAAAGAGAAATAAAAGAATAATGAAGAGAAACAAAAGGTCTGTGAAGAGACACTCAACAACCACGAAGAGAAATGAAACAACTGCAGAGAAGAAAAAAACAGCCATGAAGAGAAGCACAACGACTGGGAAGAGATGCTTAACAGCCAAGAAGAAGAGGAAGAAGAAGGAGGAAACAGCTGGGAAGAGAAACAAAATGGACACTGAATGACCAGAAGGAGTCTGAGGGACATGACCAAGTTTGTTCCTATGGAGGTGGGTTGGGGGGCCGTTTACATGTCTGTGCCCAGGGGCCCGTGGTCTCATAATCCAGCTGTGACCCGACCTACAGGCAGACTCACTCACATCAGAGTACTGTAACAGTATCAGACACACAGTGTTGGTACCATCAGCGGTGCAGGGAGCAGGTTTACAGCCATCTGACTTATAACAGACTTTAACAGAGTCAGTTTTAAGATACCTTCATATACACACTCTGTGCAGTCACACACACTCACACTTTGAAAAACAGCACTTATAAGCTGTCGTGTAGATGAAAACAAACCTGATTTAGGAGTGAAGACGTCAGTTTGTCTTTGACGGCTGCTGGCTGGAGGTTTTTAATATTAACATACTGAAACTGCTGTGATGTAACTCTCCATCATGTCCTCAAAGTATTCACAGAGACTTGCAGTACATTTCTAAACCTAAAGACACAGTTCACTCTAAAGGAAACCCCCCAGAAACTGAACTGATTGTGATCTTTAGGAATGGTGACCTTTATAAGCTTCATTACAATGAGCCCACATCAGATTTAACTCCCCGACTGTCCTCTGAGTAACTAAAGTGACAGTTTGTAATATTTGTGTCTGACAACAAACAGCTGGATCCATTGATCCTCCTGTACGTGTCGTGCATGTTTAAAGCCTTCTGATTGTGTTCTTTGTGTTTTTTTAAAAGCAGTTTGAAGCATCACTCGGATGTTAGAGAGGAAACTGGATATTAAAGTGACAAACTGACATTGTGATAATTCAGGCTGCTGTCAGCCCTAGAGTGTCTCCTCTGGTCTGAATCAGGGACTCATGTTGTTCCAAAGTTGTATAATTGCCTAGAGTTGGTTCGTGTTCTCACGGCAGCATTTACAAGAGGACCAGATCAAATGCCTTGTGTGAGAAAGCTGCTCTTGATTGGTCAGAATTTCCATGTGGGAAAAATCCAGGAAGTAAAGCAAACGTTGAAGAAGAGTACACTTGCAAGATAAATGTGACACTTTGTAATGTCACAATGGAGGGACAACTACGCAGGTTGATTTTAGCGCTGCTCATCGTGGACTATATTGCTGTCATTGTTCATTTTAGTCAAACCATACAGTTTGAAAACGAGGCGCGGCTCCAACTAGAAAACAATGTTTTGATGCATTGGATGTGCTGAAGGTGCATATTAAGGCAGTACAGGAGGAGGTGCACATTAATAATTGGTGTGACTTGGTGTGTTCACATCTGCACAAACCAACCTGAGTTAGACTGAACTGAGCCAAACAGAGCAGGTGTGAGCAGCCTGAGTTTGAAATTAAAAAAGGAAAATGAAATCATATAAAAGAAAATGATGACAAATTAGTGGGGTTTTTCCATTTTAAAATGTTTGACCAGTTATTATCCAGATTCCTTTTTAATCAGGGTTTTTTTTAATTATTATTATTATTTTTTAAGATATATTTTTGGGGGCATTTTTGCCTTTAATTAATGGGGGGGGGGGGGGGGGGGTAGAATGATCCTCTGTAAATCAGGCCATACTCAAATATTGAAAGTGAAAAGTAAAATGAAAAGAATTATTGAAATAATAAACTAAACTGAAGCTCGTTGATGTTGCAGCTGGTAAAGTGTCAGTGTCACTTTTCAAACAGCTGAAAGCAGACGACTGTTTCACTTCTTCATAAAACAGATTGTGTTGGTTTTAATGTTTCATCTCTGGAGTTTTTTAAATGTTAACTGCAGTTTGTTTCATTTGTTTTGTAAGTTTCCGTGATCCAAAAACATGAGAATAATCTGAAATCTAACAGAGTAAACTTTGAGCGAGATTTTGTTCCTGTTTATCTGGTGTTACTCTGACAAATGAATGATTCACCAAATATTAAAAAAAAAAAAAAAAAAAACATAACTAAAAAAACATAAAGTGATGTAAGCGCAAAGTTTGGATCTGACTGGGAATGTTTCACATACTGGGTCTTCACTGATATCTGTGTGTGTGTGTGTGTGTGTGTGTGTGTGTGTGTGTGTGTGTGTGTGTGTGTGTTCACTATATGAACTGATAGCGGTACTTGTATTTGAAGCATGCATTAGAGTGAGCAGAGTGTGTATTGTGGTGGTTTACTGAGAGCTTCAGTGGTGCTGGTGGATTTTAGAGGCTGCACTGAGCAATATTACACCAACATTTATTTGTTGTTTCCTGTTTACCCATTTGTCTTATTTTGGGAAAGACAGAGGAAAGAGAAGATGGGGATGGACAGGCTTATTGCTTTCTGTTTCTCCTTTGTGGGTGAGAGTGCACATACTGTTGAAAATGTAACTGCATTAAATTATTTATCCCAAAATTACGAACTACTCTGTGTACTGTTCTTCTTCAGGGGGGAAGTGAAGTGGGTGTGAAAACAGGAAGAGAAAGAGATATGAACCACACAACAAATGAGTGTGTGGTAATAAAAACTATGGCTAAAACAAACAAAAAAAAGATTACTGCAAAAAAAAGTCATAGTATAGCATGTCGTCCAAAATCATGAAAAAGCGTCTCAGTATAGCATGTCGTCAAAGATCATGAAAAAAAGTCATAGTATAGCATGTCGTCCAAAATCATGAAAAACGTCATAGTATAGCATGTCGTCAAAGATCATGAAAAAAAGTCATAGTATAGCATGTCGTCAAAGATCATGAAAAAAAGTCATAGTATAGCATGTCGTCAAAGATCATGAAAAAAAGTCATAGTATAGCATGTCGTCCAAAATCATGAAAAACGTCATAGTATAGCATGTCGTCCGAAATCATGAAAAAACGTCATAGTATAGCATGTCGTCCGAAATCATGAAAAAACGTCATAGTATAGCATGTCGTCCAAAATCATGAAAAAACGTCACAGTATAGCATGTCGTCCGAAATCATGAAAAAACGTCACAGTATAGCATGTCGTCCAAAATCATGAAAAAACGTCACAGTATAGCATGTCGTCCAAAATCATTCAAAACGTTACAGTATAGCATGTCGTCCAATATCGTGAAAAAAAGTCATAGTATAGCATGTCGTCCGAAATCGTGAAAAAAGTCATAGTAGAGCAAGTCGTCCGAAATCGTGAAAAAAGTCATAGTACAGCATGTCGTCCAAAATCGTGAAAAAATGTCACAGTATAGCATATCGTCCGAAATCGTGAAAAAACTTCACAGTATAGCATGTCGTCCGAAATCGGGAAAAAAACTCATAGTACAGCATGTCGTCCGAAATCATGAAAAAACGTCATAGTGTAGCATGTGGTCCGAAATCGTCAAAAAAAAGTCGTAGTATAGCATGTCGTCCGAAATCGTGAAAAAAAATCATAGTATAGCATGTCGTCAGAAATCGTGAAAAAAAGTCATAGTATAGCATGTCGTCCGAAATCGTGAAAAAAGTCATAGTAGAGCAAGTCGTCCGAAATCGTGAAAAAAGTCATAGTATAGCAAGTCATCCGAAATCGTGAAAAAAAGTCATAGTACAGCATGTCGTCCAAAATCGTGAAAAAATGTCACAGTATAGCATATCGTCCGAAATCGTGAAAAAACTTCATAGTACAGCATGTGGTCCGAAATCATGAAAAGACGTCATAGTGTAGCATGTGGTCCGAAATCGTCAAAAAAAAGTCGTAGTATAGCATGTCGTCCGAAATCGTGAAAAAAAATCATAGTATAGCATGTCGTCAGAAATCGTGAAAAAAAGTCATAGTATAGCATGTCGTCAGAAATAGTGAAAAAAGTCATAATATAGCATGTCGTCAAAGATCATGAAAAAAAGTCATAGTATAGCATGTCGTCCGAATTCGTGAAAAAAAAGTCATAGTATAGCAAGTCGTCCGAAATCGTGAAAAAACGTCATAGTATAGCATGTCGTCCAAAATCATGAAAAAAAGTCATAGTATAGCAAGTCGTCCAAAATCGTTAATAAACGTCATAGTATAGCATGTCGTCCAAAATCGTGAAAAAAAGTCATAGTATAGCATGTCGTCCAAAATAATGAAAAAACTTCATAGTATAGCATGTCGTCCAAAATAATGGAAAAAGTCATCGTATAGCATGTCGTCCGAAATCGTGAAAAAAAAAGTCATAGTATAGCATGTCGTGAGAAATCGTTAATAAACGTCATGGTATAGCATGTCGTCAGAAATTGTGAAAAAA
Organism: Epinephelus awoara; assembly: GCA_035609425.1. NCBI lineage: Eukaryota > Metazoa > Chordata > Actinopteri > Perciformes > Serranidae > Epinephelus > Epinephelus awoara. Next base: position 47,766,795 of record CM069296.1, on the reverse strand, counting down.
ACTCATAGTATGGCATGTCGTCCGAAATCATTAAAAAAAAGTCACAGTATAGTATGTCGTCAAAGATCATGAAAAAAAGTCATAGTATAGCATGTCATCCGAAATCATGAAAAAACGTCATAGTATAGCATGTCGTCAGAAATCGTTAATAAACGTCATAGTATAGCATGTCGTCCGAAATCATGAAAAAAAGTCATAGTATGGCATGTCGTCCAAAATAATGAAAAACGTCATAGTATAGCATGTCGTCCAAAATAATGAAAAAATGACATAGTATCGCATGTCGTCCAAAATAATGAAAAAACGTCATAGTATAGCATGTCGTCCAAAATAATGAAAAACGTCATAGTATAGCATATCGTCCGAAATCGTGAAAAAACGTCATGGTATAGCAAGTTGTCCGAAATCGTGAAAAAACATCATAGTATAGCATGTCGTCCAAAAGCGTTAATAAACGTCACAATATAGCATGTCGTCCAAAATCATGAGATAAGTCATAGTATAGCATGTCGTCCAAAATCATGAAAAAACGTCACAGTATAGCATGTCGTTAGAAATCGTGAAAAAAAAGTCATAGTATAGCATGTCGTTAGAAATCGTGAAAAAAAAGTCATAGTATGGCATGTCGTCCAAAATCATGAAAAAACGTCATAGTATATAGCATGTCGTCCGAAATCGTGACAAAAAGTCATAGTATAGCATGTCGTCCGAAATCATTAAAAAAAGTCACAGTATAGTATGTCGTCCAAAATCGTTAATAAACGTCACAATATAGCATGTCGTCCAAAATCATAAAAAAACTTCATAGTATAGCATGTCGTCCGAAATCGTGAAAAAAGTCATCGTATAGCATGTCGTCCGAAATCATGAAAAAAAGTCATAGTATAGCATGTCGTCCGAAATCATGAAAAAAAGTCATAGTATAGCATGTTGTCCGAAATCATGAAAAAAAGTCATAGTATAGCATGTCGTCCAAAATCATGAGAAAAGTCATAGTATAGCATGTTGTCCGAAATCATGAAAAAAAGTCATAGTATAGCATGTTGTCCGAAATCGTGAAAAAAAGTCATAGTATAGCATGTCGTCCAAAATCATGAAAAAAACTTCACAGTATAGCATGTCGTCCAAAAGCGCGAAAAAACATCATAGTATGGCATGTTGTCCAAAATCGTAAAAAAAAGTCATAGTATAGCATGTCGTTAGAAATCGTGAAAAAAGTCATAGTATAGCATGTCGTTAGAAATCGTGAAAAAACATCATAGTATAGCATGTCGTCCAAAATCATGAAAAAACGTCATAACAAGTCGTCCAAAATCGTGAAAAAACATCATAGTATAGCATGTCGTCCAAAAGTGTTAATAAACGTCATATTATAGCATGTCGTCCGAAATCGTGAAAAAAAGTCATAGTATGGCATGTCGTCAGAAATCGTCAAAAAACATCACAGTATAGCATGTCGTCCGAAATCATGAAAAAAGTCATAGTATAGCATATCGTTCGAAATCGTGAAAAAACGTCATGGTATAGCAAGTTGTCCGAAATCGTGAAAAAACATCATAGTATAGCATGTCGTCCAAAATCGTTAATAAACGTCATAGTATAGCATGTCGTCAGAAATCGTGAAAAAAAGTCATAGTATAGCATGTCGTTAGAAATCGTGAAAAAAAGTCATAGTATGGCATGTCGTCAGAAATCGTCAAAAAACATCACAGTATAGCATGTCGTCCGAAATCATGAAAAAAGTCATAGTATAGCATGTCGTCCGAAATCGTGAAAAAACGTCATGGTATAGCAAGTTGTCCGAAATCGTGAAAAAACATCATAGTATAGCATGTCGTCCAAAAGCGTTAATAAACGTCACAATATAGCATGTCGTCCAAAATCATGAGAAAAGTCATAGTATAGCAAGTCGTCAGAAATCGTGAAAAAACATCATAGTATAGCATGTCGTTAGAAATCGTGAAAAAAAAGTCATAGTATAGCATGTCGTTAGAAATCGTGAAAAAAAAGTCATAGTATGGCATGTCGTCCAAAATCATGAAAAAACGTCATAGTATATAGCATGTCGTCCGAAATCGTGAAAAAAAAGTCATAGTATGGCATGTCGTCCAAAATCATGAAAAAAAGTCATAGTATATAGCATGTCGTCCGAAATCGTGACAAAAAGTCATAGTATAGCATGTCGTCCGAAATCATTAAAAAAAGTCACAGTATAGTATGTCGTCCAAAATCGTTAATAAACGTCATAGTATAGCATGTTGTCAGAAATCGTGAAAAAACATCACAGTATAGCATGTCGTCCAAAAGCGTTAATAAACGTCACAATATAGCATGTCGTCCAAAATCATAAAAAAACTTCATAGTATAGCATGTCGTCCGAAATCGTGAAAAAAGTCATCGTATAGCATGTCGTCCGAAATCATGAAAAAAAGTCATAGTATAGCATGTCGTCCAAAATCATGAGAAAAGTCATAGTATAGCATGTCGTCCGAAATCATGAAAAAAAGTCATAGTATAGCATGTTGTCCGAAATCATGAAAAAAAGTCATAGTATAGCATGTCGTCCGAAATCGTGAAAAAAAGTCATAGTATAGCATGTCGTCCGAAATCATGAAAAAAAGTCATAGTATAGCATGTCGTCCAAAATCATGAGAAAAGTCATAGTATAGCATATCGTCCGAAATCATGAAAAAAAGTCATAGTATAGCATGTTGTCCAAAATCATGAAAAAACGTCACAATATAGCATGTCGTCCAAAATCATGAAAAAAAGTCATAGTATAGCATGTCGTCCGAAATCATTAAAAAAAGTCACAGTATAGTATGTCGTCAAAGATCATGAAAAAAAGTCATAGTATAGCATGTCGTCCGAAATCATTAAAAAAAGTCATAGTATAGCATGTCGTCCAAAATCATGAAAAAAAGTCATAGTATAGTATGTCGTCCAAAATCATGAAAAAAAGTCATAGTATAGTATGTCGTCAAAGATCATGAAAAAAAGTCATAGTATAGTATGTCGTCCAAAATCATGAAAAAAAGTCATAGTATAGCATGTCGTCCAAAATCATGAAAAAAAGTCATAGTATAGCATGTCGTCCAAAATCATGAAAAAAAGTCATAGTATAGCATGTCGTCCGAAATCATTAAAAAAAGTCACAGTATAGTATGTCGTCAAAGATCATGAAAAAAAGTCATAGTATAGCATGTCGTCCAAAATCATGAAAAAAAGTCATAGTATAGCATGTCGTCCAAAATCATGAAAAAAAGTCATAGTATAGCATGTCGTCCAAAATCATGAAAAAAAGTCATAGTATAGCATGTCGTCCGAAATCATTAAAAAAAGTCATAGTATAGCATGTCGTCAAAGATCATGAAAAAAAGTCATAGTATAGCATGTCGTCCGAAATTAGTAAAAAAAAGTCACAGTATAGTATGTCGTCCAAAAACGTGAAAAAAGTCATAGTATAGCATGTCGTCCAATAACGTGAAAAAAGTCATAGTGTAGCATGTCGTCCGAAATCATTAAAAAAAGTCATAGTGTAGCATGTCGTCCGAAATCGTGAAAAAAAGTCACAGTATAGCATGTCGTCCAAAATCATGAAAAAAAGTCACAGTATAGCATGTCGTCCGAAATCATTAAAAAAAGTCACAGTATAGCATGTCGTCCAAAAACGTGAAAAAAAGTCATAGTATAGCATGTCGTCCGAAATCATGAAAAAACGTCATAGTATAGCATGTCGTCCGAAATCATTAAAAAAGACATAGTATAGCATGTCGTCCAAAAACGTGAAAAAAAGTCATAGTATAGCATGTCGTCCAAAAACGTGAAAAAAAGTCATAGTATAGCATGTCGTCCAAAATCATGAAAAAACGTCATAGTATATAGCATGTCGTCCAAAAACGTGAAAAAAAGTCACAGTATAGCATGTCGTCCGAAATCATGAAAAAAGTCATAGTATATAGCATGTCGTCCGAAATCATGAAAAAAGTCATAGTATAGCATGTCGTCCAAAATCATGAAAAAAGTCATAGTATTGCATGTCGTCCAAAATCATGAAAAAAGTCATAGTATAGCATGTCGTCCAAAAACGTGAAAAAAAGTCATAGTATAGCATGTCGTCCGAAATCATGAAAAAAGTCATCGTATAGCATGTCGTCTGAAATCATGAAAAAAGTCATAGTATGGCATGTCGTCCGAAATCGTGAAAAAAGTCATAGTAATGCATGTCGTCCGAAATCATGAAAAAAGTCATAGTATGGCATGTCGTCCAAAATCGTGAAAAAAGTCATAGTATGGCATGTCGTCCGAAATCATGAAAAAAGTCATAGTATGGCATGTCGTCCGAAATCATGAAAAAAGTCATAGTATAGCATGTTGTCCGAAATCATGAAAAAAGTCATAGTATAGCATGTCGTCCAAAATCATGAAAAAAGTCATAGTGTAGCATGTCGTCTGAAATCATGAAAAAAGTCATAGTATAGCATGTCGTCTGAAATCATGAAAAAAGTCATAGTATAGCATGTCGTCCAAAATCATGAAAAAAGTCATAGTATAGCATGTCGTCCAAAATTAGTAAAAAAAGTCATAGTATAGCATGTTGTCCGAAACCATTAAAAAAAGTCATAGTATAGCATGTCGCCCAAAATTAGTAAAAAAAGTCATAGTATAGCATGTTGTCCGAAACCATTAAAAAAAGTCATAGTATAGCATGTCATCCGAAATCATTAAAAAAAGTCATAGTATAGCATGTCGTCCGAAATCATTAAAAAAAGTCATAGTATAGCATGTCGTCTAAAATCATGAAAAAACGTCATAGCATGATGTGAAATAAACAAACGTAGTTCCAATTTTTTGGGACGAACATGTTCCTTTAATGTCACAACCAGTCACACACAGTAAAGATGAAACACGTATCTGCCTCGTCTCTTCAAACTGGATTGGAAAGAGTGTTTTGTGTTTGTGTCACCTGTTGGTCTGTGTGGCCACCTGACACCAGGCTGAGTGACCACAGGTTATAGATCGAGACAGAAATAGATGCAGCAGAGAAAGTAGAGAGGGACAGAAAGATGGAGGAGGTAAAGATGGAGGACACAAGGGCACTGATGGCAGCTCTGAGTGTATTTATAGTGGAACTGGAGCTTTCTTTTTCCCCTGATCGATAGAACCAGAACAGCACATGACCTGTCCGCTAATGGCAACCTGCTGTGTGTGTGTGTGTGTGTGTGTGTGTGTGAGAGAGGAATAAATGGGTCAATGAAAAGACAAAGCAAAGAGGAAGTTTTAGTCGTCCACAGCAGCTTTAACCTTCAAGACCTGCTGTAAGAACTGCTTCCACACTTCATGTATTTAATGTTGACTTCATCAGTCCAGTGATCACAGATACTGAAATACAGATGTCTCATTTGCAGCTGGACTGTTCATCAGTGTCGCTGACAAACTGGAGCAAGGGAGACCGTCTGTAAACACGTGTACATAAACAGAGGAGCTTCAGTTTTTATGTGTAACATTTATATTTCTCAAACAGCTGAGATGAGAAAAAAAGCGTTTTGTCTCCAGTTAATCAGAATTTTAATATTAAGGCTTAAACTGTTGAGTCCAATCAAATCCAATCTAAAATCAGACACACGTCCAGCTCAGCTCTTGAAAAACACACTTCTTCTTACCTGTCGGTCGGATTTGTACCAAACTTTCTGTGGATCATCAGATTAGAGAGCTTTACTGTCATTATATAGAAATAGTTCATAGTTCAATAAATGACAACATAAAACAGATAACAAACATGACATCAACATATCGAACAAATAAATACAATAACAATGTCAAACCACTTGAGTAAAATGATTTTGCCTATATATAGTGACTGACCAGGTCCAAATTCGGCCATGAATCAGTGAACATCACTAAACTCAGTTGAATTTTGAAGTTAAACTATTGAAGCACCAAAATGTAACTGCAGTGTGAGGAGCCATAGAGGAGCGGGGCCCGGGAGTGTCAGTCTGATGCTCTGAAAAAGTGTTGGTGATCCTCATCCAGGTGTTTGAGCCGTCACAGGTCTCGATCCTTCGCTGCTTCTAACTTGTGGTTCATGTTCAGTTGGACCCTGGACTCACAGCCTCTGGCTTTATTTGTCAGTGAAACTGTAAAAGCTCACATTGGTGTGAGGGTCCTGTAAACGTGACGCACATTCAGAAATGTGTTCACAAAATGAGCACAGAGACACAAAACAGTGGATCGACCTGTGATGACACAGAAACAGAAACAATCAACACACAGACAGAGAGAGAGAGAGACAGAGAGACAGAGAGAGAGACAGAGAGAGAGAGACAGAGAGAGAGACAGAGAGAGAGACAGAGAGAGAGAGAGAGAGAGAGAGAGAGAGAGAGAGACAGAGAGAGAGAGACAGAGAGAGAGAGAGAGAGAGAGAGAGAGAGAGAGAGAGAGAGACAGAGAGAGAGAGACAGAGAGAGAGACAGAGACAGAGAGAGAGAGAGAGAGAGAGAGAGAGAGAGAGAGAGAGAGAGAGAGACAGAGAGAGAGATACAGAGAGAGAGAGAGAGAGAGAGACAGAGAGAGAGATACAGAGAGAGAGAGAGAGAGAGAGACAGAGAGATGAGTCCTCCAGCAGCTCAAACACTAAACCCAGTCCTGGCTGCACAGTCCGTCCGTTACATTGGTCCCTGAGTGTCGTGTGTATTTCTGCACCTCTGTTTGAGTCTTTGGATGATGCTGCACTGGAAATAAACTACAGATAAAGTCCAGGTTAATGAATAACTTCACAGCTGTAGTGCAGACATGTAGTTTACATACTGAAAGCAACAATCCATATTTGTTTGTGAATACATTTATATTTCTGCTGGACTGCAGATCCAGATGGGATTTGATTGGATTTCCAGGAATGTGTTCAATAACAAGGCTTCATATCAGGGTCAGAAACCCAGCACAAGTCAAGTTGCTGCAAACACACAAAACTACCTCAGGTTTGTGTTCGTCTCAGTTTCCCTCTGACATCATCACACATTTATTTCTTTCTTTATTGCTGCTCTGAGTTTGAATCTGATGTAACTGTGACATCAGTGTTTGAGAATGAAATCATGTTTAACGACACAGATCATAGAACAGTGACTAAAGCATTGTGTGTGTGTGTGTGTGTGTGTGTGTGTGTGTGTGATGAACATCAAACAGGAAGACGTCTCCACCTAGTGTCTGAAACTCACCCACACACCTCTGCTTAATAAATAAGGGTTACACAATGATATTATTTTATGATGATGATATTTTAATATTGATATTATTGTTATTATTATGATTAGACTGTAAATTCTGCAGGGTGAGAAACATACACCACAAAATAATTGCTCCATAATAATTATTATATTTAAAATTCATCTAAATTTGTCAAAATTAATTATTACATTTATAATAACAATAATGATAAAATAAATAGTTATAATATTAATAGTACTGATAATATTACAAATATTACAGTCATATTTTAACTAATAATATTATTATTAATAAGTATGGTAGAAGTAGTTTTAATGTTTTCAGTAGTTTGTCCCCATTAAAGTGAAATAACTGCTTTATTCAATTCATTTACTTTTAATTATTCATGTCAAACCCAGGAAATTCAACATTTCAAATAAAAGAGAAAAATAATAAAACAAAAATAGAAAATAAAAAGTCATCAACATGGGTATTTGGGTGATGGATCATTTTTCTACAGATCGTCAGTGACGTGTTTCCTTCAGGACTGTTTAAATCTGTTGTTGCCTCATTATCATCAGATTTATCTGATTAATAACTGTGTTTCTATTAAAAGCATCCTCTTTAGGAAAAATGTCAAAGCTGTGCGCTGCCCATGTGTCAGAGACCAGTCATGGATACAAAAATATATAGAACTCTAAAATCATAACTCCATGGAAAGATGTGTTTAATATTATCGATAACCCTTCCCAAGACATATCTATGCATGTAATATACCTACAGATAATATGTAAATGTATTCCTATTAAAATCCTTGAACAAACGAGCTCATGAAGGTTTGCAGTGATGAAGAGGAATCAGTCCTTCATCTTTGTCCTGCTGTCGCCTCATTCTAGGTGAAGTCAGAGGTGGACGATGATCTGAAACAGAACTCAGAGATCAGTAACACTGTGATATTGTTTGGTAAAACATTAATAATAAAACAGAAAACAGCTTCATAAAACGTATCTTACTTCACACTGGATGACAGAAAGATTCAATTCTAACACAAAACTACAGACGTTTAGATCCTAGACTTAAGACTTTCCTCTTTGATAAAGCTTATAGTTAGGGCTGGCTCAGGCTTGCCTTGTAACTCGGCTTCTTCTCTGGAGCCTTTGTGCTCCACTGTCTCTCAGGTTAACTCGTATTGCAGCGGTGCCTGGATAATGTGACGTGTGTGGTTGTGCTGCTGCCGTGGTCCTGCCAGATGCCTCCTGCTGCTGCTGCTGCTGCCATCATTAATCATTAGTCATACTTCTACTGCTATTATAGACATATGATATTATCATACATGTAGACTGCCTGATACTAATATATACTTTCAACATATTGTACCACAGTAGCCAGAACTATAACGACAGTATTATTACTTTCATGAATGTTGTTGTAAGCTACTGTCATTACCGAGGATGTCCTGCATCTCTCTCTCTCTCTGTCTCTCTCTCTTTCTGTCTCATTGTGTCATACAGATTACTGTTAATTTATCATGTTGATCTGTTTTGTACGACATCTACTGCACGTCTGTCCGTCCTGGAAGAGGGATCCCTCCTCAGTTGCTCTTCCTGAGGTTTCTACCATTTTTCTTTCCCCCGTTAAAGGGTTTTTTTGGGGAGTTTTTCCTGATCAGCTGTGAGGGTCTAAAGGACAGAGGGATGTCGTATGCTGTAAAGCCCTGTGAGGCAAATTGTATTTTTGATATTGGGCTTTATAAATAAAATTGATTGAATTGAATTGATCCCTAAAGTGAATGGAACAACTGAACCTTGGTGAAAGAACATTTAATGTATTTAATTTCATCTGCAATCATCATATTCTCATTTATCTGCCTTTATCTGCTCACTCACCCACCTCTGTATGTACACGTGTGTGTGTGTGTGTGTGTGTGTGTGTGTGTGTGTGTGTGTGTGTGTGTGTGTGTGTGTGTGTGTGTGTGTACATGTTATGGTACTTGTTAGTTGTTAGTTAACATGCCAGCGGTGACTCTGAGGTTTTGCCATGATCATGTGTACCTCAGATATGTATATGTGCACTGTGCTGTGGTGTATATGTTATTTGTCTTAATTTAAAACAACAACAACAACAAATAACTTGAACATGTCAAACAGAAAATAGTTTATAATCAGAAAACAGAAGACTGATCATCACAACATGTTGCTAAAAAATTATATTTCCACGTCATCAGACTGTTTGTAAATAATTTCCATGATTCAAACTAAACGTCTCTCCGACAGAGACGAACTCTGAGCTTCAGCTTTAGCTTCAACAGATTGAAGTGAAACCTCAGAGACGAACATTAAAACTACTGACAGTTTATGAAATATCTGTTTCATTATGGTCACCATGATCAGGCTGCTCATTTACTCCTCTGCTGTATTTAAATAGAATTCATTATTAAATGTAATAATTTATTTTTTACAGCCTCGTACATCAGTGTGTGTCCCTGAAACTGTGCTCAGCTCTGCCTCGCCGCTCATCACAAACTGCTCTGAAATCAGATTTTAATTAAAATAAAACCAAATATTTTTTTCTTCTCATTAGAATTCAGAGTTTCAGAGGTTAAACCTGAGCAGCTGCTGTGTGTGTGTGTGTGTGTGTGTGTGTGTGTGTGTGTTTCCAGCTGTTGTTCACAGTGACAGAGCGCTGCTGCCCCCTACAGGACAGTCACCTGCACATCACACAGACTGCTGATGTGAGCACAGGTGGACTCCTCACATTACATTATCAGCTGGAAATCACACACACACACACACACACACACACACACACACACACACACACACACACACAGTTGGAGAGATGTGATTAATTTGGTGAAACTTATTTTCTCTGATTTTAATAATGTGAATATGTGTCAGGACGGAGGACCAGTCACACCAGTGCTCCAGTGTCCGAACTTTCAAACATGAGCTAATAACGTGTTCCCGGATTCACACGGATCATCTGATGATTAATGACGTTAATATATAATCAGTCAAAAACATCTTCAGTTAATTAATGATTGAGTCCATAAAATGTGTGAAAAGAGTCCCGGGTCTTTATATCTGTGTTTTGTTCCAGTGTCTGTAATAGACACATGCGTATGTTACAGGGACACACCCAGTCCGTCTCCATGGAAACAGTGAAGTGGAGCTCCAGTCCCAGCTGGACGAGGACATCTAACTGGCCTACTGTCCTTGTCCCAGTACACAAGCACGGGAGGGGAATCCATTTATTGAGCCAAGTATGTGCGACTCCTCTACGATAGGTGGAGATATGCCCCCTTTCAGCGTGTTAGTATTGGACCTTTTTCCTGTTGACCTATTACGTCACAGACCAAACAATGGACAAACAAGTTAGCTACGGTTAGCTAGCAGCTAACTGCTACCATGGTGGACAGCTTTACAGCTCTGTACATTTGGTCCGTCCAAAAAGTCACGGCTCTGGATGTAGATTTCTCCATGTTGTTACCGGCTTCTCCATTCTCCATTCCATTCACAATAAATCCATTTCCTCAGATGTCATAATGTAAATTGAGTGACTGATGTGTTCCTTCAGGCTCAGTCAGGTCATAAACACTGTTTGAACCAATGATCCTTCAGTCTGAGAGATTACTGCTGAAACATTTCTGCATCAGTAAACTCAGTGAACATGAAGATTTCACAGACAAGCTGTGTTCAGAAAACTTCTCATAAACTGACTCATTTCCAGTGGTTAAATATAAAGAGATATCACTGAACTGCAGCAACATTAATAACACTCACCCAGTCTGCACAGAGTCAGCTGGACATGGTGCTAAATATGTGTTTGATGTCCTCCAGTCAGGATTTGGACGACATCACAGCACTGAGACGGCTCTTGTTAAGGTCTTCACTGATATCAACTCAAACTCAGTCAGCAGCAGTTTCTCAGTCTCAGTATTTCTGGATCACAGTGCCGCATTTGACCTCATCATATCACTACACCAACTGGAAAACTGGAATGACAGGGACTACTTTGTGTCCATAGGTACATCTGAGTGGACAAAAATGACATGCGGAGTTCCCCAAGGCTCCATACTAGGGCCTCTTCTGTTTCACATCTACATGTTTCCACTGGATCAGATTGTCCCCAGGGAACAATGGTCCAATACAAGCTCTGACTGCATTGAAGAAATCAGTGATTAGATGTGCTGCAATGTTCCTCAGTTAAACAGAGAAAAACTGAGGTCATAGGAGTCAAGGAGGAGTCAGAGCTTGATGTTTAAACCACAGACAGAGTCAGAAATCTTGGTGTAGTCATGGACTCAGAGCTGAACTTCAACACACACATTAAGGGCCCTGTTTAGATGGTCTAAAGCGGACAGCGGAGGGCGCATAATCCATGTTGCAAGTGTCATTACTATTCAGACGCAGGCGCAGTTGTCATTTTCACACCCTGCACCCTCTTCGTCTAACTAGCAAAGGAAATTGCACTTCTCTGGGTGTGTTGGTCTAAAAATGAGGAGTGGTCAGGCGCAGTCATGGTGCGTTGCTAGTTAGATGACGTAAAAAGCAAATGCGCCAGTGACCAACAAAAACCTGGTCTAAAGTCAACGGCGCAGTATTTTGCTGTTAAACAAGTTAGTAATATGCATCTTTACGCGGGTGCACAACGTGCGTGCACTCTGCTCAGACACACACAGAGCAGTCACACATATGCAAAAGATAACAAATAAAAATATGATTACAATGTGAAAGGTTATTATTGTGCACATTAAAATATTTATCAGAAACACGTCTTAATGGTCAGTCATTAATCAGAATGATCTAATCGCAGTAATCTAATCGTGATCATCATAATCCGGGAGGTCTGCTCGCAGTGTCCGAATATACGGAACTGCGAGCAGACCTCCACAGGCTGATGATGCATAGCCTGTAAAATGAACTTGTCTTTCCCAATTGAATTGTGATCATTGTGGGATGTAAATCACAAAATCAAAGATGTGAAAACGTTTGATAAACTTGATTTTGACATAAACACAACAATAACCAGCTTCTGTGAACTAAAAACCTAAACTTATAGCCCTACAAGTACAAATGTATATGTGAAAAAAAGCTTTTAGAACGTAAAACTGAAGATCATCTTGTCAGGAGGAGGAGGAGGAGGAAGAGGAGGATAACCCCAGCTCCGCAGCCATCGCACAGCCAGACCAGACGGGCCCAGGTGCAAATTAGGTTGGGTTTCCATTACGCCATTACGCCAAACGTGCCAAATGGTGCCAATCCCCTTTGATCTGACATCAGATGTGACGGGACAGTCGATATAGAGAAACACTTATCGTCTCCTCAGCTGTAAAACACTCACTCTTTCCAGTTGGTAGGTTCGCCATCTAACTAGCTCTCTGCCATGCGCTCCAATCGTATCTCTTTTAAAGGGAATGAGAGGTGACTCTCTGATTGGCTTACTGAATAATACGCCCAAAACACACCCATGACTAATTCACAGAGTAAGTCCAACCCTTTCAGACTCTCCGCCATGGCGCACAGTCTGAAAACGCGCTGTCTAACTAGCAAGTGACGGGGACACGCCCATGCGCTGCACGCCTGCCGCTTTGCGTTTTAGACCATCTAAATAAGGCCCGAACACAATTACAAAGTCAGCCTGCTGTCACCTTCAGGACATATCGAGGACAAAAGGACGAATGTCTCAGCAGTATGTGGACAAACATGTCCATCAGACAGCTCACTGAGAACGCTGCTGTGTGTACTGTGTGTACTGACAGCAGGTGGCAGTGTTGAGCTTCACTACGACACAAAAACTCTTTTCTTCTGAATGAATTATCCACACTGCTGTTTGTGTGGAAGGACCTCCCTCTGTGTGTATTGTGTGTACGTGTGTGTACGTGTGTGGATGAGTGTACCTGTACGTGTACAGATGTGTGAAAGCAGTCTGATCAACATGTCTGTCAACTGATGCTTGTGTGTGTGTTGTATATGTCTGGTTTTGTATGTGCGTTTGTGTAACTGTGTGTGTGTACTTTGTCATTGATGTTTTTTTTTTGTTTTTTTCACTTTTGCATTGCTTCCTCTGCTGAGCACCTGAAAATGACATATTGACTGCTCATTTCATTCTGTTGTGAAGACACATACCCTCTACTCTCGACTGGAGTGTGTGTGTGTGTGTGTGTGTGTGTGTCTGAGAGAGAGTTTGTGATTCATTTCCAGCTCTGAATTCTGATTATGTTCACCAGGGCCACTGATGTAATGAGGTAGATAGAAACACACACACACACACACACACACACACACACACACACACACACACACACACACAAACATGTTACCCTGTAGCTGGAGGATGATTGGTCGGGTCTTCGAGCTCTGATTTGCTGTCGGTGCTGCAGAGTTTACCAGACAAGGTCACGACTGCAGCCATGTCTGTGTGTGTGTGTGTGTGTGTGTGTGTGTGTGTGTGTGTGTGTGTGTGTGTGTGTGTGAGTGCACATGTGGCAAAAGAAAGACAACCTGGGTGCAACACTCAGATCATTCACTAATATAAAGACACAACAATGTATTAAGGCGGAGTTTATACGTCTGTGTTGAATCAACAGCGCAGCCTGGCGTGCTCCTCCTCAGAGATGTAACAACACGTCTTGGTGACGCAGACCTCCTGTCTGTCTCTGTGAGCTGAAACCATTTCCCTCAGTGGAAACAAAGCTTTGATTTACTTTAATTTCACAGATAAGAAACGATAAATAGTGAAGACAATAAAGCCTCCACACACTGTGTGTGATTTATCCTGGCTGAAATATGAGCAGAGCAAATCTCTGCTAGCTGCTAGGCTAATTTATACAATGTAAAATGCCATAGGCTTGTGCTAATAACGTTAGCATGTTGTATTTGAGGGGAAAATGTGTCTAGATAAAAACAGATCTAGCCGAACTAAAGAGCCCCTGGTTTGTACCATTTCCAGGACCCAACCCAGAGACTCCAAGAGGGGCAGGCACATAACAGTCAGAGACCCCGACTCAGCAACACGTAGTCGCAGAAACCCCCGCCAGTATCCCCACACCCATCCAGCACCTCTCACCCTGGGAAACTCCAGAAGACGTGAGTCCAGTCCCTCTCCAGGAGTTTGTCTCCAGAGCCAGTGGTGAGGTGAGTCCAGTTATATTTAATTGGTACTGCTTCATCTCCTGCACCTGCTCCAGTTCATTCCCCGACAGAGAGGTGACGTTCCACGTTCCCTGAGCCAGTCTGCTACGCCAGGGGTCAACACGCCTGGGTCCCTGCTCACTATCATCTGAGGGGACGTCTGCTGACGCCAGGGGAGACCCTCAGGACAGTGAAGAAGACTAATGGTGTGATGAAGAGGGGGGGGGGGGGGGTTTGTCCAAAAACATCAGACGGAAGAAGAAAACACTTCACAACATACTGACTTTAACTTATTTTTAAAATGGCTTATTGCTGATTAATGCACAACCCTTAAACATTAGGCCTCTGGCTGTCACCGGCGCAGAGAGATTAAAAAGTACGGCTGCAACTTATGATTATTTTCAAAATCAATAATTCTGGTTATTATTTTATTGACGTTCGTTTGGAATTTCGGAAATGGCAAATTCCAGTGAGTCGGTTTCTGTGTTTTCTACGTACAGAGTGAAGGAGCAGTGCACACATGACGCTGCGTCCAGGAGAGCTTCATACAGAGAGGTTTATGTTCTGTATATATTCATCAGCCTTGAAGTTGAAATCAATCATGTTGATTGACAAACTGCCCCCCCCCAGTCGATAGAGCCCCCGCTGAGGGCTCTGCTCCTCAATGAGATGGAAATAAAGTCTTTTTGTTCTTCAGAGGAAACGCTGAGGGCGTCAGTGATTTAAGGTGGTACTCAGGGATTCACAGCCAGTGGACCTTCAATTGACCAGGACGTACCTGAGGCATCCTTGGCTCTCAATCTGTGTGTGTGTGTGTGTGTGTGTGTGTGTGTGTGTGTGTGTGTGTGTATGTTTCTAACTCTGCATCAACAGCATCAACATATATAAACTGCTGAAAATCCTACTGAAGAAAATCTGTTTTATAAACACACACACTGATTTATGTGTGGTCATAAAATCCTCTGCATGACACACACACACACACACACACACACACACACACACACACACACACACACACACACACACACACACACACACACACACACCTGGACCTATAGCTGAGCATTGTTACATTTTGTTCTATTTTAACTCCTGCAGCACCTGTACCACTAAAACTGACGGACCAATCACATGCGTTAAATCATCTCACGTCAGCCAATCAAATCTGTGCATGATGAGTCAGTGAGTGAGGTACCACACAGTGTTGCACTGGGCCCGCAGATGAAAAGGTGATGCTTCTCTTTATGCTACTGTTTTTTCATGCTAACTTTATTCTGTGCTTATTTTTTATCCTGACATTACATTTACATCGTTACTCTTCTTTACGCTAATGATACTCTTCTTTACGCTAACGTTACTCCTCTTGACGCTAACATAACTCTACATTTATTTTTTTAACACTAGCATTACTTTTCTTTACATTAACATAATTTCTCTTAACACCAAAGTTACTTATTTTTTAACCATCAAATAATATTTCTTTAAACTAACTTTATGCTAATGTTACTTTTCTATACGTTAACATTACTTGTCTTTACACTAACAGTACTTTTCTTTCCCTCAACATTACTTTGCTTTACGTTAACATTACATTTCTTAAGCTGTTACCTACGACGACACATCTCTTTATGTTTACATTACTTCTCTTAGCGATAATTGTCTGTACGCCAATGTTTTTTTTAAGCTAATGCTATTTTTTCTTTATGCTAACATTACTTTACACTAGTGTTACTTTACACTAACTTTTCTTTTCTTAATGCTGTTACTTTTCTCTACAGTGAAGATACTCTTCTTTATGCTAACGATAATTTTCTTTATCCTTAAGTGTCTTTCCTTTATATGAAAGATACTTTGCTGTACTCTTAAATTACTTTTCATCACATTTCCTTTCTTTATATTGTTACTTTTCTAAATGCTAATGATCTTCTGTCTTTCTGATAATTTTTTTTTTTACACTAACAATACTTGTTACTGTATAAAGTGTTTTTCTCGCTAACATTACTGCTAAAAATCAGCACCTGATTGAAGACAGGCCTGTGGTAACGAGATCTGAAAGTTACCCACATAATGTGACTGGTTTCCAGCAAGTTGCTTCATCTAAATAAAGAAAATGTCTACAAATAAGCCGTCATGATGTGGCGCCGAGTGTCTGACGGCCCTGCCGAGTGTCTGACCCTGAGGTCTGTGTGAAACAGTTAAATGTTATAAATGTCATTTTCCTCACTTGTCTGTGGCTGTGTTGAGTCTTCCATAAAGTACAAAACAATCCACGCTGCA
Organism: Epinephelus awoara; assembly: GCA_035609425.1. Taxonomy (NCBI): domain Eukaryota; kingdom Metazoa; phylum Chordata; class Actinopteri; order Perciformes; family Serranidae; genus Epinephelus; species Epinephelus awoara. Next base: position 47,750,179 of record CM069296.1, on the reverse strand, counting down.
TCTCATCTTTGCTCACTACAATGACTCTGACATCACAGTGGATTCTGCAGCAGTTAAATCATCAAACATAATGAAGTGAATCAGGAATCAGTCACAGTGTGAGGTGCAGCTCTCCTCTGCAATAAACCACATCCTTTATATCAGAAAAACATATTTCTGATTCAGTGAAAACACTGCAGAGAAAACTGATGGCAGTGAAGATGGAGTGGACCTCCTGGGAACGCTCAATCGCTGCCATTATTTTCTTATTGACATGAATAGTGTGTGTGTGTGTGTGTGTGTGTGTGTGTGTGTGTGTGTGATTGGCAGGAAGTTTGAGTTGTCGTTACTGCTATCAAACAATGATGGACGATGAAAACATCAGAGAAACATCACTGAGGGCAGATTTATTACAGTTAGTACAGTCTGTGTTTGTGTTTCATAAATACACAGAAAACTCTCTGTAGAACATGTGATCATGTAAACAGCTGCTCTGAGTCGCCATGTTTGAGAGACCTGGATACAGTGTTGGAGGTGGGGCCACGTTTATTACAGCCACAGTTGTTCAGTGCTGCATGAAGCTAAACCGTCCAACTGACACAGAGAAATCACACAGACTGCTTGTGCACCGTGCTGCCCACAGAGCAGATCCTGCACAGGTCCGTTTTTGAACTGATCTGTTACCTGTCAATAAACACTTTTAGGACTGAAGTCACAATGGCGTCATGTTATTATCTGGAGGTAGAGCTGCCTCTCCACCGCAGGGCTCAAAACATCAGGCGTCTGATTGTTGTAATTTATGTCTAAAAATCCCTTTCTCAGAGTCCTAACTGTCAAATCTGAACTCACAGATATGACACACACACACGTTCAGATTCAGTGCGACTTCTCCTTCCAGAGGACGACATCATCTCTGACGTCCATCATAATAAACCTCCATGAATCCACAGCGGGAGTCGTCTGAACATCCATGAGTTCAGTGCAGACAGGAGCTGCTCACACTTCATTCAGCTCACCGTGAACGGACACATGCAGGACTACACGTGAACAAATACAGGCTCTGGTTGTAGCCCACAGCTCTCTGAAGCCACAGTCACATTTAACTTCCTGTTTATATCCTGTTCTAAAGCTTTGAGCCCGATCATCACCCTGAACAGAAGCAGAAGCAGAAGCAGAATTATAGGAGAGACAAAATCCAGAAAGTGTCTCCTTCAGGTCCAAATACATCACTCTGACATCACATTATATCCACACTATCATCCAAGAGCTGTTAAAACTGACCTGGAAACAATAAACAATACATTTCCTCAAAACCAAGAGAAACACTGACACCTGGTGGGCAAAGTGTGAAAGTGCACGTGAAACCAGTGGTTTAGGCACACGTGTGTTCACATCTGTGCACAACAGCTTCTGCAGCCTGTGTTAACTCTCATCACAACATCACAATAAAAATAAGAAGAAATAAGACAGGCAGGTTTCGTGACTGTTCTTTTTCTCTTCTCTTTAGGTGACAGCTCTACTTCGCTGGTGCTTTGTTGTAATTTGCTCGGTGCAATAAATTAATCCATTGTCACACTCACGGCTTTCTCATTTTAAGTGTCATCATCCTCACGCTGGCTGCCAATCAGGACTTTTCATGTGTCACACATTTATAAATCCCACACGCAAACAGCAGCAAATAAGTTCCCTGTGAAGGTTTTTAAATTAAATTAAATTTCATTTCATTTTTTAGCCTCTTTATTTGGAAATGGGTGCACACAACACACTGATACAGTTGATAGAAAATTAATTCATAACTTTTTTGATGGGCCCAGCGAAATGTTGCAATAATAATGTGTGGTTACTACAAAATCCCAAGGCACAGCTGGACTGGCATCACGGCGCACCACCTGAGAACCACTGCTTCACACAAACACACACAGACCTGCACAGGACAGTTGGATCATTAATGACCTTCTTGACACCTGTGTCATTACCTCTGCTCCTGAACACACAGAATAACAACATTTCACACACACAGCTCGTCACACGACACAAGGCTGTAACAGCTTCAATGAAAAAATGTCTTCAAAACCTGCGTCAGCGTTCAAACAACACGAAACAGCTGTTAACATGAAACAACATGCACCAAAGATTAAAACATAACCTGCTCTGTTCACAGACGAAATAATAAAGTGCAGCAGCATTTTTCAATGCGACATGTCCCCAGCACTCTGAGGGGCAGATGGGAGGAGCTACGGAAACCCAGGAGGTACAGAAGAGGTGATGTGCATCAAGCTCATTTCCACAGGAAACGGTAACGGAAACAAAATAACAGTAAATAAAAAATAACTCAGAAAGATAAAATTCACAAACACTTGACAGCAATTTTAAATGATACACAAATTGTACAAAATGTAGTTTAGAACAAGAAATGATTAAGTTACATGGACACTATGTTTCCACGGTAACTCAGTTAGCTGTCAGCAGAGACGACAGGAAATAAAATAAAATCAAGACATTTACAATATTTCACAAAGCGTTCTCTGTGTGTGTCACGTCTACAGGAACACGGCTCTTTACCAAAGCTCACTGACTCAGCAGAGCACCGACCAATGGGAAGGCTTCTTGTGTTTCGTGTCATTTAGCTTTTTGTTTTGTTTTGTTTCTTAGAAATTAACTACATTAATTGAAGCTGACGTCAAAACCTGAACAACTGAACTAAAGCTTCCTGGAATAATAACCATCCATATTACGACACCGACCTCTACGCTGAAGAAAACATTTGTCACTGACCTGTACTGACCGTCACATGTTTCTGGATAAGAAAAGATTTATTCGACAACAATAAATAAATCTTTTCAAAACAGCATAAAAAGCATCAAATGAAACTTTATTGAACGTTGTTGTGTTTAAAAAACAATTGATAAATAAACCCTTTGTGATCGTTGGAAATCTTTCCTTCACTTCATATTTTGTAAGATAGAACCTCATAACTCCAAACAGGAAGTGGAGGGCGGAGCTTTGATTCATATCAGCACTGACACATAACAACGAAGTGGAGCCTGATTGGTTCTTTCTCAGTGCTGATTGGCTCACAATAAAACCTTACAGAGCCAAGTTAGACATGAAACCTTTTTGTTATTTTAAATATATACCTTAAATAATAATAATAATAACTCAGAGGTAAAGAAATATATTCATGAATTCAGTGCACGTTTACCTCAGGTACATGTGTACAGACATGACGCCATCATGTGACTGACTGATAACAATCCTACCTGCAGCTCTACATGAGACAAACCAGCGCGGGTCGTCTCCTCTCTGATCCTCCAGGAAACAGTCTCACTCTCTGCTTCAGTCTCTCCACAAAGCTGCTCTCACTTTCTGCTGACCGGGCACTGACCCTGACCAACTGCTGACCCATAATGCCCCACTCCTCCGCTCCCCCTTTAAAGGCTGCAGTGCTCTCAGACTCTTTTTAACCCTTTACTTCCTCTGTGCACAAACAGCAACAACACACACACACACACACACACACACACACACACACACACACACACACACACACACACACACACACACAGTTGCATGTACACACCGAAAAACACGATGCAATTATGATGCTGCCACATCCGAGGCTGAGCTGTGTGATTCACTGCTGCAGAGAGACTTAACGGCAACACTTTCACTCCACAACACACTGACACACACTGACACACAGACACACACTGACACACACTGACACACACTGACATACACAGACACACACTGACACACACTGACACACAGACACACACTGACACACACTGACACACACAGACATACACAGACACACACTGACACACACACTGACAAACACTGACACACACTGACACACAAAGACACACACAGACACACACTGACACACACAAACACACACTGACACACACAGACACACACACACACACAGAAACACACTGACACACACAACATTTTTAAACATCTCAAAAAGTCTTCACACTGTAAAGGGTTCATCAGTTTCTGTTTGAGGCTGCAATCAAACAGGAAGTGTTCTGCAGGTTGGAGTTCAGAGCGCTCCGACAAAAACACCAGGCATCTAGAGCACCAAACACCAGGCATCTAGAGCACCAAACACCAGGCATCTAGAGCACCCAAACACCAGGCATCTAGAGCACCAAACACCAGGCATCTAGAGCACCAAACATCAGGCATCTAGAGCACCAAACATCAGGCATCTAGAGCACCCAAACACCAGGCATCTAGAGCACCCAAACACCAGGCATCTAGAGCACCAAACACCAGGCATCTAGAGCACCAAACACCAGGCACCTAGAGCACCAAACACCAGGCATCTAGAGCACCAAACACCAGGCATCTAGAGCACCAAACACCAGGCATCTAGAGCACCAAACACCAGGCATCTAGAGCACCCAAACACCAGGCATCTAGAGCACCAAACATCAGGCATCTAGAGCACCCAAACACCAGGCATCTAGAGCACCCAAACACCAGGCATCTAGAGCACCAAACACCAGGCATCTAGAGCACCAAACACCAGGCACCTAGAGCACCAAACACCAGGCATCTAGAGCACCAAACACCAGGCATCTAGAGCACCAAACACCAGGCATCTAGAGCACCAAACACCAGGCATCTAGAGCACCAAACACCAGGCACCTAGAGCACCAAACACCAGGCATCTAGAGCACCAAACACCAGGCATCTAGAGCACCAAACACCAGGCATCTAGAGCACCCAAACATCAGGCATCTAGAGCACCAAACATCAGGCATCTAGAGCACCCAAACACCAGGCATCTAGAGCACCCAAACATCAGGCATCTAGAGCACCCAAACACCAGGCATCTAGAGCACCAAACACCAGGCATCTAGAGCACCAAACACCAGGCATCTAGAGCACCAAACACCAGGCATCTAGAGCACCAAACACCAGGCACCTAGAGCACCAAACACCAGGCATCTAGAGCACCAAACACAAGGCATCTAGAGCACCAAACACCAGGCATCTAGAGCACCCAAACATCAGGCATCTAGAGCACCAAACACCAGGCATCTAGAGCACCAAACACCAGGCATCTAGAGCACCAAACACCAGGCATCTAGAGCACCAAACACCAGGCACCTAGAGCACCAAACACCAGGCATCTAGAGCACCCAAACATCAGGCATCTAGAGCACCCAAACATCAGGCACCTAGAGCACCAAACACCAGGCACCTAGAGCACCAAACACCAGGCACCTAGAGCACCAAACACCAGGCATCTAGAGCACCCAAACATCAGGCATCTAGAGCACCAAACACCAGGCATCTAGAGCACCAAACACCAGGCATCTAGAGCACCCAAACATCAGGCATCTAGAGCACCAAATATCAGGCATCTAGAGCACCAAACACCAGGCACCTAGAGCACCAAACACCAGGCATCTAGAGCACCAAACACCAGGCATCTAGAGCACCCAAACATCAGGCATCTAGAGCACCAAATATCAGGCATCTAGAGCACCAAACACCAGGCACCTAGAGCACCAAACACCAGGCATCTAGAGCACCCAAACATCAGGCATCTAGAGCACCAAATATCAGGCATCTAGAGCACCAAACACCAGGCACCTAGAGCACCAAACACCAGGCATCTAGAGCACCAAACACCAGGCATCTAGAGCACCAAACACCAGGCACCTAGAGCACCAAGGAAGTCTCACAAAGGCCACGCCCCCTTTTGGTGGCGTGGTGCTGTCACATCATGAGGAAGATACCATCTGTCTCAGTCAGTCACCTGTCGGGAGATCTGCATCTGCACACTTTAATAAAGAGTTCATTTCTTCCCACAGCCTCGCTGTATTGATTACTGAATCAGCAAAAAACATCTGCACACACACACACACACACACACACACACACACACACACACACACACACACGCAGACGGAGCTACCAGAAGAAAAATCCAACAGAGTCTGATGAACCTAATCGGACTCAATTATCCAGAGAAACTGATGTGTGTTTAAAGAGTTCTCCGTGCTTTAGTACAAGTGTGTGTGTGTGTGTGTGTGTGTGTGTGTGTGTGTGTGTGTGTGTGTGTGTGAGGCACAGAAAGGTCTGACGGTGCAGATAAGTTTGGGTCTTTGTCGGCTTCTGCAGACGTGGTATCTGTTTCCTGGATCACCTCTGAGGCCGCTCATTGATCCACTGCAGAAAAACACCAGAGGAGTCCATCCTCCTCTTCCTCCTCCTCCTCTTCCTCCTCCCGCCCTTCCTCCTCCTCTACCTCACTGTCTGCTTACAGGAGGTTAACCCGTCACATCAGACACATTCACTTCATCCAGTTTAAACTGCACGTGTGGCTCAGCTGCACTTGATACTTTATGTACATACAGACGTATGCACCGACAGACTGACAACCCAGAAACATAATTGCTCTGGCCACAGTGGAGGCATAAAAACTGGGTGTTTTTCCAAAGCCCTCATGGCAGAGGAGCTGCTAACGATGGTGCTGATGTGAAAACACAAAAACATGAATGTCTCTATCCGGAGTCAGTGTTTGGTTTGTCCGTTCTGGGCTACTGTGGAAACATGGCGGTGCAACATGCTGATCTCTGTAGACGAGGACCTGCTGCCTGTGGAGATGTAAACAGCTCATTCTGAGGGAACCACAACACAGTGACTGTCACTTCCTGCTTAGATTATATTTCAATGGGACTCACTGCAGCTGAAATCAGAACACAAACTCTGATCAAAGGAAACTCTTCTTCTTCTCTTCACAAGCAGAAAAGTTTGAAACTGCAGCCTGTGAACGAGGGAACCACTGCAGCTCAAAGTGTCTCTGAGGATTGACCTCCAGCCAAAGATCAAGGAAATGACCCAAAATACACCTCAGAGGAAAAGTGACCGTCACCACCGTCTGAGTCATAAACTTACAGCTGTTTAGGAGTGAGAGTGATAACTCAGCCAGTCTGTGATGGAGGAGGAAAAGTCCAGAGCAAACCTGCACAGACAGACTTCAGCTCCACAGACTCACAGCTGCAGACTCAACCACACACACACACACACACACACACACACTGACGGAGCCTCAGTCTGCCCAGTAAAGACACACAACTGGTATCAACCCTCAACCAATAAAACCCTGGGCACTGAGCTCGTCCCACAGGACGTCTCTGAGGACCCTCACGTCCTCATTGTGGACTTGCTGCTCCGCACCTGCAGACCTTTGATCGATGTTATTGTATTTCCATCCCATGTCAAGAAAACAAAGAGGAGCTTGAGGAGCTGCTCGCTGTCAGACGACGTCATGCTTGCTTTTGGTTGGTTGGTTGGTTTCTGGTCGACTATGATTATATAGAGGACATGATTTCATGAAACACCTGTTGTGTTTCTCTGCAGGTGCAGCTCAGTGTCAACACGAGGACGAGCTCAGCTGTTTGAAAAAGAAACATGAATGAATCAATGCGTTACTGTGAACTAAAGCCAGGCTGATATATCAGTGGATCTGTGTCCATATATGATACATATATATCATGTATGACCTTCACTGTGTGGATCCGTCCGTCCTACAGAGACAGACACTGAAGAAAATGTGAGGCAGTCGACTATAAGCTGAGAATATTTGTGAGACATCAGTGAGCGGTCTGATTCACTCCACGCTGTGTGAACAGCTCCGCTCGAGGCGACGCAGTCTGCACACCGACTTCAGCCTCCCTCCATCAGCTGACGGATCATTAGCTCTCTCCATGAAGCGCGAGCTCTCTGCGGACTGACCGTCACCTCTGTGACATCAGCGATGAGGCGTCCCGGCACTGAAGCAGTTAAAAAGCACCGCAGGCCAGTTAAAGGAGATAAATAGAGAGGCTGCCCCGCGGACAATAACTGTATCTCTTTTCTCACCGTAAATACCTCTGTAAGAGAAATCAATACGAGGAGGACCTGATAACTATCTGTGTGTGTGTGTGTGTGTGTGTGTGTGTGTGTGTGTGTGTGTGTGTGTGTGTGTGTGTTGCTTCTCCCTTTGGTGCCTATTATGGAGGATTCTTGTTGAGGAACCGCTGTGAGGCTCTGCAGACCCCATCGACCCAAACATCCATCCTGAGCATGAAAGTGAATTTCTCTTCTCTTTGGATCTCCATCTTCCTCCTCCTCCTCCTCCTCCTCCCTCTTCATCTCCTCTCCTTCTTTGTCACATCTCTCTCTGCTCCTCCCTCCTTTGTCCTTCAAATTTATCACCTGTGAGTTTTTATTATTTCCCAGAACATAAATATAGTGTTTATTTCTGAGTGTGAGTCTGTTTACAAGTGATAACTGTGTGTGTGTCCATGTCGGTGATGAGTTAAGGCCCAAACGTCTTTGCAGCGTCCACAGGAAACAATTCAGCAGCGTCTGTTTTTCAAGAGACATTCAAGAGTCCTGCATCTGCACGAGTAACGTAAAAATAAAATATATATACATACATATAAATTCACAGGTAAAAATGAACTCCATGCGGGCGGCCAGGATGAACCAAAGTAAAAAGATGTGCAGTATATGTGTAATATTATGACATCACTATTATCAAGCTGCAAATGCTTTTATTTTTGTGCAGCATTGACTCAGACACACTGACAGATAACAGGTCGGTTCTGGTACTGAGCTTTACGGGTATGGGCACTTCAGGTTTTTCAGGACACATTCACAGTTTATGTTGTTTTAAAATCATTTTCATATTTAAAGACACGTCAGCGGCTCATGTAGATGCTAACAGATGATTTAATATGAGGACCATGAGTACAGTTGATCTCTCAGCTGCTGTCATGAACCTGGATTCATGTTGAGTTTGTCTGACGTTGTTCTGCAGCTCAGTGACATGTTCAACATATTCATGAGCCGCCTTCCTCGTTACTTTCTGGTAGCTGACGCATTAATCCAAAGTCAATTACAAGAATCACACAAAAACATCCACCTCATCAAAGATACTGAACATTCTTGAAGCGCTGCCTCTCTCTGACTCCAACCTCGCCGTGGTCGAGAGGTTTGCGTACTCAGTGACTGAGAGCTATGCAGGGACGGTTCAACCAAAGGCAGACAAATGCAATCCCTAGTCCTCCAGGTTGGGGTGTTGGGGGCGGGGCTATCTACCACCCTGTGAATCAGAGTGAGTTACAAATCCATTGATGAATGAACACCAAATCATAAACCTGGTTGAAGAAGGTGTCACAGGGATGGGGACGATGACACATCACACCTTCTGACACCAAAAAAATCTCTCAGTGTGGAGACATGGACAGAAGCGCGCTGCACGCTGGCAAGGCTGCCATTTTTGCTGAAGGAAAGATGCACTACAACCTCTTGGTCCTGGGCTCGGCACAAACAAGATGGACACAGTCAGGAGAGGTCAAAGTGGCCAAAGGTCGTCCATAATCTACCTGCGGCAAAAAACACAAGAAAGAAAAAGACTGTCTCCCTCTGATATTTCCCTCGCCTTGTGTCTTGCACTCTCGTTGGCCTTGGGTCGTTACTGCTGTCAACACCGGTCAGGACTAATTTCTCATCGCAGTGTCTGGACTCACAGACACGTCCAGATATTTAACCTGCTCAGATTCAGTCTTTGTCACACACACAGCAATCGTTACTTTCTTGGAGTGAGCATCAGTTTCTTCTGTCAGCAATATCCAAAAACTGTTGAGGAGTGGAAAGTCAGGGCTGAAGTGGGTCAGTGTGAACGCAGCACGCGTATTCGACTGTGCTCTTTGTTTACTATTCAGAATGTTATCAGGGACTTACAGCACAAGGTTCTCTGACCTGAACCAAAGAGAACTGAAGCTGAAGCTGAAGCTGAAGCGACCACATGCAGGGTGTGAAGATGAAGGTCCTGAACCTCCACCGCCTCCGTACAACTGACCGTAACACCATGAACATGATCAGGAAGCAGTTATGTGTCTCATGCAAACAAATGAAAACTAAAATTCAAACAGGTCTCCAGAAGAGAGTGTATACGGTAAGGAAGCAGGAGCGATGGAAACACAGCTTCCTCCTCCTCCTCCTCCTCCTCCTCCTCTTCCATCACCTTCCTCTCTTTTATCTCTGCAGGCTGTTCTTGGCTGATACAGCTGAAAACCTCCCCTGTCTCCGTCTCTCTCCTTCAGGTCATTGATCCACTGAGACTGTCCCATTACTGCATCAGGACGACACACTGAGAGGACACAGAGGGACAGACGAGAGGAAGAAGAGAAGAGATGGAGAGATGCTGCAGAGGAGGATTGATTAAGCTGAAGGACATCTGGACTTTAATAAATAAAGAAACATCCTATCTTTTAAAGCAGCCATTAAAGTTTAAATCCTCCAGCTGAAGGAAAAATACCGGAGCGTTCAGGCTGTTTCTGCCTTTAATAACTATTTATCAGCTGTGTGATGCACCTTCACTGTTTGCCGCTCTTGACAATGCTAATTCCTCAGGATACTGCGCCGTCTTAAACAACTGCTGAAGAGGACGCAGAGAAAAATGGGCCAGGGAAGCCCTGCTGGAGCTCAGTGTTTATGTTCCTGTTTCTTGGGGGGAAAGAGTCAGTGTTGGCAGAGAGAGGCTCAATATTTGCATTGGAAGAAGTTCAAAACAACAGAGCAGAGCAGACACAGCGGTGCAGCAGCGTCGGTACATCACACTTGTTGCAGAGGAGACAAACAGGAGGCTCACCGCCTGGGTGATGTCACTGGCTTTTATTTTGGAAGGAGGAAAGGTCAGTCTGATGAAGCAGAGAGGAGATGTGAGTCTGGGTGCAGCGAGAATCAGAGACAGAGACGGACAGAAATACCACATAATAAATAAAACCCTACTTCAGTATCATTACTCAGAACAGACAGTCTGTGTTAGGTCTGCCTCCTCAAAGTCAGAGATTCAAATCTCCAGCCTGAGACCCCTCAGTCAGTGTGCGCCGCACTTTAGGGGATATTTGATCCACAGATTCAGCAGCAGAGTGAGCGCTCTTCTCTTTCAAGCTGTCTGCAGACAAAGACCCAGCACAGCTTCAGTCATCATCACTGAACACATGATGAAGATGGAGTGGAGACTCTGAACATGAGTCTGACACTCACAGCCTCCTTAAGTCTTCCATTTATCCTAAATTCAGACCTGGTCTTGTGAGGATGATGATGCTGCACTCATATTTCATCTCTAGTGTTTGTGCTGCTGTTGTGTTTGATGAAGACCTCTGACGTTCAGGATTCCTTCAGACAGCGAGCGTGTAACCTCATCACTCAGATAAATACAGCAGACTGGAAGTAAGAATAAAAATCATTCAGCAACATGACATCACTAATACAGTAGAGTTCACTGACACTGTTTATTGACCACGACCAGAAAATTAAAGGAGCACATAAACATTTGTATTTCAGTTAAGGCCAAAACACTGGCAGCGAACATCACACTTAAATATGCTCCTGTTATTCTCAATATACATCATCGTCATCATCATCATCATCATCATCAGTGCTCCTGGATGCACCACCCTGCGGCACTTGACTCCACTGTCCTATTTCCAGCCTCGTCGCACCTGAATTAAATTCATTTTCCCCCTCTCTGCTTGTACAGACCAGCTCCTGCAGCAGCTCGACTCCTCTCCTCCTGCAGCAGTTCTTCTTCTCTGCCCCTGCAGCAGCTCGACTCCTCTGCTCCTGCAGCAGTTCTTCTTCTCTGCTCCTGCAGCAGTTCTTCTTCTCTGTCCCTGCAGCAGCTCGACTCCTCTGCTCCTGCAGCAGTTCTTCTTCTCTGCCCCTGCAGCAGTTCTTCTTCTCTGCTCCTGCAGCAGCTCGACTCCTCTGCTCCTGCAGCAGTTCTTCTTCACTGCCCCTGCAGCAGTTCTTCTTCTCTGCTCCTGTAGCAGCTCGACTCCTCTGCTCATCATGGATGTTTAAAGAGAACTTTGTAGCTGTGTCTTGTGTGTGATGAAGAATGGATGAAGACAGACTCATTGTTGAGGTCAGGAAATATCCAGAGTAGTGTTCATTTTGTTGACAGAAACTCTGAAACTGAAAATTCCTCACCAGCCTTTTTTCCATGATGAAAATGAGAGGAGGAGCTAAAAATAGATCCTGATAATAAAAAATAAGACAAAATCTATGTTTCATTTTTGTTGACGAGAGATGATGCGAATGTTCCTGGTGGACTGTCAGACATTAAAAGCCGAGAGCGTCTTATGTATATTTTTATTTTATGTCTTGGCGGTGCGTTTTGTGGTTGGTGTTGGACGGTGTTGGTGTGTGGCTGGGACTCAGTCATCAGGACGAGGACATCAACTCACCAGACTGCAAACTCTCTCCCTTCCTGCCGACTTCTGTTAGCTAGGTGCTAGCTAGTAAGGTTGAGGTTTTCAGGTGTAAACATCGAGGAAAAGATGGAGAAGAATGAGCACCAGCTGAACTAACTTCCTGTTGGCCATTGTAGAGGGTTTGGTCCATAAACTGGAGACCACCATCAGTTTCCCACAGGAAATCAGGAGCTGTAACATCCTTTGATTCACTGAAACTAAACCCTGGACAGCTCCATCCAACCAGGTGACTCTTCAGCTGATCTTTTGTCCTTATGACACATTCATCATCATCAGTCTGATCTGCTTCACACATGTTGTAAATACAAAGAGAACATACGTTTCTTTCCTCTTCATTTCTCCCTGTAGCACAGACAGAACTGTGTGTGTGTGTGTGTGTGTGTGTGTGTGATGTCCTTCTTGGAGCTGAAGTGACAGTTCGGTTCATCACGAGCGCTTCAGGCTGTTTTCTGAATGTCAGCTGCACAGTTTGATGCCTCTCTGAAAATGCTGCCTTCACACCTCAGGAGGCCACATGGTAAATACGGCCACCCCATCAGCTGCGTTTGGCAGCGAGCTGGAGAACGGAGAGCTCATCTCAATTTCCCTCCAATCATCAGCAGGCTGATTGAATCCTCTGGCTGAACATCAGAGTGTCCAGCAACAGGAGACAGGACTCAGAGACTGAGGGCGCTTCGATTGATCGGTCACGGATCGTTATCATCTGATACTCGTCTAGATGGTTTGATCGGCGCTCTCCGTGAAGGCCAATCACAAGTTTGAAAAGTTTTTGGTCTTTTTGTTCAGATTTTAAACGAGATGATCAAACAGGAAATAAGTCAAATATTGAACGCGGCAGTGACACACTGGAGTCTGACCTGTCCTCTGTCTTCACAGCAGAATGAAACCTCACTGATGTTGTGATGTAACAGATCAGTCCAATCAGCTGCTGCGTCCAATCAATCACTGATATTCAATAAGGAGGCGTGGCGGTCGCTAAGAGACTTTGGCTGAGGCTGCTCTTGTGTATCCTCCCTCCTCGCTCCTCAGAGCACATTTAAGGAACTGGGACGTCCTCCAACATGACGTGTGTCCGTCCCCCCAGTGGCCACAGAAAGAGGACAGAGGAGTGAAGGGACACTGAGATGAACCCACTGCATGAGATCCTTCATGGACACAGTCCGACACAAACAGACACAGTTTATCAGTCTGGTGTTCATTTCTCGTCCGTCTCGTTAATACTGTTCAGTAAAATCAATATTTAGACTGATCGAATCTTAATCACCAGTAAACTGAGACAAATATTTGTCTCCAGGTCGTCACTCCATCCTGTCAGAGGAGAGTCGGACCACTCGTCACTTCCTGAGTTTCCAGAGTTTCCTTCCACAATAAAAGTCTGTCCTGACTCTGACAGACATCATTCATCTGGAGCTATGATGATTTGTTGTGTCTCTAATGGAAATAATCACAAAGGATTCAGCCTGTTATAAAAACCAAACACAAGGATCAAAGGTGACCTTCACTCACTGCTGCGGTTACATGACAGTGTCAGAGTCATTTCCTGCAGGGCTGCACCATCAATCACATATTAATCGTAATCACGATTTTGACTTCCAACAATTAAATGTACATGACGGACTGTAACACGACGTTTAAGAGAAAACTCTGCTGCATATCAACCAAAGCACTTCCTTAACGCCATGTTTGAACCGCTGTCCTGCCGTCACGTGTCATTACGACATCTCTGCAGTAAAGAACTTTCAGGGCCGCAGTTTGTTGCCACAGCGCCACCTACAGACCTGAATGAGTGCAAACAAGACAGCGTTCTATCCAAATACTTAGTCATAGTTTTAAAGGTTTATTCCACACTTTCTGCCATGGACTCATGGTTATCAAACTGATTCCATCTTACAGCTCTGAAACAGCAACGACTAGCTTTTAGCTCAGCCGGTGTGTGACTGTGATCATCATTCACTGTGGAGCTCTAATTTACACTTTAGTGTTGGACAGTGAGACACACATTAAATCTTCTCCATGACGTCTTCACAGGTGAATTATTCTTCATGTTAAATCCATGCCAACGCTCTGACACGATCTCAACATCTTCCCTCCTCAGTCGATGTTTGTTAATGCTCATTTTCACCGATTTAAAAGCAGCTGACACTGAAACACGAACACATGTATCAGTGATGCTCCACAGTGTGATTTGCATTGAAGGTCATTTCTTTAACCCTTTCTTCACCGTGGAAGTCGTCTAAAAATATGTTCTCATTAAAGCCGGAGGCCCCAAGGACGAGTTGCCAGGGAACAGAGGTTCTCACACAAAAGGGTTTTAATGACTGAGTCTGTTTCACTGAAGGACAGTTCATCTGTAGATGGTGAGAGACGGGATGGACGTCTCACAAATTATTATTCACATCATCGTTCTGCAGCACAGTTTGTGTCTCTGCTCAGAAATGTTCTGCAGGACTGAAGTTTATCATCATGTTGGAAATCAGAATAAGACTCAGAGAAGATGACGGGATCTGAAGGACAGCAGCGCTTCACTCCAACGTCTGATGGTCGGCTGTGTCCCGCTGCCGTCCAGACAACACATCTATGTAGAGACGCTTCCACAGGGAGACAATGAACATGAAGGATTATTGTGACACACACACACACACACACACACACACACACACACACACACACACACACACACACACACACACACACACACACACACACTTCAAATTCAACAGCACGAGTTGGACTTTGTTGTGTTTTATTTGTGTTTCAGGTGAAGTTAAAGATTCATATCAGATCCCAGACTGAGATAAAGTTCAGTCTTGCAGCTCAGTGTCTGATATTAATCAGATGGAAATCATGACGTCACCTCCCACACTTTGTGGATTAAAGACATTCTCAGTCATTTACAGCTTTAAAAAATCCCAAATACATTGACAGACTCGTCCAGGATCTTTAAAAAGTTGTGTCTTTGTCTATGTGGAGAGAATTGATCAATTGATTGATTGATTGATTGAATTACCTTCCCAGCTTTCCTCAAGTAAAATCCATCTTTTAATCCAAGTCTTTACTCCTACCTGCCCTTCAGAGCCAGATTATTGTCAACAGTAACAAGTGAACGATGACCAGTCTGACCACTCTTGTTATTTTCCGTGTAGATAAGGGCATCAAACATACGGCCCGGGGCCAGAACCGAACAGCCAAAGGGTCTGATTCGGCCCACTATCATCATATGTGTATGGGAGTGCAGTCAGTTACTGTGCGGGCTCCATGCTTACTGCCACAGCGTGTTGGACCATCACAAAGGGGCGGGGCTTAGCGAGGGGTCAATTCACAAGCCTGCAGGATGATCTTGAGAGCGAGGAGTGAAGCTCAAGCTGGAGCGCAGGGAATACGTGAAAGCAACAATAAACATGAGTGAAAGCAAAAAGTCTGAGCTGAGACAGTCGGAGGCAGCAGGACGGTCTGAAATGTGACAGTGATTTAAAAACCACACTCCTGAATAAAGAAAGGAATAAAACATTTGATTGGCTGTGAAGTTTAGGAGAGAACAGGAAGTTGTGTTTATCAGGATAAATAAAAGATGATGATGGAAATTAATACGTCCTCATGTAAACAGGACTCGATGTAAACACTGCGTGACGAGTGGATGAGTCTCAGCGAGTGTGGCGGGGGTGTAAACAGCTCCGAGTCTCTGCTCGTATCGTATTTGAAATAGAAACTAATTAGCTGTGTTTGCTCTGCTGCAGACTGAGGTGTGTGCGTGTATGTGTGTGTGTGCATGTTAAACAATGAGTGTAAACCTCATCCGTCTCCTCTTCCTCATTTCTGTCTGACTCCTGTTTGTATGAATTTAACACTTATTACTATGTATTTACGTTCACCTTGAGCAGTGGTGCAGAAACAGTTGTTGTCTTTGCTGTTGTCATGTGTGTTTTTACAGCAGCGTTTTCACCTGTCAGGTTCACACGGACACATGTGACGTCAACATGTGTCAGACAACTGGGTCGAAATATGTTTCATTATTCATGTTCAGGATGAACTGTAATAACTTTAATGATGAGATAATGAGATAATCTAATCTTCCCTTTATGTCAAAGATCCCTGAGAAAGTAGTCGCAGACCAGCTGTGTGATATTCTCCGTGATAATAATTTATTTGAGGAATAACAGTCAGGATTTAGAGCGCATCATAGCAGTGAGACAGCACTAGTTAAAATTACAAATGACCTTCTGATTGCTTCAGACAAAGGACTCGTCTCTGTACTTGTTTTATTAGATCTTAGTGCTGCGTTTGACACAGTTGACCATCAAATTCTGCTACAGAGACTGGAACAGTTAATTGGCCTAAAAGGTTCTGCACTAAGCTGGTTTAAATCTTATTTATCTGATCGTTTTCAGTTTGTTGACGTTCATAATGAATCATCCGTATGTACTAAAGTTTGTTTTGGAGTTCCGCAAGGTTCTGTGCTTGGACCAATCCTATTTATTCTATATATGCTTCCTTTAGGTAACATCATTAGAAATCACTCTGAAATCACTCACTTATGCGGATGATACACAGTTGTATTTATCGATGAAGCCAGAAGAAAGTAATCAATTAACTAAACTTCATAATTGTCTTAAAGACAGAAAAACCTGGATGAGCACCAACTTCCTGATGTTAAATTCAGACAAAACTGAAGTTATTGTTCTTGGCCCCAAACAACTCAGAGACTCTTTAACTGATGACATAGTTTCTCTAGATGGCATTGCTCTGGCCTCTAGCACTACTGTAAGAATCCTCAGAGTAACATTTGACCAAGATCTGTCTTTTAATTTTCATTTAAAACAGCTTCTCTGCACTGGCTCCCTGTAAAATCCAGAATTGAATTTAAAATCCTACTGTTAACTTATAAAGCTCTAAATGGTCAAGCTCCGTCATATCTTAGAGAGCTCATAGTGCCATATTATCCCACCAGAACTCTGCGCTCTGAGAACGCAGGGTTACTCGTGGTCCCTAAAGTCTCCAAAAGTAGATCAGGAGCCAGAGCCTTCAGCTATCAGGCTCCTCTCCTGTGGAATCATCTTCCTGTTACGGTCCGGGAGGCAGACACCGTCTCCACATTTAAGACTAGACTTAAGACCTTCCTCTTTGATAAAGCTTATAGTTAGGGCTGGCTCAGGCTTGTCTTGTACCAGCCCCTAGTTAGGCTGACTTAGGCCTACTCTGCCGGAGGACCACCTATAATACACCGGGCACCTTCTCTCTCTCTGGAAACTGGAGACTTTCCATCATCCACCGTGAGACGTTCACTGATTTGATTCCAGAAC
Organism: Epinephelus awoara; assembly: GCA_035609425.1. Lineage (NCBI taxonomy): Eukaryota > Metazoa > Chordata > Actinopteri > Perciformes > Serranidae > Epinephelus > Epinephelus awoara. The sequence continues at coordinate 47,732,607 of CM069296.1, read as the reverse complement.
ATGTCACAGGAAGAAATGCTGGTTCAGCAGCTTTGTACAAAATCAAACTGGTTTCAGCTCGTACACCAGACTGGACCGGCAAAACTGTAAATCAAGCCAGCTCTAGTGCAGGAATGTTTTTGTGTTGCTTGGCAACAGTCCACTCCAGCTGCAGAGATAAATAAATGATTTATAAAGCTGTGGCGCGTTCTGCAGTGACTCAATGATTATGAATCAGACATGGTGCTTTTATTCATTATTGTCTCTGGTCAGGCTGGTGGAGCTGGAGCTTCATCACCGAACAAACTGATGTTTTTGAATCAACTGTCTCGTCCTCGTGTCTGAAGGTTTTGGAAGTGTCAGCGCTGATCCTGGTTTTTACACTGCTGCATTTAAAAACATAGAATCAGAGCAGATGGATGATGCGAGCTGGTGACGTGTTCCTGCTCTCAGACACTTTGTTTTCCAACGATTTAACACACATTCATCGCACAGCGTGACAGCCGCACGCTGATATTGTGCACACTGACGCAGATTTTATTAAACCATCTCGCACGGCGTGACAGGAAGTAAACCAACTCCATCGTTCAAAGGCGCCTTCAGTGTGAGAATGATAGTGAGTGCAGTGTTTCCCTGTTCTGTCTGCAGGCGGTGCGTTTAGGGGAAAATAATGTGTGTCTGTGTGAACGTTACCGATGTGACGTGACATGTTGAGATACAGATTCATGTGGCCGATACAAAGGCAACATTAACGTCTGTTACTGCTGCTTTAAAGAACTTAAAAAACACCATGTACATCTCCTCCCGTCAACCTGAAGCATCTTTATCACAAGAGCAGTGTTTGAGATGTCGTGCAGGAGTAACAGAAACCTGAATGTGGTGTTAAGTCCTCAGCACCTGTCGCTGCAGACACAGATGGGGATTCATTTTACTCCACTCCTGCAGAGATCAGGCCCGCAGGCAGCCCAACGCTCAAAGATCATTTTCAAACTTGTTTCTTTTCTCTGCCGTTTATTGTTCTGCCCACTTCTGACAGGTACATCAAGCTTTCCTGTGTTACTACCGGCGAGACGTATTAATCTCGGGGGAACGGCGACTGTTTCATTTGAAATGTATGGATTTCAGCGGCGTGTCTGTGCCACGGCTTTTCAGAGGGTGCAGAGGGGGGAGATTGGTGGCCAGCTGGGATCCAGGTGGCAATCATTTATTTCTTGACGTCCTTTTTCCCCCTCTCAGTTTTCCTCCAGAAGGTGAACTTGTTGTGACAAATGGCTTTCACTACCATTACCAGCAACACAGGAAACAGCAGTGAGCAGCCTGTTCAATAAGTCATGAAGGAAAGATGGCTGAGTGGTTACGGAGCAGAGCGGTGATGGACTGTCGGCCTCGCGGGACTCATTTGTAGAGCAGAGAGGAAAATTACAATATGCCAAGAGGGATACGAAACTGAGGCTGTCGAACAGATAAACTGTCACAGAGAGGCCGAGGTCACCGAGACCAAGCTGGGAAACAATGACTCCATTATCAGATGACTCATTACAGACTTAGTCTAACTCGAAGTGTTAGTGAAAAGCAGCTCGTTTCACCGACCTGCAGCCGTCATGGTTCTGAAGCTGATGGAGTCAAAGACTGTGAGGAACCACTGAACTGTGTAGTGTTAGAATCCAGGAGCAACTGTTCGTGTATTTGTTCTGAACCATCACGGTACAAGAGTCACGCTCCGCTGCGCACAGCGCACGTCATGTGAACACAATTTACAAGCACTGATTCCACCAGAAAGTTTAAAGTCCAGTTCAAAGCACAAAGTGACGATGTGACGAGAAACAAACAGCTACTGTCAATGCTGCCGGGTCACAGGAAGTGACCACGATGCGACGTGCATCATCTCTGTGAGCAGTTAATGATCAAGGTGTTCATCAGCAGACAGCGTCAGCTAGCACACATTGAATCATATCACATGGAGACGTCACCACAAATACGAACCAAGGACAAAAAGAGAAATCCATGTTTGACAAAGCAGTTTTCACCACGTAAATATGACGTCATTCAAGTTAGCCGAACGCACACTCCTCTGCTGAGCGTGCAGCAGTGATTAATTATTAATATCCACATTCTAATAAACTGGAGACAAAACCATGTGTGTCACAACTTTAACCCTCAAGAGTCTGTTTGTCTGTGTGAGAGACGACTGACTGGACCCATCTGTTCCTCAGGACCTGACAGCTGGGAGTCCTGCACACACACACACACACGCACACACACACACACACACACACACACACACACACACACACACACACACACACACTGACACATGTTATTTTCTCTTCAGTGAAATTCATGGTTGTGATTTTTTTGTCATTGTTTGTAGTAATTTATCTTTTCCTGCTGTGAAGAGGGTTTTTCTGTGTGTGTGTGTGTGTGTGTGTGTGTGTGTTCTCCAGCTGGTCATTTAAGTTGCTGTCATGTTTTCAGGACGTAACATGTTTGAGGTATGATGGATTTCCTCCTTGAGCCTGAACAAATGGAGCTGAACACACACACACACACACACACACACACACACACACACACACACACACACACACACACACACACACACACACACACACACAGTTTGGATGTTGAACACATGAATGCATCAATAAATAAAATACAATGAAATCATATTTATTATTTTGCATCATCAGTCCTGTTACTATTACTGTTACTGTTACTATTACTGTTACTGTTACTATTACTATTACTATTACTGTTACTGTTACTATTACTGTTACTGTTACTATTACTATTACTGTTACTGTTACTATTACTGTTACTGTTACTGTTACTATTACTATTACTGTTACTGTTACTCGTCTACGTTGAGTCAGTTTTGATGTAAATACTCTATTTCTTTTACTTGAATGATATTGTGACCGCAGCTCTCTCAGATTACAGATTACTTCAACACTGTTGGTATTTTGACATCATGTGACAGGAAACTGCAACTCTCTGCTCGTCTGACCACTCACAGCTCTGATGTGTCTGAGAGAAGACAAAGACCGTCTATCTGCCCATCCGTCTGTCCGTCTATCTGTCTATCTCTCCGTTCGTCCGTCTATCTGTCCATCCATCCGTCCATCCATCCATCTATCTGTCCATTCGTCCCTCTATCTGTCCATCCATTCGTTTTTCCGTCTATCTGTCTGTCCGTTCGTCCATCCATCTATCTGTCTATCTGTCTGTCCGTCCATCCATCCATCTATCTGTCTATCTGTCTGTCCGTCCCTCTGTCTATCTACCTACCTAAGCTCTCTTACACTAAATGCCACGTGCACACACACATTCGCACACAGATGGAGGCGGTCACACACGGCGCCACCTGCCTGTCAGTCATATATCCACACTCACATGGATCAGCCATCGGCAGCAGTTTGGGGTTCAGTATTTGCTCAAGGACACTGTGACAGCAGCTTTAAGGACGCCGTAACCTTCAGACTTTTTCCTTGGTGTCACAGAAACAGTTAATGAGCCGCCAGCTGACCTCCTGCCCACACACACTGGAAATGTTAGACTCTGGCATTTACAAAGAAAATGTTAACACACTGGGACTTCTTTACGTCCCGTCGTCCTGTCACACGCTCTGCACCTGAACTTATGTTTCTGTTTTTTAAGATCATTTGTTCACAGTGTGTGTGTGTGTGTGTGTGTGTGAGGACATGAACACAGAATATTCATGCACTGCATACGTGTGTGTGTGTGTGTGTGTGTGTGTGTGAGAGAGAGCTCCCCATGCTGTAGCAGTCAAACGGAGGCCGATATATCTGCAGTGACAGGCCTTAAACAACAGGCGAGGAAGATAAGTGAGGTCGGCGTGAAATATGATTAAAGCACAGCCTTCCCCTCGCCTTTGATTTAAAGGAGCATGGCACAAACAACTCATCTCATCCACCCACACACACACACACGCACACACACACACACACACACACACACACACACACACACACACACACACACACACACACACACACACACACACACACACACACACAGTCAGCCGCTTCAGAGGAAAAGCATGGAAAACCCAAAAAGAGCAAAGAGGAGGAGGAAGATGAAAAGAGCTTCGTCAGCAGTCTGAGGGAAAGTTTGGGGGCAGATTTGATTTTCTCGCTGCTGCTTCTGAGACAGAAAAAAATCTCCTGCAGGAATTTTTAATAAAAACTTAGACAAATGCAGCGTTTGACCGTTTTGACAACGTCCCCAAACCTACGAGTGAGCTCTGAATCTCTGCATGTGTTTATCCAGCCTGTTTTCAACTCCTCAAATAACGTCTCTTTGTCAGTGATTTCAGCGCCAAAGGCCACCTGTCACAGCGGTATGATGTGCTGCTGGACGGCGTCAGTTTGAAACACAGTTGAACAGAGCCTATCGTGAAGTTCTGATACGCCGCCAGTTGACTGAAGGCCACCTGTCACAGCAGTATGATGTGCTGCTGGACGGCGTCAGTTTGAAACGCTGCTGGTAACGATGTGGCATGAGGAGCTGGAGAGTCTCCAGAGGGTGGAGGGGTCCAACAAACCCTGGACTTTCACCCAGGAGGCTTTCCCGTATTAAATTACAGCCAAACCTTGTTTTATTCTGAACCTACTGCGAAGTCTCGGGGCTGCTGTGAACCTGCACCTGCTGAGGCAACAAAAAGTTTGTCTTGGGTGGGTCAGTACAACAAACAAGACAGGACGGCAGAGGAGACGTTAGTCAAGAACTGAGACATTCCCTGATGTTTTACTTTTTTGTTGCACACGTGTTAAATGAATCAACTATTTTTGCACTCATCTTGGACGTTACACAGTGACAATTACGACGTCCCAACAACCCAACTATAAAACTGAATAATAGATAGACGCAGCAAAAACAACACTATGACACACACATAATTATCACGCTCTGCAGGGTCTGCTGTTAAGGGCCGAGATGACTGAGGGGATCAGGCTTCTCCCAAAGCAGACCCTCCTGCACCTCAGAGTCCTGTACCTTGGCCCTGAGGGCAGTGGGGCTAAATGTTCACTGAGTGCATGTGTGGTGTCCTGTTCTATTGCAGCTGAGATGCGTGTAATGGCGCTGTTGTTGGGTTCAGTGAGGTTCGGTGTGGGGAGACCTGTTATTTTTGCAGCAGTGTTGGTTACTTTGGAAAGCTTGGTCCAGTCTTTCCGTCTTTTACATCCGTATGATGCACGGCTGAGCAGCGTCAGGACGAAACACAGCGGGATAGGAATGAAAGTTACATTGGCAAAGGTCCAAGTAGGGCAGGAGGCAGCGGTGCTGAACGGGTCCAACAACCACCGACTTTCACCAAAGATGCCGGTGTTCACTTCCTGTGAGACTGTAAAGCCAAACCCTGTTCCTTTTTTTCCTAAACTCAACCACGTGCATGTGTCGGCTAAACATAACCACGTTTTTGTTGCTTGAACACAACCACGTGTTTTTATCAATCAATCAATCAAATTTTATTTATATAGCGCCTTTCATACATCAAAAATACAACCCCAAATTTTACTGCCTAAACTTGACCACATCCCTTTGTTGTCGCCCCTGTGTTTGTTGCAGAGTCCCAGAACACCAACAGCAGACTCAGGATGATACGTAGCATGTAATATGTAGACATGAAGGTCTACTGACAAAACAGCGACATGTGATGACTTGTGACAATGAGAACATGTTGGTTAATCACAAACTGATCAGATGTTTGGTCCGAGCAGCCGGTGCCTCCGATCAGCTCAGTGTGCATCATGAAAACGGCTCAAGTAGAGTCCTGAGTCTCCAGCAGACGACAGCAAGATGAAACTCTGCAGCACAGACTGAATGTTTCTGCTCTAGATACGAGTTTTGTCTGTTCTCGGTTTGTCTTGAGGCAGTTTGGCAAGTGATGAAGCAAAGTGTGGAACGCTGTGAGCGCTAAACGGCTGCCATCACGTCTCAGCAAAGCTTTATCAGCAAATATTTATCTGCCGTCCTCCTGAGGTTCCTCCATCGCCTCACTTCACCATTCTGTATTTAAATATTGACATTTACAGTAAATAAGTTCTTGACTTCAGTGTGTGTTTCCTTCTCCACTCCGCCTCACTTTCTCAGAGACATACTCAGTAAATATTTCATGGAGAGATCTTCCGTCACCTGCACTTCTTTAAAGTCTTCTCAAACCCACAGTCAGCAGAAGCTCCTCCAGCTGCAGACTCACTCAGGTATTCTGTTTCCTTAAATCTTCTTCTGTTGCTTTAAAGACACAAATGAGTTGGACTGTTAATGAATGAGCTGGAGTTACTTTAGATGATGGTGTTGGAGTGAAACAGGAATGAATGAATGAATAATTAAAGTTCAGTTAAAGTTTAAATGACAGAAAAATGTTTCATTTCTTTGTCCACAGTTTTTTCCCTCTGACTCAGCAGAGCTCAAGTCTGTGACAGAAACTCATCTCATAACTTTCTGCCCTCCTGTTGGTCCCTGAGAGGAGCAGCACCTTCACTTCTTACAGTGTGTCACATCAGTCAGTTCCTCCTTTAAAGCCACTCTGCTGTAATCAGATTACTTTTACTGTGTGACTGCAGGTATAAGAAGTACTCACATATCATAATACTAACATTAATGTCACTATATAACACAGTACTATGTTACTACTATACTGTTAGTATTGTGATTATATATAACATATATATAACATCATTGTAATATTAACTAGACTGGGCTATTTGTGAATAAAATGCAGTGTGAATGTTGAAAAGCTGAAAGTGGGAATGGGCTTAATACGTTTTTTGTTTGTTTGTGTGTTTGTTTGTTTAGTTTTAAAACTGAGGCTAAACTGATTTGATGGTTTAAAAGTTGAATAATTACAATAATGTAGAAACAAATGTGGAATGTTTTCAGGTTTGTTGAAAAGTTGACACTGTGTTGCTGACGTAAATGAGTAAGAACAAGGTGACGCGGTGGGAATAGGAGGAAACGTAATACTGAGCTTTATTAGTATGAATGTCATTTAAAAAGTTACCAATAATGTAAAAAAGATTTAGAATATTCTTAACGTATATTATTTATATACATTTAAATATATCTTACTGTATAATGAGGAAAACTCTGTGTGTGTGTGTGTGTGTGTGTGTGTGTGTGTGTGTCTGTTCCACATTTTTCTCCTCACTGACTTGGTCAATCCATGTGAAATGTGGCACAGTGGTAGAGGGTCATGGGACGATGCCAATGAAGCAATATTACATCAATTGGCCAAAGCGTGGCGCTATAGCAACAGAAAAATGCTTAAAATGGCTAAAATGCGAGCGATGGCTGTGGCTCCCCCTGTGGACCAATGTCTAATGTTTGCTATGACTAAGTCATGGTATGGTGTGCTGTACATACAAACTGTCAGTGTGTCATTCTGTCAGTCAGTCATTCTGTCTGTCCCACGTGTTTCTACTCACTGACGTGGTCAATCTATGTGAAACTGCACATAGGCATTGAGGACTGGCATAGGTAGAAGGTGACACAGCTACCAATGGCTGTGGACTAGTATACATATATATGATGTATATTTTGTTTAGCCCTCGTGTTCGTATTTTATTCTCATATGACACATGTGTCATGTCCACGTCTTCCTTCTGTGGTAAAATATCCAAAATAAGTCCAGACGTTTGATTTAAACACAGTTTAAAACACTGGTTGTCTGGAGGACGGAGACACAGTTGGACCCTGTTGAGGTCTCTGCAGAGTCGATGCTCTGATCAGCAGCCTTCCGTCAAATCGGCCTCTGATTGATGATGTTTGACAAAAGACGACAGGTTTGTTGTCCAACGTGAGACAGACACAGACGCTGACACCGAGCTCCATGGAGACGTCACAGAATCAGAGTTTCAGCAGGACGTGTTGTCCCGTTGACTCTAATAACGTGTCTATAATAACATGTAATGTCTCCCATAAATCTGAGCATGTGATAAATCACCTGAGCAGCAGGAGTGTGTCTCTGTGATCCACGTGTTCAATCTGAAACAAACTCATCACTCTGTTACTGATCTGTCATCTCCATGGTTACAGTAGAGCCGAGCAATACAGACAAAAATGAGTAAATCAGTAACTCACAATTAAAGTTGAAGCTGCACATTCACGCATGTCGAGGGTGCTGTCAGGACGCCGGCTGATGCCACTGTTCATTTCTGTGAAAGTCAGACGCCACACGCAGGACCACCGTGTAAATCAAAAGATAAGTGTCTGATGAGACGCACTTCCTGTTGCCAGTAGGTGGCACAGTCACAGGACACCTATTCTGCATGTCATATAATCAGACTTATGTATTAACGTCACAAATGCACCGTGAAATAAAGTTGGATCTGTTAGATTTGACTCCAGTTTATAATCAGAGAAACATTTCATGAGAAAGTTGTGACTGTTTCCTGATTCACACAAAGAACCAGAGAAACGTTCAGCTGAGTCGCCAGAATAAATGTCTGCAATGTCATTTCTGCAAAGCACAGATCCGTTACATCTGTGCGACTTATTGTCGAGGATCATTGTTAAGTCCAGGTGGACGTTTGTGCCAAAATACAAACAAAATAAACAATTACAAAAACTCAAGGCATCTTTGAGATATTGTGTTCCAAAGAGTAAGATGGATGCAAGGTCCTGGTGACCCTGGCCTGTTACCACCAAAATCTAATTTGTTCATCACTGAGTCCAAGTAGACGTTTGTGCCACAAAAGAAGAAGAAGAAGAAGAAGAAGAAGAAGAAGAAGAAGAATTAAGGTGGGGTTTTTTAAAATAACTTGTTCCAAAGAACAAGATGGATGCAAGGTCCCGATGACTTTGACCTTTGACAAAGGGATGAGACATTAATACTGATTTTTATCAGATTCACGCTGATCATTAAAAACATCTAACAAATATGTTGCATAATCAAACTGATGTGTTAATGTCACAAAGACACAGTAAAATAAAGTTATATAGAAGACTGTTTTCAATATTCAGCTTCTTTTTCCAAACATTTAGAGTCACACAGTTTTTAACCGTTGACGGACATTTCTAAAAGTTAAAAGAGTCATGAGTCATGAGTTTTGAGGAGTATTAATTCTCATTTTTCGTCCAGTCAGCCCTCTCAAACTAAACACAATCAAAACCATATAATTAGTTATGGATCTGAAGACCACAGCAGAAAATACGTCACTTCATCCAGAGGTGAAAAACATCACTGTGAGTGTGAAACGTCCAAAAACCACACGATGAAGAGGCGTCATCAGACGGTCATGTGACTGTTCCCACAGACTGATGGCTCATTATAAACTCTGTGGACGTGACCTGCTGCAGTACATCTGTCTGACCCCTGGCTGTGTCCCATGGGGACACCTCATGGGGACACCATGCGGGGACACCACACGGGGACACCACGAGGGGACACCGCACGGGGACACCACACGCGGACACCATGCGGGGACACCACACGGGGACACCACACGCGGACACCACACGGGGACACCACACGCGGACACCATGCGGGGACACCACACGGGAACACCACGAGGGGACACCACACGGGGACACCACGAGGGGACACCATGCGGGGACACCACACGGGGACACCACACGGGGACACCACACGGGGACACCACGCGGGGACACCATGCGGGGACACCACACGGGGACACCACGAGGGGACACCACACGGGGACACCACACGGGGACACCACACGGGGACACCACACTGGGACACCACACGGGGACACCACGAGGGGACACCACACGGGGACACCACGAGGGGACACCACGAGGGGACACCACACGGGGACACCACGAGGGGACACCACGAGGGGACACCACAGGGGGACACCACAGGGGGACACCACAGGGGGACACCACAGGGGGACACCACACGGGGACACCACGAGGGGACACCACAGGGGGACACCACAGGGGGACACCACAGGGGGACACCACGAGGGGACACCACGAGGGGACACCACACGGGGACACCACGAGGGGACACCACACGGGGACACCACGAGGGGACACCACAGGGGGACACCACAGGGGGACACCACGAGGGGACACCACGAGGGGACACCACACGGGGACACCACGAGGGGACACCACAGGGGGACACCACCCGGGGACACCACGAGGGGACACCACGAGGGGACACCACAGGGGGACACCACAGGGGGACACCACGAGGGGACACCACGAGGGGACACCACACGGGGACACCACGAGGGGACACCACGAGGGGACACCACAGGGGGACACCACACGGGGACACCACGAGGGGACACCACGAGGGGACACCACGAGGGGACACCACACGGGGACACCACGAGGGGACACCACGAGGGGACACCACACGGGGACACCACGAGGGGACACCACGAGGGGACACCACGAGGGGACACCACACGGGGACACCACGAGGGGACACCACGAGGGGACACCACGAGGGGACACCACGAGGGGACACCACACGGGGACACCACACGGGGACACCACGAGGGGACACCACGAGGGGACACCACACGGGGACACCACGAGGGGACACCACAAGGGGACACCACGAGGGGACACCACGAGGGGACACCACACGGGGACACCACGAGGGGACACCACGAGGGGACACCACGAGGGGACACCACGAGGGGACACCACGAGGGGACACCACACGGGGACACCACGAGGGGACACCACGAGGGGACACCACGAGGGGACACCACAAGGGGACACCACGAGGGGACACCACGAGGGGACACCACACGGGGACACCACGAGGGGACACCACGAGGGGACACCACAGGGGGACACCACGAGGGGACACCACGAGGGGACACCACGAGGGGACACCACACTGGTGCCGGAGGCTGCAGGAATCATTAAAGAGTGATTATGACCACGATGAGCAGCAGCCAGGAGTGAAACAGTTTGCATCTGCTGCTCTCTGCTTTGTTAGGTGACTAAATGAGCTCAGCAGCTCCGATGAGTCAGTAATGACTCAGAGCGCTTCCTGTTTGGATAATAAAATACCTGCTCCGCTCTGTCAGTGTGTGTCACATGTGCACACAATAGGGGGGCTGAGTTCACGATTCAGACAGAAAGAATTCTTTCAGTGAGTTCAGGCGCTGTTGTTGTTGTTGTTGTTGTTGTTGACTGGCTGAAGTTTACATCGTTTGGTTAGTCTGAGTTTGCAGAGTCAGACTCTCTGAGCTCCCCCTGCTGGCAGCCTGGCACCATTTCTCTAAAGTCCAGTCCAGACCAAAGACTGGTGACGAGATGAAACTGTTTTGGGGACGTCACAGAGGAAAGTTGCTGTATGTTTCTCCAACAGGTCTGATGGGTGGTGCAGAGGCACAGCTGTCAACGTGCACCGTCACACATGTATGACCTGCACATCTCTTAAAGTTTCAGTGGTGAATCCACACAGAGATCAGTCTCCAGCTGTCTGTCCAGGATCTGTTGGATCAGTCTGCAGCAGCTCGTGTTCAACCAGGACTAAAATAAATGTCAAATGTCTCGGGTTCAGACACACAGACGTACATTTAGAGAGATCCAGATCTGCAGCTGCAGTAATCCTGCTCTGGTGTCTCTCAGTGAAGTGTGTCAGCCTCTTTGTGTCTGGATCCGTCTCACCTCTCACACTGCAGCTGCTCACTGATAACATGATCCAGCTTTAACACAAAGGCCAGGTGGAGTGACGGAGCGGAGGGGCGGAGATAAGGTCTGTCTGAGATATGAAGGAAACAACAGGGAGGAGAGGACCTCAGAGTATGACTGTCTGACAGGTGTGTGTGTGTGTGTGTGTGTGTGTGTGTGTGTGTGTGTGTGTGTGTGTGTGTGTGTGAGTCTGTCTGTGAGTAACACAGAATCACAGTTAATATGGAGGCTGACGTACACAACCAGGTACTTACTAATCGCCTCCACAGAGCTCAGTGTGGTCCAGTGAGCGTCTGAGAGGACTCGTCTAAACGTCTGAACGCTCTCTGACTCTTTGTGGTTGTACAAAGTTCTCCTCACAAACAGATGTTATTTAGCATGAAGGCTTTGGTTTGTTGAACGATGGTCCAACCACACATAAAGAGACAAAGATCCCTCTGAGCAACAAGAACAGAAGAAATCAGCAGTCATTGCTAAAACTACAATCACAGCCCCATGGTTGTGTGACTCCGCCCACCAGCCCACCCTGTGGTTGTATGACTCCGCCCACCAGCCCAGTGTCTCTGACAGTCTCCATCATGTCACTGAAAACATGGATGCTTCACACACAGAAGATCTATACAATCAGCACAGTTTCAGGTGTGGACACCCAACTGAGTATGATGTTGAGTAATGGACAGAAAACATGATGATGTCACAGTGAAGTTGACCTTTGACCTTTTGGATATAAAAAGTTTTTAATATCATATTAGAGTTTGTGTAAAATATTGTCATAATTAATGTATAAATTCCTGAATTATAGGCGAAAAAGGTTTTTTTAGAGACTGACTTTGACCTTTGACCATCAAAATGTTATCATTTAATCACTGAATCAAAGTGAATGTTTGTGCCAAACCTGGAAATCACCTTCCAAAGATTAAGATGGATGCAAGGTCCTGGTGACCTTAACCATGGACCACGAAAATCCAATTAGTACATTGACTCCAAGTGGACATTTGTGCCAGATCTAAAACAAACAAAAAAAAAATCTCAAGGCGTTCGTGCGTTACTGCGCTCCCCACAGTAAGATGGACTCAAGGTTCCAGTGAACTTGACCTTTGACCACCAAAATGAAATCAGATGATTGTAAAGTCCAAGTGGACGTTTGTGCCACATTTGGAAAAACAAACAAACTAAAAAAAACAAAAGAAAAAAATCTTAAGGAGTTTTTGAGACATCGTGTCCCCAAGACTGTGATGGACGTGAGGTCCTGGTGGTGACCTTCACCTTTGACCACCAAAACCTAATGAGATCATTAAGTCCAAGTGGACGTTTGTGCCAAATTCCTGAGATACTGCGTTCACGAGAATGGGACGAACAGACAACCTGAACACTTAACAGCTGGGGCTGCAGCTGTCACTAGTGTGGAGGCATGAAAACAACAAGTGATCATCTCTTTAATCATCAATAGTTGATCAGATCACCGATCGGCACGAGGCTGCTGATACCTCCTCTGTAAAATCCTCAAACTGAAACAGTCCGACTGCAGCAGCCTCTGTGTTTACTGCTGAAGAGGAAAGAGCTTTTATTCTTTGTGTAAGAAAGTTTTTGGAACTTTATAAATAAGAGAAAACATCTCAGCGCTCCTGACCCCTCTGACCCCTCTGACTACATCACTACAAACATGTGTGACCTCACAGCAAACTCCACTTTAGAGGAAAACAGTCTGTGTGTGAGTTCAGGGACTGAAGGCCGTTCATATGCATTTAAAAAATGTGAAACAGTCGACTGCGGCGCTGTGAGAAAACGCCCTGAACTGACCTTTAATTCAGTGTGTTAAATGAGAAACTGTTTCTTCATCCACATCCTTTCATCTTCGCTTTTTAGCTTTATTCTTGCTTTATTTCCTCTTCGCTCTCCCCTGTGGATTCTTCCCTGCTTTTGTGTCATAAAACACTGAGTGTGATACATTAACAAGTCACGTGGACACTGAAGGCAACACAGACCCATGTTAGATTGAAAATGCGACGCTTTCTCAACCATGAAATTGTATCTGAGGGAGATGAATCAAACTCTGAGAAGCTTTAAGGCGACGGTCTGATGTGGCTGATAAATCCTACACAACAAAACTGAATTAAAAGGTTTCAGTAATTAGAAAATATCTGGTTTCAGCTACATTTGCTTTGATGAGAACCCACTGTGGTGTTGAATGTTTATGGACATTTATGGGCAATGAATGTCACTTTGAACGAATTATTGAAACACAATAAGAATATTCACTGAGGAGAGAAGAAGACGGAGTCAACAGCAGATCACAGAGTTCTGTTTACAGCTCATTAAGACGTAGAGAAGCAGAGGATACGTCTGTGAAATAAAACCACAGTCTGTCAGCCGGTTAAAGCCTCTCTGTCGCACCGTCGCCCCGCTGACAAGTTGCACAGATCAACTCAAACTAATGAACCACAACAATTCAACTCCCGTCTTTGTCTCGTGACCCCGGTGTCAGCTCCGGCTTCACCACCGCACAACAACAACCAGTCGCCCCCTCCGGCCCTCACGCCTCCGTGCTTCACTGGCTTCCATCTAAATGAAGCTCAAAGTTGAACTCAGTTTACAGAAATGATGTGTAGAATGAACCCCGCACAGACTCGACAGCAGAGTCGCTCACAGTGTGACTCTCGGGCCGACGGTGGCCCTCTGAAACACTTTGTGTGGCCCCCAAATGTGACATGAAATCCACGGCGCATAATGAAACGTTCACGTTCAATAGTTCAAACTTCACGCACTACTCAGCTACTGCGTCAGACTTCCTCCAATCATCAAGTTCCTTCACTGGTGTTTCCATTAAAGGCCCACAGCGTCTCCAGAGGGCTCATCTGGCGCTCCATGTGCGGACCAGGATTCAGGTTCTGGTCCAGTCAGTTTATGACATTCTCCCGAGTCCTTCCAACCTGTTCACCTGGGGCCTGGCGGACTCACCTGCTCACCAACCTGCCAGGAGAAGGGGTGACTGGAGCGCACACTCAGCTGCTGAACCAAAGGCCTTGGTAAAGGTGCGGTACTGTCGGCGCCATGACCAGGTTCTGCGGGCTGCAGCAGACACCATCTGCACCGGCATCAGCCTCAGCAAGTGGCAACACCCTTTAAAGTGCCCCATCTCTTTGGTGCGTGCTGGGGAGAAGCCTCAACCCTGACCGAAGGCCCAGGGCGGGCTGCTCTCAGGAGCAAGAGACCGGCAGGTCCTGGTCAATCTAGGTAGGCAGTTGAAGTTCCTGGACGCCATCGCAGCCACCACGGCCTGATGTGGTCTTAATGTCCAAGGCAACCATGCAGGTGGTGTTGCTGGAGTTAACTGTCCCCTGGGAAGACAGGATGGAAGAGAGAGAGAGAGAGCGAGAGAGAGAGAGAGAGAGAGAGAGAGAGAGAGTGAGAGCGAGAGAGAGAGAGAGAGAGTGTCGAAGGCCCCCTCTGAGCCTGTTGAGGCGGCTGCAGAGGCTTTGCAGGGCGATCTTTACACCGGGTCCTGGGACTCTGAGGGATCTGTGGACAGCAGCGACAAAGAGCCATCAAGAACATCTTGGATAAACATCTCTTCCTGTTGTCTTTGGATGAAGAGGGGTGATGAGTGGCGGCGTGAGCTATCTGGACACAAGTTGGTGTCTGATGTTAAGACCTGAAACACCTGATGACCCTGGGTCCATCCCTGACGATGTGTCCAGGTTGAACTGCCAGGTGTATCACATGACTAGTGCTGGTTTTCCAAAGCAGCAATGGATCGGATCGTCCTGATCAAGGTACAAACTTTAAGATTAACAGATCTGGACAATCAGCGTCATTTCAAGTGTTTTATTTGAAGAGATAGAAAACAGCATGAGAGACACAACTGTTTGAACCTACTTTAATATAAAGTGATGAATTAAAGTTAAAGTTAAATATTTACTGAGAAGATTTTGTTTTAAATGAACGTCTGTTAAGTCACTGTCTATCACTGAATGAGGTAAGACAGTGGTAACTCATCCTCATTTCCTTAAGCAGCCTGGTAGCTGACGTGCCCATGAAGCCTCTGCGGCCAACTTTCACTGGGTAAACCTTCGCTTTCCAGCTGTGTTGCTTAATGCTGGCGTGCCTAAGGCTCTTGCGTTCGTAGTCCTCGTCCACAGCATCCTCCCAGGCCACAGTGAGCTCAGTGATGTAGACGAGGCGCAGTGAGGAGGACTGAAGCTTGAGGTCTGAGGTTAGCAGAGGTGATCTCAGATGGGAGCGTAGCCGCTGATTCAGATGAGCCTGTAACCTCCAGTCTCATGCTCCTCCCAACGGGCTGATTTTACTGTACAGGTCTCAGACTGCTGAAATAATAAATGGAATTATTTCACTGGATGAAACTTTAAACTGTTGACGGTGCTTGAGGAAAAGTCAGGAGTTCAGTCAGCAGGATTCATCCTCAAGGGAACACGACTGTCTGCACAAAACTTCATCACAGTCCATCCAAGAGTCGTTGAAATATTCAGTGTGAACTGAAGTGGAGGAGCGACAGACGTGCTGCTGCATTATTACAAATATCAATCAGGGATTTTCCTGTTTTGTCAGGAAGTTTTATTTTATTTTATTCAGAGTTGTGTATGTATTCCTCAGCACTGCAGTCCCCAGCTGGGAATATGTAGTCGCCCTGTCAGGACTCTATTTTGCAGTCAGAACATGGGGATGCAGGAGATCAAAGCCTGGACCAAAACCCATCAGCTGCTGTCCCCCACACAGCGGCTCAGTGTGAGGCCTTATCTGGGCCGAGCAGGGGAAATGTTTCCTCCCGGTGAACTGCAGCCTGAGCTGAGCGGGGAAATACAAGAATGTTTATCTGTAGATGTTTGGAAACTGCGTTGTGAATCCTCAGAGGAGGTGGCGGCTCACACAGGTGGGTCAATATGAAACTCACACACTGATGTCTGAATACACTCAGAGGAAAGAGGAGATACTCCTCAGACACAGCAGCGCTCTGTCAGTCTCATAGTTTTATGTAGATGTCTGAAAATGTAGTGACAGTTAGAGAAACAAGACATTTGACAAAATGCACCTCAGTCTGTTCTTTACACATGTCGTCAGGTTTTCATGGCCGAGTAGCCGCAAGTCTGATGTAACATGAGACTCTTCAGTGGAAACACTAGACACCAAAAATCAAAACCATCATCATCTATTCATGTTTCTATTATTTACTAAAAGGTTTCAGAAGAAGTTAAAGACGTTCAGATGAATTTCTGTCAGACTGTCACACAGTTGAAGCAGAGTCACGAGTTGTTTTCCTCGCTTCACCTGCATGAGGTGGCAAACAGTGTCTGAGAGTGTCATGGCGACATCACGCATCATGTGGACACGAAATATGGAGGCCAGGTTGGTGAAGCTGTGGCGACAGCACACAAGCATCTGATGGTTCCTCGTCCTCTCCTGACCTGGACTGCAGTATGAGATTTTAACAGTACGATAACTGTCTCAGGAAACATCAGCACACTGTGTTACACAACCATCAGTTACATAGAGGATAACTTCGGCTTTTTTAAACCTGCCTGTTTGTTGCTGTAAATGTGTCACACAGAAAAAACAAGTGAGACTCCTTTTCTCTAGATGTTCTGCAGCTGAGCAGCGCTGCTAAGGCGGGCGCTGTGACCCGAGGCCGGGGATCAGCTCTCCATCTGTGACGTGTACAGAACAGTGTGACCTCCTGTTGGAGATCTCATCACCGCTGACTCCTGGACATGTGAAAGTTTTCCTTCCTCTTCTCATCAACAACAATCCCACTCTGGAAAGTGTCCCAGCATCTGCTGGCTCCACCGGTCCTGATCCAAAACCGGTTCTGGTGGACTTTAAACCGTGGACGCTGAGGTGGAGCAGAAACACTGGTTGCAGCAAACGTCTCTGTTTGTTCGTGAAGTGGTGAGTTTAAGTGTAAAGTCGTCATTAGAGCAAAAAGTTCAGTGGCCTAGTGGTAGAGTGTCCGCCCTGAGACTGGGAGGTCGTGGGTTCGATCCCCGGCCGGGTCATACCAAAGACTATAAAAATGGGACCCACTGCCTCCCTGCTTGGCACTCAGCATCAAGGGTTGGAATTGGGGGGTTACATCACCACATGATTCCCGCGCGTGGCACCGCTGCTGCTCACCGCTCCCTCAGGGGATGGGTCAAATGCGGAGAACAAATTTCACACACTCAGGTGTGTGACAGTCAGTGGAACTTTAATCTTTACCCTTTACAGCGCTACCAAAACGTTAGCCAAACTGCTAGTCCGCCACTGTTTGTGTTTCCAGCGTTGAGTCATCACACAAAGCATCAAAACACGTGTGTGATTTGAGAAGATTACATCATTCTGCTCACACGTCCACACAGATAAACAGTAAACACAGTTTTGACAAAAAAAAGAAATAAAAAAAAATCTTTGTTTTAGGTACCTATAACTGTGTGTGTGGACGAGAGGCTGAAACGTAGAGGAAAATATCTGTTTACAAAACATCTGGATACGCACAGACAGGGCCGAAAACACAGCCACAAATCTCTGATCCACGTCATTTATAACTGGACATTTAATGGTTTTATCTTTGTCTGCAGCAAAACTAAGAAGGAAACATCAGTAAACACAATTAAAACAGACTGAAACCATTTAACTGCACAGCCTGATGTGATGTGACACCGTGCAGCGGACAGAACGAGACCTCGTCACAGCTGCCGGACTTGAACCTCAGCAGTGTAACTTTAGTGGATCAGAACGTATCAAGTACAGAATAACTCTGCAGATGAGCTGGTTCAAAATGAGACCAAACTTTTCTCTGAGCGCCAGTTTTGAGCCACAGCGAAGGACAACACGTGTCCTGTCACAGACCAAGAGGCTCATTGTTTTTAGCCGAGACGACTTCCAATGAACCTGCTGCTCCGACCGGCCGGGTCAGAGGAGTCAGCTGCCAGTGACGAATGAAACTGTCAGTAAAGCAGGTTTTTCCCTGTAACCAGGAGAAGTCCTGGACCAACCAGTCGTACATGTGCACATTAAACACGAGGCTGACTGGACCAGTAGTTTGTGAGATGAGATGTTTGCAGAGGTGACTCTTGAGCAGCAGTGGAGCTGCTCCTCTGATATTACAGTCGCTGATATCGAGAGGTGCTCAGTGACTCAACGACAGCGTTCATACTGACACAAACTTTCCAAACAAACACAACAATAAAAGATGAAAAGATCAGAAACAGAAAATAAAGCGACGTCTCCAAAGTCAAACTGAGAACAGACACAACCAGTTAAACTGGTCATGTCTCACCTCAGGTCAAAGTCTGAGGCTTACAGTGCGTATAAATGTGGCACACATCAGTTTCTCACAGCTGCAGGTGAACTATGAGGAAGAAGAACACACTCACCTCCACCTGCAGTAGCCCACAGAACATTTTATTTCTGCGTCACTGACAACTCTGTAAACAAGTCTGAAGCCAGCAGCCAAGCCAGGCTGCTTTATAATGTTATTCTCTTGTACTGTAAATCTCCTTTTAATGCAGCCAAGAAAAATCCCTGCCGACCGCAAAGCTATGAGCAAAAGTGTTATCAAACTCCTAAGCTGCTCGGGCCATCTGTTCCCCAAAATAACTGCCGCAGCCGTCGTCTGGCTGCTTCTCCCATATACATATTTACACAGGAAAACCTCCTGGGTTTAGTTCCTCTGAAACACTGAGGAGTCACCGCTCTGCTGCTCACTGCAACATTTATCTGCACACGCTCACTTCATACTGAGTGACAGAGAAACATGAGAGACTCACAGCTGACAGTGCAGATGGAGGGATGTCCTCTCACAATCATGATAACAACAACGATTATGACAATATCTCTGCAGGCAGTCATTCTGAGGTTAAAGCCAGCATTGATCTTTAAGAGTTGAGGATCAAGACCTCTGACAGTTTAGGGCTCTACTGTTATTATACACATATGATTATTATCGCACATGTATACTGCCAGGGCGGCACGGTCGTGTGGTGGTTAGCACCGTCGCCTCACAGCAAGAGGGTTGCCGGTTCAATCCCGGGTGTGGGACCCTTCTGTGTGGAGTTTGCATGTTGTGTCAGCGTGGGTTCTCTCCGGGTACTCCGGCTTCCTCCCACAGTCCAAAGACATGCAATTTGGGGACTAGGTTAATTGATTACTCTAAATTGTCCGTAGGTGTGAGTGTGAGTGTGAATGGTTGTCTGTCTCTGTGTGTCAGCTCTGCGATGGTCTGGCGAACTGTCCAGGGTGAACCCTGCCTCTCGCCCAATGTCAGCTGGGATAGGCTCCACCCCCCCGCGACCCTCACGAGGATGAAGCGGTTAGAAGATGAATGAATGAATGTATACTGCCAGATACTAATATATACTTTCAACATATTGTACCACAGTAGCCAGAACTATAACGATAATATTATTACTTTCATGAATGTTGTTGTAAGCTACTACAGATTACTGTTAATTTATTATGCTGATCTGTTCTGTACGACATCTATTGCACGTCTGTCCGTCCTGGAAGAGGGATCCCTCCTCAGTTGCTCTTCCTGAGCTTTCTACCGTTTTTTTTTTCCATGTTAAAGGGTTTTTTGGGGAGTTTTTCCTGATCAGCTGTGAGGGTCCAAAGGACAGAGGGATGTCGTATGCTGTAAAGCCCTGTGAGGCAAATTGTATTTGTGATATTGGGCTTTATAAATAAAATTGATTGATTGATTGATTGATTGATACAAGATCTGCATTAAAACAGTATTTAAATAATCATTTAGTTTCTACTTACTGATGAAAACATGATTCATGTTGACTCATATCTTTATTAATTTCTAAAGGCCACTTTTTAATCTTGTTTTTATCGTGAAAAAAGTCTGCAACAAATATTTGTCTTTGTAGTTTTCATGGACAAAAACTGTCCAAAGACAGATCCTACCTCCCTGAGAGGAGGCGGAGACGGACTGATATGAACAAATGAAGAAGAGAAAGAAAGACGACAGGAAGCAGCAGCAGAGGAGCAGACAGGAAACATGTCCTATTGATGAGGGTGAGATTTATGACTGAAGCCACGGTGCTGTTACAGCTGAGACTGAGAGGACGCCTAATGTTGGGCATGCTCGGTGATGGACACACACACACACACACACACACACACACACACACACACACACACACACACACACACACACACACACACACACACACACACACACACACACACACACACACACACAAATCTGAGCCATGTATGGAGGAGGGTTGGGACTCATTCTGTCCAGATGTTTAACATGTTTCATTGTCTCAGCTCCACCTACTGAACACACAATCCTTAAATTCCCAATCAGAAGCGCCTCACACAGCCTCTTCAAGGCGGGGATTTCATAATGCCATAATGCCGCCTCCCCGTTATGTATGAAAGGTGTGATCACAAAATGAAGGGACAGAGTTTGAAACACCGACACCAAACCAGTGTTGATCAGCTGATCCTGGCTAGCAAAACCCGGGATTTGAAATCTTTTAATAACCGGGCAGCAGTGTGTGAGAGAATATCCCATCACGTCTGAATGAGGCTGTGAGGAGCATTAATGTGAAAGTCTCTTCTGTCTGAATGAAAGAGATTAACGTCACATTTGTTCTGCCTTTGAGTCTGACAGGAAACACAAACATATGTTGTTTGAACAAACTGTTCTTCTGTCGAGGGAAAGAAACACAGACACCAACTGTTCATGCGTCATGTGTGTCTCAGTGCTGAAGTGATGAACCGACACCAGGCTGAAGGACAATGATCCACTGACACATCTGAAACCGTCAGCATCAACATTCGAGGAGACTGTTTCTAAGACACGTCTTTGTGAGTCCTGCGCAGCGAGGCCGATGGACGCGACCTCCGACTGCAGGAAACCTTCAGTAAGCTGAGTGGCGTCTGTCACGTTTCTTCCTCCTTCATCACACAAACACACAAAGTTTATCACCTCAGCGCCTCCACTGACCAGAGAACTCATGATTCTTCTCTGTTCACAAAGCATCCATCAGGTGACATGACACCACCAGGACAAAGACTGAGTCCTTTAAATATCCACATCAGTGTCTCCGTCCATCCCCATCAAGCTGAGATTCTTCTTCTACACCTAAAAAGTTGCAGCCTGTTTTCACACAGAGCAGTGACGTGCAGTGAGTTTGGTTCAGTGTTTTACATCCTTCATCAGAGTGAAGCCGTTCAAATGTCCATGACTGAGTTTGTGTTGAGTCCTTCCTGACAACTAGAAACCAGCTCTTTCCATTAACTCAGGCCGCACCATTAGCACCATTTAGCTTCTATTTTTATTTTATTCTTATTTTTGTGTTTTATCATTGTAATTATTTCTTTTTTAATGTTTACCATCCTTTCCCTTTTTATCATTTCACAAAATTCAGTTTGGTGCGTTTCTGCTTCAGAAAAAAAGTAGAAATTTCTTTGAATTGTAACATTTTCAATTTGTAAAAACTTCTACCATAAAGTCCGATGTTTTTAGATTTTGAACTAGAGGTGCAACAGTCCATCGATCTGGATCAATATATCGAGTCCATTCAATTAAACAAGTGTGGACACATTTTTTGGACACAAAGAAATTAAATTTTTGGAATGAAATTTAATACAACCTGTCAGCATGATTCATCACTGGATCTTTGTCGCCGGATCTTCTTCACCGGATCTTTGTCACTGGTTCTTTTTCACTGGATCTTCGTCACTAGATCTTCGTTGCTGGATCTTCGTCGCCGGATCTTCTTCACCGAATCTTTGTCACTGGATCTTTTTCACTGGATCTTTGTCGATGGATCTTCATTGATGGATCCATGTCGCTGGATCTTCGTCACTAGATCTTCGTCACTGGATCTTCGTCGCCGGATCTTCTTCACCGAATCTTTGTCACTGGATCTTTGTCGATGGATCTTTGTCGCCGGATCTTCATTGATGGATCTTTGTCGCTGGATCTTTGTCGCTGGATCTTCGTCACTAGATCTTTGTCACTGGATCTTTTTCACTGGATCTTCATCGATGAATCTTTGTCTCCGGATCTTTGTCGCTGGATCTTTGTCGCTGGATCTTCGTCACTAGATCTTTGTCCCTGGATCTTTTTCACTGGATCTTCATCGATGGATCTTTGTCGCCGGATCTTTGTCGCTGGATCTTTGTCGCTGGATCTTCGTCACTAGATCTTTGTCACTGGATCTTTTTCACTGGATCTTCATCGATGGATCTTTGTCGCCGGATCTTTGTCAATGGATCTTTGTCGCCGGATCTTTGTCACTGGATCTTTGTCACTGGATCTTCATCGATGGATCTTTGTTGATGGATCTTCATTGATGGATCTTTGTCGCTGGATCTTCGTCACTAGATCTTCGTCACTGGATCTTCGTCGCCGGATCTTCTTCACCGAATCTTTGTCACTGGATCTTTTTCACTGGATCTTTGTCGATGGATCTTTGTCGCCGGATCTTCATTGATGGATCTTTGTCGCTGGATCTTCGTCACTAGATCTTTGTCACTGGATCTTTTTCACTGGATCTTCATCGATGGATCTTTGTCGCCGGATCTTTGTCGATGGATCTTTGTCGCCGGATCTTTGTCACTGGATCTTTGTCACTGGATCTTTGTCACTGGATCTTTTTCACTGGATCTTCATCGATGGATCTTTGTCGCCGGATCTTCATTGATGGATCTTTGTCGCTGGATCTTCGTCACTAGATCTTTGTCGCTGGATCTTCGTCGCTGGATCTTCATCGCTGGATCTTTGTCGCTGGATCTTCTTCACTGGATCTTCGTCACGGGATCTTCTTCACTGGATCTTCGTCGCTGGATCTCCACGGTGGTTCTCAGCTGACTTGCAGTTCACAGGCAGGTTTAAAGTCTCATTAAGAACTGATCTGTAAACTAAAGACATGTTGGAAATGATTTCTTACTTTCTGTTTTAACTTCAGTAAATATCAGGATCATTTTCCTGACTCTCTCACATCGTCACTCCTCTTTTAACAGTTCCTAACTGGTGTGTTACTGCTGCAGTAGCAGTAGAAAGGAAAAAGTCTGACGAGGTCAAACACGTGTGGTACAAAGAACAATTTGATTTTCTGATCAGATTGTTTCTGCTTGTCGCTGACCTCCGCTCAGCTCTCGGTGCTTGAACTCTCCTTTGTTCCAACCCGTCTGTGAGTCCGTTTGAACTCTTGTTTCTGATCTACAAACATTTCTCAGAGATGTTAGACAAAAAGAATTCTTTATGAAAAAATGATTCCTCTCAGAACAAAACAAAAAGCAGTTTTTATCCAAACCACGAGGTCCACGAGCTGAAACACAGAAATGAAGAAATAAAGTTCTTTGTGGAGAGTTTTGACTCTTCACACTGCAGCAGCTTCTCATCATCAGCAGGCAGATGTCAGTAACTATGAGAATATGATCGACCACGTGAGGGGGTTTAATAAGACACAGGAAATTAGTCGCCGTCTACAAACTGTCAGTGACACCGCTAAGAGTCAACTTATGAGACTAAAGCAGGGAGGGCAACCTTCACCATCAAGAGACATTTCTGGTCAGGGCACCAAACCCCCAGGGACAAAACAGACCAAGTCCACAGCTCCACATCCAGGGGTGTGTGGACACTGGAAGAAAGCCAACAGACCCCTCCAACGTCCCGCCCTCCCTCTGGTTCTTCTAGCGCAGGAGCAGATCACAGCCTGGGTCAGCAGGATCTGATGGAGGCTGTTTAGGAGCTCAGAGCCAGGACGCTGGTCATATCTTTCCCCGGGGTTTCATGCTGTCTGGATGGGCGGACTTGTTCCTTCGGACCGTCCATTTTAGCACTCATCCAAGTCAAAGTATCAACAGACGCCTGCGTTTTTAATCAACATTTTAAAGTAGAAATAGAAAACGTTTTAGGAAGCTAACGCTGCAGCCAGAAACACATGATCACATGATGCGTTTGATAATCTGAACAAAGAACATGTGTCCTTGTGGTGGTCCTCCTAAAATGAGCTGTGGTGAAAGTTCCTATATTCTGAAATAATCCATGATGAAGGAGTTTATCGGCAGACAGTGTTAGCTAATGAGCTGGTGCACTAGCTATTAGAAAAGTTTTATACTTCTACTTCCACAGGCAGTTGTGAGCGCAAGGCTAATGTTATCTTTACAACTGTCTCACATATATATTTAGCAATCTCTGTCCGAAAAACATAAAACAGTGGCTCTGAAACTTCCACGCACAATTAAATTCTCCATTTTACAAAGAGACTTTTCAATTTTTTGGATTTGGACTCCAAAGCCAGCCCAGCTGGAGAGACTGAAGACAGGCCACCGCTGTTCAAGTTTGGCGAAATCTATGTGAAAAGGCGGCAAACTGTAGATGTAGGATGAACAGTTCAGCTGATGAAATGCTAAAACATTTTTTTTATTCTGTGTATAAGCTACACATTTTTAAAACTGGAGAGGGTGAAAATCACTTTAGGGCTTCTACAATGATTAATGGAAATTAAAATGTTGAAAAAAAACCTCATTTATTTCCATATGGTTTTGTGAGAGCCACAGGGAGCCAGTGCAGAGGAGATACAGAGCTGCAGGCTGCTGACTGCTAGACTGGAAGAAGACAAATATAAAATAGGGATGCACAATAATATCAGCACGTCATCAGTATCTGCTGATATCGACTTTAAAACAAACCGTGACTGAACAGTGTTTCATGTCTCCATCAGAGTCTGTGTGTATAATATGGTGTTAATTCACTTCAGAAGAGACTTGATGATCATCACTGACATTAGGTGGGAAAAAATGGACTTATTGAAATCAGTATTGGTAATCTGCAAACCATCCTAATATCATGCCTCCCTAATATGAAAACAGTCTTTATGTAACAACAGTGAAACTAACGTTCAGCTGTATTCAGTTTATTCCATCAGGGACCTTGATGCTTTTTAGGAATGCTTTAATATCTTTACCCAACGCAGCTGACTCCCCCATAGGAAAAATGTGCTTTTCATTACGCCCTCGAAAAAATAATCGAGTCATTCATGCCCTATTTCAGAGAGATACTGTCTCGACTCCACATGTCACGGCATCGTGACATATGCTGGAGGAAAGTATGGTTACCTCCTCACAAATAGCTAACTGTGAATAAGATCACGGAGGTATCCTTTAAAACTATTATTCACAAATACAAGCCAGTAAATATTTAAAGAAGTTCAAAAGAGATAAAAGCATGAACTATTCTTTCTGTGGCATTGTCCTTACACCAAGACATTGGCAAGACCTATCTAGATTCATCACTGACAATATCTTTGAAGATTTCATGTTATATTGGGAAAATGTGGTGTTTGGTTTTCTCAAGAATCCTAAAAATAAAATAAAGTATTTTTGTAATAAAACTGAGATTTTAGCAAAGTGTTTTATCCATAAGTGTAAATCCAGTTGTAGCAAACCCTGTTTTGATGTTTTCCTGAAGGAGGCTGAACGGTATGTGACAGTGCTCTCTAGCTCCACGAACCAAAAGGCTGCTTCATTTATTTCCTGTTTACATGTGCTATACGGATTATTGCTGATCTCATCCGTATCTTTGTATCGTTGCAATAAAGTTGATTGAAAAAAAAGAAGAAATCTGGCTATTGACAGGCCCGCTGTTCTCACAGGACAAACATGATGATATGAATATGTTGCATGTCTGTAGATTAAAGAGTTTACTCAACAGTCCAGCGACAGATTGATGCAGCAGACACAGCACATACAGTAAACTCAGACATCAGGAACACGTCACTGCACAGTCACTACTTTAACTACGTCATCACATGCAGCTGGTCTGACTTTAACTCTGACATTCACACGTGACACAGTCAAATAATAAACATCACAGTGACGTCAGAGAAGCTCACGTTAACTCACGGCAGGTGTGACGCTGCAGCTCACGGCTCCGCAGGTGTTCCGGTATCTCCAGTAAAAAAACGTCAGTGACTCGTTAAATGTGTCTCTAAACTTTTCTCATGGTGTCGACACGAGAACATGTATCTGCTGCCAACCAGAAACTGCACTGTAAAACGTCCCGTTCATTTTAGTCAGACAAAATAAATAAATAAATAAAATTCAGACAGATTTTAAAACGCTTTTCAAAACGCTCAAAACCTACAGAGATTATTTATTTAGCCTTCTGTTGATATTGTAACTCTGCTCAGACGACACAGCCCACTTTCATTTATTCATTTTCATTTATTTAAACAAAACACATACAAATGACACAACTACACATCATGACACATCATGAACCACTGACGCAGACAAACAAGGACAAAGAAAAAAAAATCACAGATACATAAAAAGCAACTTATCAACAAACCAAACAACCGAAAACAACTAAATAATGACATCATCATCATCATCATCATCATCATCATCCTGTTGGGATTCACCCGACCACAGATGATTTGTCATTTGTTAAAATCTAATCTGGACATGTGAAGGCTTTCCCTCTGCGTGCTCTTTGTTCTTCACTCGTCTGTGCAGGACGTCACGTCACACCACAGTGACACACATGGCATCATGGGATTCATGGTTTAACAGGTGATTATTTCAGACTGCTGACACAGACATGATGACTCTGTGTGTGTTTTATGAACCTGAGTGTCCGTCATGTCTCGTCCTCTTGTGCATGTGTGTGTTAGAAAGAGTGTGTTTGTGTTGAAGCTGAACAGTGTGTGTATGACAGACGTGCTTCGACCCCGCTGGGAGCAACAACTCTGTTCCAGTCAGTGTTGATGTGACAGAGCGACTCCACTGACTTCAGCAAGAACTCAGACGTTCCACCGCCGCCTGATAAATCTCAGTCCGCTGGGAAAACCGTCGCCACACGGACCTGTCAATCCGGCCTCTGAGAGCGCCGCTGATAGACCCAAACATGACATAATGCAGCGGCGAGGAGAAAAGAGCAGCGCTGGCTGCAGAGCGGATCAGAGCTGACTCAACAACAGATACAAGGATGGATGGACTCTAACTACAACAGGAAACGCTGCTCTGCATGTCTCACACCTGTCTCACACCTGTCTCACACATGTCTCACACGTGTCTCACACATGTCTCACACATGTCTCACACCTGTCTCACACCTGTCTCACACGTGTCTCACACCTGTCTCACACTGTCTCACACGTGTCTCACACGTGTCTCACACCTGTCTCACACATGTCTCACACGTGTCTCACACCTGTCTCACACCTGTCTCACACATGTCTCACACCTGTCTCACACATGTCTCACACGTGTCTCACACCTGTCTCACACCTGTCTCACACATGTCTCACACCTGTCTCACACCTGTCTCACACATGTCTCACACGTGTCTCACACCTGTCTCACACCTGTCTCACAGGTGGTTTATTAAAGTCTCTGCTGGTTCTTAAACATCATGTCTCATTTTCACATGTTCAGACACTGTCTGTCCACTGCTGAGACACTCTGACAGACGTCCTCTGCGGTGAAAGTGATTCACATCACTGGTGTGAACTGGCCTTTAGACACTAAAACAGAGATTTTAACTTCGTCCAGTGACTCAGATAGATTCAGTTTTTTATTTTTTTGATGAAGCTTGATGTGTGTCGGAGCTCAAAGTCTTGTTTCGGGGCAGAGACGTGAAGTCTTCAGAGTATTCTCGGTCTTGTAGTTGATCATTTGGTCACATATGGAGCCTCCGTGTTATCAGCATGTGAAACAGCCGTCCTACATGGTATTATTTATGCAAATATAGAGATGATTCTCACTTTGGTGCAGTTGTCTGTGAAAGTAGAACTTTCCTTCTCTTGCTGGAGCAAAGCTGCTCCGAATCACTGGAACACCTCAAAGCTTTTTCCCTTCAGAAAGTGTTGAAGCTCTTTTCCTATTTGCCCTTATCAGCGTTAAATATCAGAGCGAGGGTTGGCAGAAAAATTGAGTGAGCAGTCTGGATGTTTCTGAAGTAAGTTCAGAAGTTATTTAGTGAAGCAGCAGTGAAGATGTACAGGGGAAATAAGGACAAAGTAAGAGCTCATTGGTATGCACTGTCTCACAGCTGCTACTTTAATGTGGGAGTCGGAGACACACTCGATCATCCCGGGGAGGAGAGCCTACAGTATGTTGCGAGTCAGCCAGCATCAGATGTGTACACACATGCCGAGTGTGCGGACTCTCTGATCCGCGGATCATCGATCAGAACTGTGCTAATGTTTTTATCTCACAGAAAAACATGAGGAAAGTTTTCTCTTGTTTTATACTCGAGATCAAATGTGACTTTGAAGCTCCAGTCGGTAACTTTTATGAAAATAACTTTGTGTCATATCTGCTGAAACTGTCACCACATTCTGCAGGAAGTACATGAGACGGATGTGGTGCTTCTCAAAGTCGAGGAAGTACCTGCAATGCTTTCAATGACGCACACCTGGGCGCTCGCTAGCCTGTTCCAATGTGTGATCATTGCCTCTGTAGGCCCGACTTGGAAGGGGTCGTCCCGTATTGATTTCATCGACGAAAATCTTTCAACGACCTTTATTCCATGATGAAGACAACACGATGACGATTGATAATAAAAACTAAAATAAAATCTATGTTTGATTTTCGATGGCGAGACGTGATGCTAATGTTGGAGGTGGACTGTCGGACACTGACAGCTTGTAATGATCTTCAGATGTGAAATCCTGTCCTCTGGTTTATAGTTGACAAACACGTCATCATCTCTTTCCTTTTCCTCCTTTTTCCAGTGCAAAAAAAAAAAAAAAAGCCATAATAGAAGCTTTTGAAGCGTCATATTTCCTCAAAAGCTTTTGCCAATATTTTGCTGCCCTTTCTGAGTTCCATTGGTTCTGAGTTCAGCCGTGTTGTGAGTGAACCACCTGCCTCGGTCCTGACAAAGAAACTTTGGATGGTATTGACTGGATGTATGGTCTAATGGACGCGAAGACTCGATATCATTCTGTCGTGCACAATAGCCGGCTTCATAAAAATACACTCAGAGGTTGTACGGCTCTGAAAGTGCTGTCCTCTGATGTGTGTTTGAGTGTGTGTGTAAGTGAGGAAACTGGACCTGTGAGCTGCAGAGCCTGAAGGATGAGCGACAGGCTGTAAACTCCAGTAAATAGTCTGCACCAGGATGTTTGGGTTGGTGCGAGTTGTGAGCTGTAATTCAGCAGTAAATAATCAGCCGTGTGTGTGTGACTGTGGATGGTGGAGCTGCTGAATGGATCTGTGGAGTTTGTTAGTTGCAGCGGTGGCTGTTAGCAGCTAGCTCCGCTCGCAGCCTTCACAGCTTCACCCCGCAGGACTCCACTCAGTCCGGACTGGAGAAGGTTTGTGGGTTGATGGTGTTTGACAGGCAGGTAGGAGGCTCAGTTATCTGTGAGTGGAGCTGTGCTGTAAGTAAACAGTAAACTTTTCGTTAGTTTAGTTTTTAGTTTTCTCCTTGTCCCGTGTATTCTCTGGTGTTTGTTACCACAGAGACCTGGCATTATAGTAAACGTGTGTATTTGAGCCTCAACTCTTCACAATGCTAACAGATGTGTCCCTCATGTGTCAGTCAGCAGCCGCCCACAGACTAAAGCTGCTTCCATATCTTCAAACCTGTTTTATCCTCTTTGGAAAAATCATTGTTGTAAATTTATAGTTTATATTTCCACACAAAAGCTGAGCAGAACTTTGAGTTTAATGCGACGTCTATTATCAGTTATTTATTGGCCTTAAAAGGACTCCAAAAGTGCAGCTGTGAAGTTACTGTAGAGTCAGGTCTGTGTGTAAGTAACTGAGGAAATGTTGTGTCGCTGAGGTTCTTTTAGGTCCCTGGCTGTCTGCGGGTTACTGGCTTAGAGACTCTGATGTTTTGGTCGTGTGGGCTCAGGGGGTATTACAGAGTATTACTAACTGATTGGTAAATACTTTGAATCCAGTGGCTGCGAGAGCTGCAGCAGCAGAAGTGACACGACTCGCATTAAGAGACAGAGTCAGGGAGGAATTACTGTTCAGAGGAGAGTCCTCGTACGGCACTGAGACTTGTTATCAGCTGCTGATGCTGACAGAATTAATTACTGTGAGTTTATAAGAAAACACATAAATGCTCAGAGTTAATGTGGATATTCTGTCCTGGACGTTAATCTGACAGCAGTTTGAAAACATGTTGGAGAAACAGCTGAGCACAGGGCTGCAGAGTATTTAGGGTGGGCTCAGATGGTTCAGAAGTGACACAGTCACAGTCGGGTCGTCCTGAACATGATGACATGGAAAGTGTCTGCAAACACTTATTTATCTGATTTATAACAGTGTAAAAATGTACATTTCATTTTCAGAACTTGCTGTCTGTACAACGTCTAATGTATGGACAGTATATATATACATATATATGTATATATATATATATATACATATATATATATATATATATATATCATATATAAATTTACATACAAACATACATACATACTGTATATGAGTCTCACACACCGGCCCGGCTTGTGTTGTCATGGTAACTGCAGCTCTTTCAGAGGGGGGAATCAGCTGGAAACTGAAGAAGAGACAAAGGTGCCGTACTCACTGACCTGTGACTGTGAGTGCGAGTGCTGGAAAAACAATCGAATTTTCTGAATGTTCTGTGATTAATGAATCTAAATTAATCTCATACATCAATTTTTGCTGTGAAAGTGTTTAATAAATGTCAGTTCAAACGAATGTTGTCAGGTGTGTCGTAGTGAAGCTGCTGGATGTTGGACACAGTCGTCCCCCTGTCCTCCACCACCCAAACTGTCTGCAGTCCATTCTGTGAGGGAGTCAGTGAGTCGTCACAGGTAGACTGACTCAGTCTGAACACCTGGTCCAGGCTGGCTGCTAGCGTTAGCATCAGAGGCTGTGCTAGCTCAGACCTAAAGTCTTTGTGTTGAGGTGATATTTCAGACTGAAGTTCTCCTTCCTGCAGAACCTGCAGAGAACACTGCTCCTATCAACAGCTCCATCTGGGCGTTTGTTAAATGTAAATGTTCCGTTCACGGGGCCGAGCAGTGTCGTCTCATCTGCCTCCATCATGAGACAAAGACCCTGTGGCCCTCAGGGACGCATCGGGTCAAAGGTCACCAGAGAACACTCAGCGTTCATTTTTCTTTGATTAATGAATCGAAATGAACGTGTTATTTTGACAGCCCTGGTTTTGATGCACAAGTAAATATCAGATACCTTAAGACTAACTAACTTCTACTAAAGTCATTTTTGGGAAGAAATCTGTACTTTTACTCAAATATGTCTTTTCAGCTTGTTCTCATTCTGAAGTCGTCAAATCCTGCCATTTTATCAGTGATATGGTGTCACACAAAAGCCACCTTTTGCGGCAGTACGATATGTAACGTGGTCTGATGGAACCATTCACAGTGTTGAGATATGCCGCTGGTCGGCTGGATGCAGCAGCATGATGTGCGGACGGGCAGTGTTAGCTCATAACGGGGCTGCATGGCACCTGTGGAGGCGGTATGATATGCCGCTGGACAGCGTTAGTTTAGAAACGCTGCCCGTAACTACTTAATGTAAGGAGCGTACTTTGTTTGATGTCCCGGCGTTGGTTGCAGACACAGGAAGCCTCATGTTTAATATGTAGGCATGAAAGTCGGCTGACAAAGCAGCAACACATGACGACCTGCGATGAGAACATTTTGGTATTTCATGTGCGTCATCCACCATCGCCTGTAGTTTCATTAATGACACTGGTGCATCTTCTCCTTAGTGACTCCTCAGATACTCTGTGGTGTCATTTCAATGATCGTTAGTCAGGTAAAGAACTGAGCTGCAAAATGTCCAGTTAGAAGTTTTCTAACCTCTTAAAATCAGCAGGTGAAACATCTGACGGTCTTGTCTCTGAATGTGGTGACAAACATGATGAGATATTTTCGCAGTGAATGAGTTGAGCAGGACACAGAGAGCAGGCTGACATCCTGAGTTCTGTCTGTGGGTTCAGCTAAATGTTAATAAAAGCTACTGCAGACTTTTTATGTCTTGAAACAGACCTGATATTTCAATAACCTTTTCCACCAGCTGTCTGAACACAACCTGAAAAAGTTATAATAATGCTGAAGTCACTACGATGTAAGAGTGGATGTGTTTTACAGATACACTCATTAAAATCACTTCGTTATGCTAACAGAAGGTGAAATCCAGTCGGCATCACTTCTCAAAACTTATTTGTCTTTGTGTCAATGAGCTGCATATAAAAATCATCTCAAGGAGACAGAGTTGAGGCTGATCTCTGACAACAAAAACCTCCCTAACGATGTATAATTGGCTCATTCATAGTGTCTCAGTTTATTTGAATAGGAGAAGTTATTTCGTTGAGTCGAATACATGATTTTAATCAGTCAAACGTGTTTAGAGTCACTGTGCTGCTGCAGCTTTTAATGATAGTGTTCAGTTCAGTTTTTTTTCCCAACATCATCTACATAGGAGTGGTGGAAGACACTGTGGTTCTCACTGATGAGGCTGAAAGGAAAAATCTATATAGAAAACAACAGTGGGCCAAGAATGGACCCCTGAGGAACACCGCAACTGAAATGATCCTACCATCTATTACAGAGGTACGATGATTTCAGTTCCCTAACACAGGATTGTAGATAGTACAGGAAAACAATGCGTCCAACTCATCACACGTCACATGTCACTCGTCACGTCTGATCAATGTCAGTGATCATTTAAATCTGACGTTGGTTAACATGTGGTTAAGTTTAAGTAAAACAAACCACCTGGTTGTGGTTAAGTAAAGATCATTTTTGAGCAACCAGTTTTGTCGTATGTCACACTGAAACAGTGTTCTACAGTTTGGCAGCATCTCGCCCAGGTGTCACGCCATCCACCATCCCCACGGCGAACTTTCATTTTCTGGGATAGCGAAGAAATGGCCCGTCTTAAACTGCCTCTGATTGGTTTACTGTGACACTCTTATCATAATGCTAACCAATCCCACTCATCCTGCCTAAACCAAACAATCCAACTACGGAAGGCAACAAGTACTTGCCAGTCAGAGGGAGAGTAGGGCGGGTCATTCCTTCGCTATCCCAGGGAACTCCACCTCACATCCCCTCCACCTCCAGATGACAAAGTCAGCTCATAAACTACGTCACTTTAGAAACACTGAGACGTATGAAACGTAAAAATGTGACTTTCAGAGACTGCATTTCTTTCAGGTAATGAAATTTGACATTCATACAACACACACGCTTTATAAGCTGCTGGTTGGTTAAATGTACAAATGCAACATTTACGCCTCCCCAAAACATCTGGCTGGCTGCAGTATAGGTCATAAACTCTGCTCCCTTCGCAGGTGTGACATGGGGACAGGAAAAACTAAAAAATACATTTTTAGATTTCATTATTTTATTAGCTTTATTTACTTAGCACATGAATTCTTGAGGTATGGCCAAAAACATATTTTGTGATGTCACAGTGACCTTTGACCACAAAATTCGAATGAGTTTATTCTTCAGTCAAAATGGACATTTGTGTCAAATGTAAAGAAATTCCATTAAGGTGTTCTTGATATTGTGCTCACGAGAATGAGACAGATGCAAGGTCACACTAACCTTGACCTCCGGCCACAAAAATCAGTTTATTGTTGAGTCTAAGTGACTGTTGGTGGAAAATTTAAAGAAATTAATAATTGTGTCAGAGAGTGGAAATAATAACCATCAGTAATCTCTGTTGGCCTCTCACAGCTGGCGTCGTGACTGTAACACGAACACGTGACGGTTGGCCAGACGCCATGAGATTAATGTAACGAGCTATACGTCTGGTTCACAGCAGACTGATTCGTTAGTGTCATGTTCTGCTGTAAATCTGCTAATGACCACCTTCCTCTTCCTGCCAGCAGCGCTCAGCCTCAGCGGTGAGCGGAGCGGCCTCTCCAGTTAAAGGTGTGGTGACAGTCAGCTGGTCTTCGGGAAGAATCCCAACCTCTCTTTTCTGTGTGCGGTCCCCATCCATCACCGGCAGTCGGCGGGTGCCCGGGCGACATTGTGTTTATGCAACTTAAAGAGCTTTTCTCTGGCCCGCCACAGTGATGTATAGCCCAGGAGCCCAAAACAGATGATGTGTGCACTGGGAGGATAGGAGAATGGATGAGGGGGCAGCGGCTGGCGGCGAGCTGGATGCACCTCGCTGGGAGAATCTGTCAATACTCATGTTCATAACAACAACAAAAAGTGGAGCGTTGGGAAGAAACGGGGTCGGCCAGTGCAGCGCTTTAAAGATTTAAAGGCTTTCACAGGGAATGTGCAGCGCTGGTCGGCTTGATACTGCACAGTGAGAAAATCTGTCAATATTTATGTGGAGAAGAAAAGGAGCAGAGCGAGGGGGATGAGACGCGGCTTTAATGTGACGCAGGGTTTGTTTTGGGTTTTTAAGGTGTTTTCAGGGATGTTGTCAGACACTGAGCGACAGCGCCGACTGCTCAGGTTGATTAGAGAATTAATGCAGCGTCAGGTTCTACATTTAAAGCAGCACGATGGATGGAGTTGTAAATGTTGGTTTGGCTCTGAATAAACTGTCTCATGTTTCACCTTTTCACTGTGAGCTGCAGAGAGGAGACAGAAATACCAGCTAACATTTAAATGAACACGAGGTCATTCAGTCATTAGTTTATTGATTCCTGTAGCACTCAGTTACTACGAGACACCTGGAAACTTGGCATTGCACTCAGATGATGTGGTTTAGCAGGATGCAACAGTGCACGTGTGACCGACGCCACCGGTCCTCT
The DNA here is from genome assembly GCA_035609425.1 of Epinephelus awoara. Classification (NCBI taxonomy): domain Eukaryota; kingdom Metazoa; phylum Chordata; class Actinopteri; order Perciformes; family Serranidae; genus Epinephelus; species Epinephelus awoara. The sequence continues at coordinate 47,697,266 of CM069296.1, read as the reverse complement.
GAGAGCATCTTTATACTTTATATGGTGGGAACAAGCAGGGTGGAAGACACACGTCCAAAACTCACATTTTTTTTTTAGTTTTATTTTTGGGGCGTTTTGCCTTTAATGGACAGGATAGTGTGTGAAATGGGGGAGAGAGAGAGGGAGAGAGAGAGAGAGAGAGCGGGGGGATGACATGCAGCAAAGGGTTACAAGCCGGAGTTGAACTCGTGACTGTTGCAGCGAGGCACCACCTCTATACATGGGACACCAGCACTATCCACTACGCTACCGACGCCCCAAAACTCAAATTAAAGCAAGAACCAGACAGGAGATCTGATTCTGCACACTGTATTAAAACTCTCAGTAGTTTTAATTGTTTCCATCTAACAGAGATCTTTGCCAGGCATTTTCAAAGCCTGGCAAAGATCTCTGTTCATTGAAACGCTGCACATTTAAAACAACATGTGGATCTCCTGTCGGGTTCTTGCTGTACTTTGATAACCTGCAGGCAGCTTTGTACAAATCAGGGGAAGAGTTATAATGTTATTGCAATATCTGTCTGTCTGTCTATCCATCTATCTATCTATCTATCTATCTATCTATCTATCTATCTATCTATCTATCTATCTATCTATCTATCTATCTATCTATCTATCTATCTATCTATCTATCTATCTATCTATCTATCTATCTATCTATCTACCCATCCATCCATCCATCTACATTTCAGCTTCAAGTCCCAAACTGACTAAACACCATTTTTCCACCTCAGAAACAGAAACATCTCTCAGGTACGATTATCTCAGTGATGGTATGAGGTATGATGGCTGTCAATGAAAATGTGGTGCAAACAAATACCGCTTTGAAAAGGAAGGTCTGGCTCATCCTCTGAATGAACTGGTGCAGTTTGTGGTCTGAAAGAAGAACTGAACAATTAAAGGATTTTATTACAGTAGATGTTAATAATAAATATATATAATGTTAAATCTCTTGATCTGTGTGAGAGACTGAAGGACAACATGGATGAACCAAATAAAGCGAAATCCGGCTGTGACAGTTGAGTTAATGTGGTGTACCGCTCTGGCCTCTCATCAGCCTTGACGAACACATGGACATTATTCAGCGTCAGTGTTTAGCTGTAGCAGAACCTACAGGAGGTAATTTGGCCCTGAGTCCTCTCCGGGTGTCCTCCCCTCTCGCTGAGCTCCTGACGGAGACTAATTGTGTTATATTGAAACAATATGGCACACGAGCAGCAGCTGAGCAGCAGGTTGTCTGACATTTTCATATGCACGCTAAACACCTGTAAGTCATTAACACTAATAAGGTCAACAGAGAAAACTAATATTCAGCTGTCGGGCGCTCCGCCTGCCTTTCACATGGAATTACAGAAAGAAAATGTATTTAGGGAAATTCCTGGTTGTTTTGTTTTTGTCCTGATCTGAATCCTTCTATATGAATCTCTGCTGATACCTTCTGTTAGACACACAGCTGCTCGTGTGTAATTCTGTAAGCCTCTGAACGTGACTCACATTGTTCAGTCTTTAGCATGTATGTAAATCAGAATGTGTGGTTTCTGTTACGTGATCGGCACTCATGACACTGATGCAGAGACGCTGCCTATGTCATTTCCTGTGAATGGCCTGATACTGATCCACGACTGATCCTGTGTACATTTGCATAAATATGAAATATGTCAAATAGAAAGTGAGTTATATTTTAACCATGAGCAGCTCTCTGCAGTGTGCAACAGTTTTTAACTAAGAAATGGAGTCGGCTAATGTCAGCAAACTGCTGGTAACCGCCACAACACTGAGTCCACACATGCTGTGTTTTCATTATTTGCAGCAGCAGCCAGGAGGGTATGGTCCGACCCTTAGCCTCCTGTAGCACCTCACATTCAGCCAGAGCAAGACCAGCGCCGGGGTCTGATCCTGGACCGTCCTCTCAACCATCCCAAGTTTCCACCAGATCAGAAAACTTTCTGTTGCTGCTGTTACACAAGTTCAACCCAGCACAGCCGCTGGCCACCAGTGAAACCCCAGGACTGGAGTCTGTACTGGCTGAATTGGAGTTTCTACAGCTGCTGAGGTCAGAGCTGCCGACCGCTCTCCTCCCAGTGAGGTAGCGGATGGGACCCTTTTCAACATGAAGGAGCAGCGGCTCTACTCCGAGCTCCCTCCGGCTGCCCAAGCTTCTTCTTCTTCTTACCCAATCTCTAATGCTGTGTTCACACCAGGTGCGAGTAAAACAATTAGTGTGAGTGAATTACAAGTAAAGTCATTTAAAGACGCCATGAGACGTGAATTCCCACTGGTCAGCGCGATGGACATGACACGAAATACACAAATTAAGCAGCACAAATAAAGCGAGTTGTGCTTATCTGCGTCATACATTTATTCCCAATAATTGAAAAATCAGAACCTCAGCAACCAGCACTGAGATCCTCCAGGGACGCCAAGAACGTACCAGCAGAAGTTCATTCATCAGCAATTTCAAACTCATATTCTTTGTGCATATGACGTGTCAACACAAAATATTCTAGCGTTCAAACTGGCATGAGTAAGGTTACGCAACAATTCTCATCACCTTTGGTGGGAACGCAACATAAGGCTGAGCCCAGCCATCCCATGGAAGAAAGCCGCCACCCACAGGATCAGGTGCATTGTGTGCCAGGCGGCAGGGAGGGGCGGGGCCCTGGCGTGATGATCCCTGGTGTCGTGGACATTTAGAACCTTTAAGTACATTTTGCTGATTGAACTTCAGTAAGGTTTGACTGTAGAACTTTTAGTATTTTCACAGTGTCGTGTTAGTACTTTTACTGCAGTAAATGAATACTTCTTCTACTGCTGGATTTAGGAGCGTCACTTCTGATGCTGCTGTCCTCGAAGCTGAAGTTTTGGGACAAACCTCTATTACATCAATCCTGGAGACTTGTCAATGACGTGTGAAGGACACAAGTGTCCGTCCATCCTCTTTATGTCTTCTCTCTCCTTCTGTCTCCTCTGGGAAGCTTTTAGTTTCTCAGTCTTTAACTCCAGCGTTTAAAAAGGCAAAATGTCAAACGACTAATCTCCTTCTTAAACTGCAGTTTGAGCAGCTCCGTCCTGCTCAGCCGTCTCTCTCTCCTTCAGTCGCTCCTCCTGAAATACAGCAGAGACAGACAGAGAGGGAGACACACGTCTTTGGCAGGCGGGTTAATAACTTGCTTTGCTCTGGACGCCTTAAATTGGTTTCCATTGACACCTGCTATCTCTCAGCAGATAGCACAGAGGACCTCATCAAGTGTAAAGGCGCCGATGGCGTGGAGCCAAATAAGCCACCATACAGCACCAACTTCCTCTCCGTATATACGCAGCTTTTATTGTTGCCATGTCAAACCCCTGACTTTTGTTCCCCCTCCGGTGATGATGTTCTGCGGCGCCGTCACTGTTCAGCCGCCCTCGATGCCTTGTTAAGATAAACTATTCATTCTCATTCAGCTTTTTAATTGCCTCGCCACGAGGTTGGGCTTATCTCAAATTAGACGCTCAAATATTGAAATATTTGTCATTATCGGGCTTCTTTTTTGTCAGGAGCGGAGATAATCCAGCGCGGGGCAGCAGAGGAAGACAGGGATGTCTGCTGACAGAGAACAGTTAAAACATAAAGGAGGAAAAATTTAAAGGTGTGAAACTCAAACTAATGGATTTATAGTTTAATATTTTAATTATGGGAATTAAAAATGTTTTATAGAAATGTCACGAGTTGCTGTTAATGATTCTTTACCTACATTATATTCTCTTTATTTCCTGGTTCAGATGCTGCATTTTAAAGAAGCTTAGTTTCATTATAATATAAAAAAAAAAATGCCTCACCTGCTGTGATGTGTGATCGACAGGAAGATCCAGTTTCTTCTGTGCTGTTTTAATTATGATGGTTTAACAGTAGATCTTCCTTTAAATGCCTCGAAAAAAAATTTGAAAAGCTTGAAGAAGTAAGCAAGATGGAATAGTTAACTGTATCTACTGATGTTATTCACATAAACATGAAACCTTCGTTAATCAGTCTAATTAGTGTTAGTGATGGAAGGTGACTTCATGGGGACTGTTACTGCAACTGAGCTCAGCACCTGCACAATTATGTTCGTGGATGTGCGTGCTTTTTGCTACTTTGTTGGGCTTAAAGGGGAACTAATGTTATTTTCAACCTGGGCCCTATTCTCCAATCTACTTTAGTCTAAATGAGTGACAGGATGTTCAATATGTGACAGGTCTCCAGTATGAAGCTAGGGCTGACCTGCCTGCAGCCCGTGAGCACGCGCTATAGTCAATAATAGGGCACTCAGACAGTGTCAAACCACGTCAAAATACGTCCACTAAAAGTGCATTTTTTCTCCACAGAGATAGGCTCGGATTGTTAGTATAATTATCTGACAACATAACAGAAAGGAGAAATGAACGTCTGTGTTTACCTTTAGCTGGATTCAGACATGTTCCTCTGCCTGTTGCTGCTCCCTCTCTCTCCTCGCCCGCTCTTCAGTTTCAATGAGCTCTGCGTCCATGTACTCCGTGTTCAAATAAATACGAGCGCTCATCAAATTCAAATGGCTCATCCAGATCCAGTTGGTCAAAATCGGGTCAAAATTTGGACATGTTTGTTGTGGCAAGTCAAAACACTCACTCAGAGAGTGAAAGTCTGGCTCTGAAATCTCACATCTCGCAAGATTTGAGCTGTTGCAGGAAGTTACCGCTGGAGTGACCTTACACACACGAGGAGCTACTCTGTTTAGAGTCATCATGGCTGAATTCTGACCCCATTTTGACCAACTGTAAGGTCACTGCAGCAGTAACTTCCTGCATCAGCTCAAATCTTGCGACACCAACTGCCGTAAAACACCAAAGAAGAAGCAGAAGAATCTCGCGAGACGTGACGAGGATGAGTTGGCTTTATGGAGCGTTTCTTTTACCTGTTTTAATCACCTGGTCAGTTGTTGCAGCACCATGTTTCTACAGTAGCCCAGAGCAGACAAATCAAAAACTGTCTCTAGACAGGGACACTTAAATTTTCACGTCGGCTGTTGCAGTCAAACACCTTTATTCAGTGTTTTTACTGGTTTAAATCAGCTGGTGTGTGTTTGTGTCTGAGAGGAAGAGACTCTGAGGATAAGTCAGCTCCTGAACACTGAAGGAATTCTGACCAGGAGAAGTTTCAGCTGGCTGCTTAATCTGTAATCCTCCTGAATCTGAAACACTGGACCTCTGAATAAGCAGAAGGGGCCGTTGGTGAGTGTGGTCCGGGGTCAGCTGCCCATGTTTTTAATGAAGCCGGACCAGAATGACTCCAGGCTACCTGCATGTGGAGGTTCGAGGAGCGAGGACTGATCACATGCAGAGACAGAGACGTAACACACATATGAAGGAAACATGGTTTAACACACAGTTCCTTTAACGTTAAGTGAAGTCTGAGAGACAGAAAGTGAGTGTGTGAGCAATTTGCCTCATAAGCAGAATGAAGCGAGGAGTCTTCAAGATCTTACACTCCTCCTCCTCCTCCTCCTCCTCCTCCTCCTGGTTCCTCACCCTGAGATGAAGTGGAATCAGCTTCTGAGTGTTTCCATGATTCAGCGTCTACACATGAAGAGACACAGAGAGACTCTGGCTCAATAACAGGGTCCAGTCCAGTGGGACATCCAGGACACAGGTTTGATTCTGTCTCACTGTCTGTCCTCTTCTGTGCCGTCTGTCTGACAGAGAATCCATCTCACTTTTCCTCCCTCACTTTCCTTAGTTTCTAAAGTCCGTCAGCACTTGGCAAAGTAATCAGTGAGTCATTGGTATTGATCAACAGCTCTAACAACCGTCCAGTGAATGTGTCTCTTTGGATCCTGGCAGCGTCTCCTGAGAGGGGAGCAGGCTGCACGATGATTAACAACACAGAAGAGAAGGAGAAGAAGAACATTTCTGCTACTTGACAAAACTACGCTGGTTTTCCCCCAAACGTTTTCTCAAATCTTTGCTTTATGCAGACATACTGAAATTAATCCTTAAAGACTCGTTAAAACACTCTCTGGTTGAACTGGTGGAACGTGATGCAGCCAGTAACAAGGGGCTTTAAATATTTAACTAAGAAGAGTTGGAAACCAGTGCAAAAGTAAAGTCGCCCATTTTGCCAGTAAGGTTTTGTAGCATGGTGACATTTAATCTTTGACGTCAGAGGTGTCGAGTTGAAGGAGGAATGGTGGGAGACGTCTCCATGGTAACAGTGAAGTGGAGCTACAGTCCCAGCTGGACGAGGACATCTAAAGCCTGAATTATGGTCGTGCGTTGAATCGACGACGTCGCTACGTGGTTGCCGTGACGCCGTCGTGAACCCTTCGAATTTCTATGTCACTCTGTTTCGTCGCGGTGCAATTCACCGCCAGAGCAGTAGGAGGCTTCGTTTCTTTCCTGAGTGGTTATCGTCGTCTCTAGTTGATTCTTCGTTTAGCTTCCGGCTTTTCTGGTCACAGAGAAATGAACGCGGAGCACGGACAGACGGCTCCGGCCGTATCCGTATTGAACGTTGTGCATAATGGCATATATATAATGAGCCTTAACAACATCTACATGGCAATAGAAGATGTTTAAAGTTGGCGGGGATGGTGGAATCTGAAAATACAGAACCGGAAATACGTTGCTACCAAGCAAACCAATCACAGCCGTGCCGGTCTGTGCTGGGTCTGCGTCGCCTCGACGCGTAGTTACATTTTTGGGGAGGTGCACGTCAGGTTACGCCAGGGGCTACGGCGTACCCTACAACGTAGCGACGTCGTCGATTCAACGCACGACCATAAATCAGGCTTAACTGGCCTACTGTCCTTGTCCCAGTACACAAGCACGGGAGGGGAATCCATTTATTGAGCCAAGTATGTGCGACTCCTCTACGATAGGTGGAGATATGCCCCCTTTCAGCTTGTTAGTATTGGACCTTTTTCCTGTTGACCTATTACGTCACAGACCAAACAATGGACAAACAAGTTAGCTACGGTTAGCTAGCAGCTAACTGCTACCATGGTGGACAACTTTACAGCTCTGTACATTTGGTCCGTCCAAAAAGTCACGGCTCTGGATGTAGATTTCTCCACGTTGTTACCGGCTTCTTCTTCTCTTACACATTTAATGCTATTGGACTTCCGGGTCAAAGCCCGGGGCGGAAACTGTGGAGCATGCTCAGAGCGCCTCGGCCAGTTTGGGTCTGATTGACATTAAGATAGTTTAAACGACTTATTGCATCAAATTTCTATCAAAAATCTGAACACAAAAACATGAAAGACTTATTTTTAGGTTCAGTGTGACTTCAGCCCTCTGAGGATGTATTTTCTCCAGAATAAAGGTCTGTAAATCCACCATCAGAAGAAAGAGTCTTTTCTTCAGTGTCACAGTAATCCAGTGATAATCATCTGTGCGTCCACACTGCAGACACACTTCACTCAGCTCACTGTGAACAGACACACTCTCACAGGACTACGTTATCAAATACAGCCTCTGTTTGAAGCAACCACAAAGAGACACACAGCAAACATACAATGGCAGTTTAGAAAGGTTCCAATCTGGTTATCGAGCAAACCACAGCACAGAGACAGCCCAACTTAAAGTAGTAAATGAGCTGAGAATTATTGTAGATGCAAACGATGTCGGTGTTCTGTCTTCCATTGGACTAAAACACAGTGTTTGATACAGTCGGCCACAGTGTTTTAATAGACCAAAGAATAGGTTGTTTTTTCTGACAGTGTCTCAGCTTGGTATTTAACTGATAGCTGTCAGCTTGGGTGCTCCTGTACTCATTGGAATAACCATGGTGTTCCTCAAGGAAGCGTTCTGGTCCCATTTTGTTTTATTATATTTGCTTACACTTGGAAACATTACCAGCCATCACTACGTTTATTACCATCTTTATGCAGATGACACACGATTGTATGTCTCTGTCACACCAAATATCCCGAATGCATTGCAGGCTCTGATTTCCTGTCTCTCTGACATGTTTGGATGGGTCAAAACTAAGTAATGGAAAAACAGATTCTTTCAATTGGACCAAAAGCAGCAAAACTGCACTCGATGTTTGGTGCCGTTAACAAGCACAGAAAACTAAAGCTTTGTTTCCTCTGAGCTTTCCGGTTCAGTTCAGTACGCTTTGTTTCCATTGCCACAGTGAAAGTTGTGGATGGTCCCAACAGCAGCGTTCCTTAGCGTCCCCATGTTTGGTCCCCCCTCTGTTGGGGTACCTAGCACACAGATCTTGTACAAAAAGGTGGAGCTGTGAACACTGCAGTCTGATTGGTCAGTAGAGGATGGTCACTCTGCTCAGGGCTGAGTTGTGTTCGGTTTTGAAGCTCATGTAACCACTGTTCATACTGTGGAGAGTTTTATTAGTAAACTGCACACCAGCAGTTAGCCGGTGTCGGAAACTTAGACCCATTCTCACAAACATTTTGGAGACAGGAAATTGGCGACACAGATGGTGAGGTGGAAGCCTGACTGTAGAAACTGTCAAATATATTTTGGCCATGTCATGTTTAGCTTTCGTCCGTAAGTACATTTTCAGTGTGGATCCTGCACAATATTTTATAAATGAGACCCCAGATCTGTGAGCTAGGTACCCCAACAGAGGGGGGACCAAACATGGGGACGCTAAGAATGGTTAGAAACTGAAACATTGCTTACTGAACTGAACTGATACGTACTGGACTGCTTGGTGGAAACGGGGCTTTAGAAGCTTCAAAGTTCATGAGTGGGGTATTTACTGACGTGTTCTATGTGGTAGAGCAAAATGTGACAGTCTCTTCAGCTTGTGTTAACCACAGATTTGATTTCAGAATCCAACCAAAAACCTACTGACTTCGAGACGAGGGAACCGTGGGTGGTCAAATGCTGACTCATTTCCAGGTTTTAGGACTCATTCCTGGTCCACTCTGTCAGGGCCGAAGATTTAAACGACAGTTGTTGTCAACATTTATCAACGCCTCATGCTGTGATCGGCGAGACAGTGGAGACCGAGTTTCAGGTGTGTATATTTTACCAACAGTGAGTCTTGCTGCCGCTTTTATGTTATATCCACCTGCAGAGGCGCCCAGTTTGTCAGTCTTCAGAGATTTTGAAACTAGCTGCTGTAAATCCTGTTGTCTCGTTACCTGGTTAAACAGACTTGACACTGAACAACATCAACATACATATTACCCAGAAATCATCATCACATATCCGTATATGACCAAAACTACAAAAGAAAACAGGAAATTATTAATTTAATGAAACAGTTTTTATAGTTTCTGTGGAACAAACATATCATGTGGTACAGACTGATGCTGTTTTACCAAACATGTCTCGTTAAAAACATCCCGTTATAATATAACAGCAGCGATCAGTTTGTGTTCAGCACAAAAAACTACAAACTTGAGTTTGTCTTTGGGACAAAAGCAGACGGGATTAATTAAGACTGGAACATAAAATCAGTTCATTGAAAGCTGACTTCAACTTTTACATTTCTTTCTCAGGATTGTGTCTCCCCATTGCTGCCCCCCCCCCCCCCCTCCCCCCCCGAAACAATAGCACAGCCTCCTCCTCCTCCTCCTCCTCCTCCTTCTCCTCCCTGAGCCTCTGTCTGAGCGATAAGAGGCGGCTCTGTGTGGATTCACATAACTAACCTTCAGTGTCCAATTAGATTAGTCGCCGCCAAACCAATTAGTGTTACTGGGAGGGAGGATGAGATGCCAGTAGTCGTATTAGTGCTCTGATATCTTAGCTGCAGGAAAACATGCTGACAGAGCTCTTCAGTAGCCACTGCAGTGGAAAATGCAGGGGTCTGTGTTAGCATAATAACAGGGGAAAAAAGTTTCTGAACTCGGAACAAAAAACTGCGTAGAGAACATTTAGGCAGAAGTGCAAACTTTGGCATTAATTAGTCGGAGGATCTGCAGGAAAGTGTCTGAACCTGAGAAAACAACAGCTGTTAGCAAGACGTGGATGAAAACAATCAACATGTCAGATTATCGTATTAAAGGACTTACTATGCACACCGAACTCTGACAAAGGAAACTACAGCCTGTTTGTGCTGTCGACTCAGTCATTTTATTACCTCGTTAAAATTTTGTTTTTTGCTGTTTGTCAGCAGGAATTCACCGAAACAGCATTTACACTGTAAAGATAACTGCGACACTCAGACTGGGTGAACTGGGTTGTCTCCACCTGCCTCAGATACAGCTTCACAGACTGTCACAAATGTATCACAGGTAAATAATGTTTAATAATGTTAATGTGACTTTAAAACTGCGAGGGTTTCAGGTGTTATTACAGCTGGGGTAGGCAGTTTAACCTTCCCATAATAACCTTTGAGCATATTGTCAAGTGTTCTGAGAGGAAACCAGACTTCTGCTCCTCCTCTTGTTTTCAGGAGACTTTGTCCAATCACAGGTGATCATAAGTGTTAATATCAGAGGCAGCTGGACCCGCTGGAGCTTCTTGAAGACGTTTCACCTCTCATCCAAGAAGCCTCTTCAGTGGGTGTGAACCCTGACAGAGTGGTTGAAGTCACATGTGAGTCGTTGACCATCATGTAGGTCGTTAGGGTCAGGTGGGACCAGGGGTGAATGGGTGTGAAGTCATCTGGGGAGGGATCCCAGGACTGCACTGTAGGTGGGTGATAAGTGGTGTCGTAAGCCACCTCCTCTGTTTAACGATGGTCGTTCCAGTTTGACGTAGATGGCGTCTTTTACTCCTCTTTCAAAACATCTTTCCTCCTTGGCCAAGATGTGCACGTTGCTGTCCTCAAAGGAGTGTCCCTTCTCCTGTACATGTAGGACAGCTGATTCTTGACCCGAGGAGCTGGCTCTCCTGTGCTGTGCCATGTGTTTGTGGAGCGGTTGTTTTGTCTCCTCAGTGTGTAAATCTGTGCACTCCTGGCTGCACTGAACTGCTCACACTACATTTCTCTGTTTCTGTCTCAGTGTGTTGCTGGGTGTGATGTGCACAGGGATGTGGTGTTTGCTGAAGATCCTCCTGAGTTTCTAAGACACTCCTGCGACATTAGGAATGACAATGTCATTTCATTTTTTTGTCTCTTCCTCTGAAGAAGCATCTTGGATTAGAGGTGAAACGTCTTCAAGAAACTCGAGCAGGTCCTGCTGCCTACGATATGACACTTATGATAACCATGACCTGGATGACTGAGGACCTCCACCGACCTGTCCAATCACAGGTCACTTCAGAGAGAGGGCGTTCCTATTGGCTGCTCTACAGATGCAGACGAGCGTGCACACAAGGAGGCAGGTTGAGGTGGTGGATGGGTCACAAAAAACCTTCACCCAGGTACTTTCCACTGCAGTCATATGTTTGGATTCATAGGAACTTTGAGTCATTTTAAGTTACGCCCTCACCATGGACGCATCATACGAACCGTCCCATGAGAATACGTCGTTCAGTGGTGGAGAATCCTGCAGAGAAGCAGTGATAACAACTGCCGACAGTGCAAAGCAACTCAAAACAGGAAGACGCACTGATCAAACAGAGTCTGACAATAAACCAAATAAAACATGTCAACATCAGAATCACTGTTACCTCCTTTTCACCAACATGAAACCTGTTCTGCTGCTTGGGTTCCTGCAGCTACATTTGAATCTTTCAGAGGATTTCAACCAAACATAAACTGGTTCAGAAACCTGAAGGTTGGTTCTCAGCTGGAACAAAACAAACAACAGGTTTTTCTTTACCTGAAGTGTGAACAGTGATGATGTCAGTGAGCGTGTCTTATTCTACAGGTTGGATAAGTTGTAGACTTTAAAGGTAATCAGTGTAATCCACCATTCCCACTGTGCGACACTGTGCGACACGCTCCACAGACGACACATCCTTGATTACGATGGTTCCATGAAAAACTGGTGGAAACCAAGCTGGCTCACTTGATAGCACTGAGGCTTCAAGAATCCTGAATGAAACTGGTTCATGAACCAGAGATAATATGGTAAGAAAGTGTGTCCGCCGCCTCACTCCCCGCCGCCACAGACCACCCTGCCGGGAGGAGAGCAAGCAGCAGCTCTAGAGACAGACGGGTCCCCAGTCAGCGACCGCAGCAACCTGAATCCAGACAGCACAAACGCAGCTCTGGAGGACCGCACAGCCCAGACTCCCCACCAGATCAGCAAACTTCCTGTTGCTGCTGTTACACAGGTTAGACCTGCTGCTGCTGCTGCTGGTGCTGCAGTGAGACCTGGTGCTGAGGAAAGTTTAAGCTGGCCAATTTCAAGCTGCTACAGTCGCCTCCCGGAGGTCCGTTTCCAGAGCTGCTGCCTGATCTCTTCCTGGTGAGGCAGTCCACAGTGGCGTGGAGCAGGGCAGGGAGCGCGGCGGGGAGTGAGGCGCAGGGCGGCTAGCAACTAATTCTTGTCTCATCTGTGGTCTGATTGTGACAGAGCGAGGCGAGGAAGGCTTCAGAGAGCAACACAAGATAAAATCAAATAACGGTAACTGTATTAAGTGCATGCATATGCCTGAGGTCATCAGGTGGGAGGGGCTTAGGACAGTTTTTAACCAATTAACTCAAGGGTGCAAGAAAGGTGACATGTGTACAGCCCGTTAAGGTCCTGACACACCAAGCTGACAGTCGGCCTTCGACCAATGTCGGGCCGTCGGTCAGCGTCTGTCGGCCTAGTTTTTGCAGTGTGTCCCGCACCGTCGGCACTTCGGCGTCGGCGGCTTTTTGGCCGATTGAGCATGTTGAATCGGCTTGCGGAGCTTGTCGGTGAGAGAGATCACTCTGATTGGCTGTTCAGGTTTTATTTCCTCGCCCCTGTAGCGAGTGAATCTGCCTGTAGTGAAACCGGGGCTAACCGGTGCTTCCTCCTCAGGCTCCACTTCACTCAGCTGCCCAACAGACCCGCTGCTTCTTCCCACTTTAACCTGAATAACAAACCGGAGCTAGCTGGGAGCGGCTAGCGGAGCGTTAGCCGCAGCCTGACCGGAGGGAAGCACAGCCAGTTAGCCTCTGCTAGTCTCTGAGCTAGCCCCGGCTCTCTGTTTGGATCCAACCGGAGCACCGAGCCCTGGTTTGTTATTCAGGTTAAAGTGGGAAGAAGCAGCGGGTTTATCGGGCAGCTGAGTGAAGTGGAGCCTGCGGAGGAAACACCGGGACCGTCTGGATATAGTAGTCCGTGGAGGTGCCGCGGTGCTTGGCTGCACAGATAGGAAACCCCTCGGCTGACAGGACTCTCATACATTCCTCGGACTTCCGGTTTCCCCTTTCTTGGTGTTTTGGAGCCAGAAGTGACCATATTTGGCCGAGAGGTGGAGCTGTGGAGGAGCGAGCGGTGGATCAGACTGAGAGGCCGAGGACTCTGTCAACAAACAGCCTGTGTCCCAGATGTTGAATGTGTCAAACAGAAACTGACACCATGTTTATGAAAACTCAAAATGTTTGATACATTTACACGAGAGAAGAATCGGCCTGCTCATCCCCACCTTACACTTGTACCTGAACATAACATAACTGTGCTCTCTCGGTTGGAAACAAAGCTGGACTTGTTGCTGTGGATACTTTTTTAAAGCACAGCGTTTGGCAGACGGCCAGTGTGAGAGCAGAACAGTTGCATTCATCGAACAGACGTCCTCTCCTCTCCACATTATTCTGACCATGAAACAGAAACTTATCTCAATGTGCACGGCAAAGATTTCTGTAATAGCACAAGAGATGCAGGTGAGTTATCTGAGCTGTGCGTTCAGGATCTGCAGCTTTTGTTTTATTGATGATCTTCAATGAAAAACAAGCTTCTGTAGAAACTGAGATCGAGTGGCTCATTTTCTGTAAATCACTCATGCAGCTCAGATATTTTAACACTTCCCATTTTCTCCACCAAAGGAAGCGCGTTTCAGAGCAGAGAACAGGAAGAAAGAAAATGGAGACTTTTTTTTTCAGGCAAATTACAATATTCTACAAATCCAAGACGCAGACACTGTTTCATTGTTCAATCAAATTTCTCCCAAGGCAATTCAAGTGAGTAAGACACGAGCACCAAACTGCGTTTCCTCAGGGAATATATATAAAAAAATAACCAAATGTTTTTTTTATTTCATGTTGATACATTCTTGGACAACACCACAGAATAGTTGCATGAGTGGCCAAATGTAAATCTCTCCCACAACATTGGCACATAAGCAGCAAGGGCAACATGAATATACCGAGTACAAACAGTAAAAAACATACATGCTTCCTTTTTTTAACAAGTATTTTGTTTTTTTAAATATATATTCATCTTTTTCTCCAGAGTTTCCAGGAAAATAAGAAACCAATCAAAGCCATATTCTGCCGTGTGAGAAAGTCTCAGTGGAGGAAAGAAACCGAACGGAAATCAAAAACAGTTACAGATCAGAGCAGACAGGTGGAGTCAACTGTGTCGTGAGAAGTTTCATTAAACTTGTTTTTCTTTTTTTTCTTTTTTTTCAGATTCAACATCGAACATATCAGGCATGCATCGACAACCTCCACATCAACACCTTTGTCGGATCAGCAGTCCGTTAAATCACCAGATACTCAGCACAAACCAGTGACGTCCAGACCGCAGAGGGTTCTTTTAAAGTCGGCTACAACACAGGTAAGGGTCATCATCATCGTCATCATCATCGGCATCATCGTCATCATCGTCAGTATCAGACACCTACAAAATACTGGAGAAGTCATCATGTATGTGCGAGTGGAGAAGGAACACACATGTTGGGATGGGGATGCTGTCATCAGCATGAGACCACACACAGTTTGAACAAAAAGGCCTTTTAAAACACGCCTGCCTTTTTTTTTTTTTTTTTTGCTTTGCGTCCGCAGAGCGCCGAGGAATCTGATTTTTACCACGTCAGATGACTCACAAACGAAACTGATCTCTGATTCTTCAATCATCGTCTCACCTGTGTATTTTTTGGACGGCCATGGAAAGTTCACAGCTCCGATTTATGACACACATTTCTGACGGTGGCTTCACATGTCGCTCCCGCTCCATCAGTAAGAGAGCACTTAAAGTTCAGAGGCAACCTGGCCTCATGTCCACATTCCTGATCTTCGGTGGTTAAAGATCCTGAAAACATGGCTTCAAATCTTAGAGTTTCTCAAACTGTGAGGCGCCTCCCCCTGAGGAGGGAGACGTGTGAGGTAACGGTACTGTGTGAGGTCAGAGTGACAGGTGTGCGCAGGTAAATCAGGAAGTGTGTCAGCAGCTGGAGCTGCAGCAGAGACACACAGATCATGAAGGAGATCAGGGCTGTTTGTTTCGATTCCTAACTGAACAAAATGACCTGAAGCCTGGACACAGTCGGTCACACTTAGGGGGCGTGTCGGGGGCGGAGTCAGCCTGTGAACGCTTCACCTAGGAGACACTATTAGATTTACTACAGATATGATTCAATAAACTGGTCATGACACCAGAGCCCTGCAGTCACTAACGCTTTAATGTGTTGTAGTGAACTCTCAGAGGCTCATAACGTCCCTTACAATCTCACACAGATCTCTTTTTTCTTTGTCAGCTGGATTACACTCTGAGGGAGTTCAGACGTGTCCTTCGCTGTGACAACACTTTGCCAAACAGGCTTAAAACCAGCGTTTGGATCAGAAAATAAAGACGATCAAATTTAGGTTAAAACAGCATCGTACACTGTAAACCTTCAATCCAGCCATGACACAGAATTTAATGTCAAGTCTACACAAATGTCCCTTATCGTCAAAGTGACATAAAAACACATCACTGTGAGTTTGACAGTCTTTTATGTTAACTCAAGAAGAATTTTGACTTAATTTGAATAAAATGTATGAAGCTGATTTCGCCTCATTAGTTTGCAGCCGATAAACAACACTGTCACTGTGCACTTAATATACTGTGAGGTGTTGGGGCTGAATGGGCGGAGCTTCCAGCATGCTGTGAGACAATGGGCCTCATGCAAGAAACGATTTACTGACGAATTTTCTCTTGTCTTTGTTTGTACCCTCGATTTTCTGTTATTTTGTTAGCGCCCATTGACTTTTGGGATTCACCTATGTTTTCTTATTTTTGCTCTTCTCTTGGGTAAGAACAAAATTTACAAGTTGAGAGCACTCTCACCAAGATAAGAGAAAATCATCGTGTTTACACAGCTCACAAATTGCTTGTCAAATGCACGGAAACAGGTTTTTTATTTCAGGAACATAAGAAAACAGCTTATATAATATAATGTAGATTATTATATGCTTTAAATGACTTTTAATGATTTATTATTGAATTAAAAAATCCTATTGGTTAATTGAACCCAGTCAAGACTATCAATACCCTGGGATTATCTCACCAGTCCTGCACCTGAGCAATGGCTCACCTGCTGCTGTGGGTGCTGTGGCCAACCAGGCTCTACACAGAGACGCGTTTTTAGAGATCGTGCAGATGTTTTTGCAGAGACGGATGAATGGCTGCTCAGCCGCTTCAGATTACCACACCTTATACTTCTGGATGTGTGCAACACTCTGGAGCCAGAACTTGTGCGAAACACACGCCGGTCAAACCCTGTGCCTCCACACCTTCAGCTGCTCAGCACACTCAGTGTTTTGGCCAATTTAAGAGAATGTTGCTGCATGAGGCCCAATGTGTCTAAAAGTGTTGTGCATCACTGACGTTGCCCATCACACAGTGATTCATGTGTCTGTGTTTCACACTGGTTCTAATGGGTTTAAGTTAAGACATTTTGCACCATATGTTTACAGTGAGTGACCTCCCGTCTGTGTGGATATTACAGGAACAGAGAAACATCCACCTGCAGAGCCGTAGAGCTGATGGATGCAGATGGCGATAGCTAAAAACAGATTTCAGATCGTTGTTGTAAAACAACGTGAGCCTTGAGTTCACGGTTACTTGTTTAAAATGGAAGTATAAAGCTTTTCCACTAGCTGGTGCAGTGGCTCGCTAGCTAACCCCATCTGCCTATCAGCTCCTTAATCATGGATCAATACAGAATAATAACTGTCACCACAGCTCATTGTAGGTGGACGGCTGCAGGGAAACACATTCTTTGTTCAGATGATCAAACAGATGATGGATCATAGATGTTTGTTCCTGGCTGCAGCGTTAGCTCGCTGAAAAGCTTCCACTTTAAAATGTTGATTAAAAACATTGCAGTCTGTTGATGGTCATGATACGGAGGAAGAAGTCCACCCGTCTGGAGGACAGGGGCCCGAAACCCCCGGGAAAGATAATGACAAGTGTCCTGGCTCTGAGCCAAACCCCAAACAATTGGTGGAGATATGCTGTGTTATGTTTACTGTTGATATTAATGACTCTCGTTACACTACCTTGTGAGCTGTAATCTAACGTGTTCATGTAGGAAGCTGAAAACATGTTTTCGGGGCCTTTCGGGAGGTTCGTGCGGCAACAATCAGATTCCAGGCAGCAGCGTGAGCAAAGCCCTCAAAATCTCAGAGCGAAGAATATGGCTTTAATAAAAAACAATGTGCATCCAAGAAGCAAAGAACAAAGTAGATTCATCGTCATGACCATCGTTGCCTTTGAAAGGACAAATAAAATCAAACCAACAACCAAAGGAACATAGAAGCCATAAAGAACCACAGGTGGGAGGACAGGAAGGTTGGAAAACTTGCAGTTTGGAAGTACATTAAAAGACAAACGGGAGGCGGGCTCCATAGAAAGGTCACGTCAGGCCGAGATGACGGTTTGACATCAACAGCAGGAGAGAATCAACATGAAGCCCCGTGAGGCTGCGAGACGTCTGCCATGTTTGTTCTTAGTACCATCATCATAATCATCATAATCATCATCGTCGCAAACAAAAAGGATTTTTTATTTTCTGAACAACATCCCCGAGTTTTGAACACTGTCTTTGCGTCCTCGCATCTCTTTGACCGACTGAATGTGTGTGTATGTGTGTGTGTGTGTGTGTGTGTGTGTGTGTGTGTGTGTGTGTGTGTGTGTGTGTGTGTGTGTGTGCGTGCCCAAAGGAAAGTCCCACAAGGCTTTGCTTCAGCGTCTGAAAGTCTGTGGTGGGCAATGAAGCACATGAGACCAAAAAACTAAACAACAACAACAAAAAACATTCCTCTCTCCGTCTCTCTTCTCTCTCCCTGTTCTTGTTTTTAGCCAGCAGGGCAGGAGACCGAAACATCTCCAACTATCAGCCTCTCCTCTCTCTCTCTTCAGCCCGTCGCTCCGACGCCGTCACATCACAAGGTCGTTGTAGCTCACATATTTCTTCTTTGCTGCTGGACCTGAAGAGGGGGAAATGGACAAAAGGTAAATGAGCTTCAGTCCTCGTGGCTGTCGTTCCAGCTGAAGGTTAATGCAGTGATGGAGGTGAAATGAGAGTTAATGATGGAAATAAACGAAATGATCTTAAAGTTTTAAAAGAAGGCTTGAGTTATGAACTCTCAAAGAGCGAGGGCGGCGCAGGGCCTCGGATGACTGACAGCCTCATCACTCAGAGGATCAGCTTCTCTTATAGTTTTATAGTGACTGGATGTTTTCTGGCTGTTGAGAGGTCATGACTCACAAGACACAACACTGAGAATCCAAAGGTTCCTCAGGAGAACGAGCATTAAACTTTAGTTCAGGGCCGTACTTGAATCATCATCATCAGCGACAACCAGCACAGAGTGAAGAGGGTGATTCATAAAGACGCTCAGCCAATCACATCGTGCCGATGACAGACAGAGTTCAGGTCTCACCTGTGAGGAGTTCTGCTGTCTAAAACAAGATGACACTGATCTGAGCAGGTCATCTGATCCTGTATTATTAATGTCGAGTATTAATTTAACTAACAGGACTCAGCACCGGACGCCCTGACACGCTGGGCTGACGGACGGCTGCTGGTGAGTGTTGGGCCGTCGGTGAGCGTCTGACACCCTAGTTGGTGCAGTGTGTTCCACATCGTTGCCCCACATCGGCATTTTTTTATGCTGACTCAGCACGCTGAAGCGGCGTCAGAGACGGCAGAGTCTGTCAGTGAATGAAAACACTCTGATTGTCAGTTGAGCTCAGCGTACAGGAAGAGAAACAGAAGTGAGGACAGTGAACAAAAGCTGAAGTCCAGAGGGAGTGAGACCAAAACTGGTTACACAAACACCTGTGTTCACATGGCCTTTTTTTTCAGCAGAAAAGCGCTGGCACGATCCAGACCAGATGAGATCTATAATCCCTCCAGTGTGTTCTGGGTCTGCCCCGGGGCCTCCTACCAGCTGGACCAGGAGGATCCTGATCAGATGTTGAACCACCTCAACATGAAGGAGCAGCGGCTCTACTCCGAGCTCCCTCCAGATGTCTGACTCCTCCCCCTATCTCTAAGGCTGAGCCCAGACACCCTACAGAGGAAACTCATTTCAGACACCTCATTCTTTCAGTCTCTGTGCAGCTGCTGAGTGTTTATGAGGGTTTTGTTGACCAAATGATAAGATCGGTTTCGGATTCCCACCATGACGCCAACAGCTGTCTCTGCGCCGCTTCATCTCAACAAATCAAAGAGAATTTCAAGATCGAGGCTCGTGCTGGTTGTCGTGGCGATATGAAAATGCGGCCCTTAGATGTTCAATGAGCAGGTAGAGCAGGCGTCATGAGCACCTCCCTATCTCCCCCCTGCAGCTGTACCCTCCTCCCCCTCTACTGGACACCACTTGGCCCTCGGCGTTCATCCAGTGACAAATGGCTTCGAGCCAAAAGCCCGTCATCAATCATGGCGGCCAGATAAAAGAGAAAATGGCATAATATGCATATTAAGGCCTCAAAGTGTCTCTGAACCTCCCTGACTTTGTCACCCAGAGAGAAGTCATTAGAGTCTGACAGGCCCGCCTGTCCAATCAGGACGGAGTGATACATCCCTCTGCAGGATCCTGACAACCAGCTCAGATCACTGCACTGACAGAAATGTGACAGCTGTTTACTTCCTGAGATGAAGAGTAGCCTGGGGATTGTAGTAAAACATCTTTAGGATGAAGAGGAAGATGTTTCTCGTCTTCATACTTCAGCTCCACTACGTTCATCCGTCACTTACTTTTTACATTAAGGCCAAAACCTGAAAATAGATTTCTGCTTATTCTTCTTCTCTCCTGCTAATCATGTGACGACCCCTCAGATTTATCTGGTGACCCTTTGAGAGGCCCGACTAGGGTGTTTGAGATCATAAAGGTTATGAAAAATTGGTACACCAAAAACTTTTTTTTTAAGGGGAGGGGGAGATACTAATTGTTGACTAACTGTGATAGACTGTGAATATGACAAGAAATGGTGTGAGGCCGGGTCTGGCAACAGGTCAGTAGCCTACGTGCTCTGTTCTATTAAAACAGTGTGTTCGTTAAGGAGTCGTTCGCCAGTGGGCTACAACGAGTACCAGGCCATCAAATAACAGCATCCGCGGTGAGAGGACACAGAATTGTTTGTGCTTTTACGCACGGGTCGGTGGAGAAGTGGCGCACATGACTCGTGCTACGGACGGACGGAGGGACGAACCACGTATCTCGGTGTTAACATCTCGTTTCTATTCAGCTCTGTGTGCATGTGTGAGTCAACCAGAAGTCCCATCATTCCTGTGAGAACCTCTGTGATCTCCCAGCCTGTTCTCACTCCCATCTCATCCAATACGGTATCTCTTCATCAGATATCGATGCACAGAAGAATCTTTTTGCAGCGGTATGACACGTACCGGGCCGCAGCTGTTTTTGACGCCGCTGGCAACAACTAAACTCTTCAAATACCGACTCTTTGTCAGTGATCTCTGCATCACTCTAACTGGGCGCTATGTTGAGGAGTTTGTCACCACTTCACCCTCGCCTTTGGCACTGCATTTTCTCAACTAAAAAATGTTGCGCTGCCGCTGCCGTGCACGGTATCACCAGTATTCTAAACTGGGTGCGCACTGACCGTCACCAACTGACTATAGATCAGAACCTCGTACGACCCCACCTCAAAAACCCTGAACTAACCCTTTAAAGTACACGCTGATGATACGGTCAGTACACTATGATGAGCGTTTCTTTTCTTTAACCCTTAAAACGCTTTGATTTCGTCCCACATCTTGCCTCCATGTGGAATATTAAAACACAACAGTCACATGACTCTGGGGAAATACTGCATCTCTTTTCTCTGTACTTTGTTATTAGCACAAAGACTTAGTTTCAGATGAATTCATTTGTTGACATGTGGAGCTCAGTGCTGCACCTCTACCTTCTCTCCTCAGAACAGGATTTGAAGGTGACGTCACTCGTGTGTCAGAGGAGCTAATCCCCAGAGAAATAAAAGCAGTGGAAGCCTTTGGCTCCTGTGGGCAGCGCTAAGAAAGGTGGTGAGATTTGGAAGTAGCACTTGTAAGGACTCTTTGTGAGAGCAGCCAGAGCTCTATGAGTTTTAAGAGATATATAGAAACCTTTGTTGTAGAAGGAATCAGCTTTTGGAGAAAGGCAGCGAGGCCGTATAAGAGCAGAATCAGACAGATTTGGCCTTTGAAGAGCGACTGAAGCTGCAGAGATAGAAGTCTTTGTTGTTAGAGAAGCAGAGGGCCATGGAGCAGAGACGAAGAGATGAAGCCATCTGAAGTGACTGAGGGCTATTACAGAGGGGTGGTGGGGGGTGGGGGGGCAGCAGGTGAGGGGCGGCCAGAGAGCGAGATTGAAAAGAGAGAGGATTTAAAATCGGAGTGAAGGGAGGACCAGCAAACCCGAGGCTGAACGAGTGCAGAGAGACGGGGAGAGAAATGGAGTGAGAAACGGGGGGGGAGCGCAGCGACAGATGGCTCTGCAGGTCTTCAGGGAGTCCTGACTGAGCTGCAGTCTGCCAGCGACACTCCGGCTCTGCTGCGTCTCCTCCACCATCAGCTGACTCTGAACAGTAAAACATGTTGAGGTCCAGAGTCCCCGCAGTGTTGGTGACACACCAGGAAACCCCCCGACAACAAGCCAGACGCACTGATGAGCCACGAGCACCCAGATCTCAGAGGAGAGAGTTCTCCTCACACGGTCAGATTTATTTATTGTTTATTGGTGCAGAATTTAAAAACCAGTAAACACGGAGAGGAGCAGATTTCTGTCATGAGCCTCCTGATGATTAAAAAGTGACGGCACACACAGCCCAAAAAGTTGGTTCTTAGCTGGAACCAAGAATAAAAAAGTGTGCACCATGATGACATCAGTGGGCGCGTCATATTCTACAGATTCAAAAGAACGGATGGAGAAGACAAGTTAGACACTGTCAGAAAAAACAAAACGTGCAGCGATCTCATTAATATTCGGCCGTGCTTATTTTTTGGATTAAAAACAAATAAATGTAATAACAGAAGTAAAGTTTGCAGGTCATCAAATCAATCTGCCACTCTGCTACTACTTTACTTCTGCTGAGCATCGTGCTCTGTCCTCGCTGATGCAACCTGGTTTCATCTCTGAGGTCGATGAATACCGGCGCTTGGTCAGTGACCTCTGACCTTTATCAGCTGGTTTGGTCTCCCTCCACTTCTCTCTCTTTGCTTTCATTTCCTCACGTTCATTAGTTTATGGTTCCTCCTGACGAGGTCTTTTGATGGTGAAATGTGTGACACAAGCAGCGAGGGAAGAATTGGACCAAATCAGCCGGAGACACAGCAGCTGAATAAAAACAATGAGACGTCTGGTGGAGGAAAAACGTGGGACCACAAAGGGATATCTCAGCAGGGTCGTCCTCTCTCTTTCCACATCGCTCTCTAGTGTTGAAGGGATTTCCCAGCATGCCACATGCACAGTTAATATCCTGATGAATGCAGGAGCAGTGCGGTGAAATCGGAGGTCTTGGGGGTCAAATGTGTCGTTTAAGTGCCACCCAGAACAGCCTGCACGCAGCAGCAGAGACAGACTGTAAATCTGCCACTCAAACAGCCATATTACACTCGTCTCTCCCTCCTCATGTAAAAGTTATGAGTCAATTGAAAGATGGCGATAAAGAGCCGTGGAAGTATATTTAACATTCCCTTCACACAGTGCCTCCTCTCCTCTCTCCCACTTAAATCTATTCCCTTTATCTCTCCCTCTCCCCTCGTCCCCTCAAACCTCCAGCAGGAAATGGATCAAGGTCAGGACAGCAAAGCAGAAGGAGAAGATTAATTTGCTCTTACCTCTGATAAATTATGAAATTAGCCTGTCAGGGGGAGAAAAACATTATTTGGTGAGTTGTCTCTGAGGCCCAGAGGGAATCCCACTGCCAGGTGGTAATTTGATCACATGCCATGTAATTTCAATTTGTGCACTTTATATTTCTGGGTTGAAGCTCTTTTTTTTTTTAAATCTTTTTTATTGCAGCTCTGATTTCCTGTGGAGCAAGAGCACAACTTTTAGGATTTTTATTCCTTTAATCTCAAAAGAAACATTTTGCATGCTTGTCTTTCTTCTGGACATTAAGCACACAGGTCAGAGACATCGAACATCACAGAGCTGAATATGTGGATTTATAGACAACAGTAGGTGTCGGACCCAGATGTTTCACGCTGCCTGTAAAATCTCACGTGACAATGTTTTCACATCATGAAAGCAAAAATGATTTACATCCAAATAAGCTTCAGAACAGCAACATATTATCTGACTTCACAAATCCTCACTGACCAGAAGAAATGACACACACAGAGTGTACGACATAATTATGGGCTGGAGGTGACGCTGAGAGGAGGTCTGGTGAAGTCATTGAAAGACGACAGCTCACTGTATTGTATCCTGCAGCGTCAGACCCTGATCAGACAGACAGCGTTTAACAGCCTGCAGCTCTGGTTGAGGGTGAGAGGCTGTCAGCAGATAAACAGAGATCTGTGTGGGTACATGAGACCCTAACAAAGAGGCTGGATCATGGGGAGTACCACCAGTTGGTCCAGGAGCTTCTCCTCCATCATGGACGTTTACAGTACTGCACTTATCTGCTGTTTTCTATTGACATGGTGCTAACTGTGCTTTGTAAAGTCGTACAGCTCTGGGTATCCAGCAGCCACTACCACCAGTTTCTCCTCCATTGTTTACCAAATGTAAACTGGTTGTCGTGACCACCACAGAAGCCCCGCCTCTCAGATCATCGCACTGGACAATGGGGAAAAAGATGAGATGACGTGGGGCGCTTTTCTGCTCTGATTTGAAGTTTTTAACTGGAGGAGTTCAGAGCACTCCAAGAAAAACACCAGGCGCCTAGAGCGCAGAAACACGAGGAGCGTAGCAACACAAAAACAGCGAGCAAAAAGTTGCATTCTCGTTAGAAAGTATCACAAAAAGGTGCCTCCAGTTTCTAAAACGCTGTCTGTGAGATCGGGGCCTGAGGTGTATATATTCTATTTCAATCTGACACACTGGAGCTTTAAGAAGAATCAAACCAGCAAATTTAAACGGACTAACTTTTCTTGCAGCTCTGGTTTATCAAGCCTGCTGCTCATTTGTTTTCCCAGAAACATTTAAGTTGGGAAACTTCTAAATAATCACAGAGCAGCATCTCTACAGCTCACAGGTCAACATGTTTTATCATGTTTGTCCAAAAAAACTCAAAGTGTGCAGGACTGTGTCCTGGATTCTGTTTCCTTTGGACAGAGCTGGGCTAAATGTTCCCCTCTGTTTCCAGTCCTTAAGCTAAGCTAAGCTAAGCTAAACTAAGCTAAGCTAAGCTAAGCTAACAGGCTGCTGGCTGCAGCTTCATATCGAGTTCACAGACATGAGAGTGAAATCCATCAGACCATCTGACCCTCAGACACTACTTTATATTTTCAGATATTTCAGAGGTGTTTTCAGCGTCTCTGTGTCAAACCTCCTCCTTCAAACAGTCACATTAAACTCCAGTCAGTCCTGGAGGTGAAGTAAATGTATGGCTGGATGAATAAAATAATAACATGCTCTATTACGTTTCAATTGATTTCAGTTTGACGCTTCATTTAACAGTCTGTGTGTCTGCAGAGTTAACCTGCAGTGTTTTACTGGTTTCTTTGAGGTTTCAGATCCCTGATGAAGACCACGGTCCTGACTGTGATGAAGCTGTGGTCAGTACTCACTGTTGGGGTCGACGTTCTCACACAGCTCTGTCTTGGCCTCTCCGTTGGGTCTGTCGCTGGCCTTGTGAGAGAGTCGGGACGACATGGTGGCAGCTGTGACGACGGCTTTGAAGGAACGTTTCCTCTTCTGCACGTTAAGCTCCGGGTGGAAGATGATGACGTAGACTTTGGGCATGTAGAGCATCCCGAGGGCCACGGACGCACTTAGGTTCATGGAGATGGTCAGCGTGGTCGTCTGGATGTACAGCTGGGGGGGGGGGGGGGGGGGGGGGCAGAGACAGGAAATGTGTTTGCACAAAGACTCAGTTTAAGAAGTGAATGTATGCAAACGTTAAATTATATTTTAGTGTCCAGGTGACTCTGATGATGTCTAATGTAAAGAGCAGCAACCTCACAGAGACACAGCCTCACAGAGACACAGCCTCACAGAGACACAGTCTCACAGAGACACAGCCTCACAGACACACAGCCTCACAGAGACACAGCCTCACAGAGACACAGCCTCAGAGACACAGCCTCAGAGACACAGCCTCACAGAGACACAGTCTCACAGACACACAGCCTCACAGAGACACAGCCTCACAGACACACAGCCTCACAGAGACACAGCCTCACAGACACACAGCCTCACAGAGACACAGCCTCACAGAGACACAGTCTCACAGAGACACAGCCTCACAGACACACAGCCTCACAGAGACACAGCCTCACAGAGACACAGCCTCAGAGACACAACCTCACAGAGACACAACCTCACAGAGACACAGCCTCACAGACACACAGCCTCACAGAGACACAGCCTCACAGACACACAGCCTCACAGAGACACAGCCTCACAGACACACAGCCTCACAGACACACAGCCTCACAGACACACAGCCTCACAGACACACAGCCTCACAGAGACACAACCTCACAGACACACAGCCTCACAGAGACACAGCCTCACAGAGACACAACCTCACAGACACACAGCCTCACAGAGACACAACCTCACAGAGACACAGCCTCACAGAGACACAGCCTCACAGACACACAGCCTCACAGAGACACAGCCTCACAGACACACAGCCTCACAGAGACACAGCCTCACAGACACACAGCCTCACAGAGACACAGCCTCACAGAGACACAGCCTCACAGAGACACAACCTCACAGACACACAGCCTCACAGAGACACAGCCTCACAGACACACAGCCTCACAGAGTAACAGTCATTTTGTCTCTTATTGTGAATTTTCGTCACAAATAAAATAATAAACTCAGAATCATGCAGTGTGTGAGGTTTCTGTGCGTAACATTTCTTTCAGATGATGGATTGAAAAACACATCCACCAAAAGTTCTGATCTGAAGTAACTCCATCCACAGCCCGGGTCGATCAAAGTGGCGGCCTGATGGAGGAAGCATGGCAGTAATAAGCCCGCACAGAGATTTGTTAGAGGACCAAACTCTGACACTTTTTATGAGCTGATGAAGGATTGTTTTTTATTATCCTGTGTGTTCCCGACCCTCACCTACAGCAGAGAGCAGCAGCAGACAGCTGGGCCGCCGCCGAGTAAATATTTTATGGGCTGTGTATATTGCACTTGCATCCGAAGCCGTGGCCCTCTGAACCCAATATGAGGCCGGGATGAATGCATAAAGAGGCTTGGGCCGCGCTGTAATGGGCTTCCCACAGTGAGTTTCATAGAGTTCAGCCTCACTGTCTTTATGTGTTATGGCCCTGCTGTCACAGGCTGATGTATGCCATTTACAGCCGCGAGTCACAGGCCGACTCGCAGCAGCTGCACGCCGAGGATTTAAGAAAGCAGCAGCAGAGACACAAACAGACGCACAGGATCACGTTTCAGTGAACGTGTTAATTAAAAGATTCTGTCACAGGAAACGAACACAGAGCTGCCTGAAGAAACTCAACCAAAAACACATCTGTGTGTCACAAGTGTGAGAACGTTTCCTGCAGCGGACAGAGCAGGAAGTCAGTGACTGCCCTCCAAAATAAAACCACATCAGGTGCTCTTACAGGCTGAGTTATGATTCATGTTTATCTTTACTGTTCGACGGCGACCTCTGACCTCTAGTATTCATTACAGGAGCAAAGGAAGAAGTCAGGTGACATAGTTTAGTCTGTTTGTGAATCTGCGTTTCCAACCTGTCGCATAAGGCTGCTCAGTCTGTGGCGTTTACGTCCACGTGATGCGTCTTCCTGTGTCTGTTGTGACGTTCCAGGACGCTGTGTCAACGTATGGCGTGCAACACAAGCACGTGGTTAGGTTTAGAAACAAACATCATGGTGTGGCTCTAATGTCATACAGGAAGTGAACAGCAGGCTCATGGGTGAAAGCCCAGGGTTTGTTGGACCCCTCAACCTCCCGCCCACCCTATAGGGACTTCCCAGCTCTTTAAATTACGTCGTTATCAGGAGCGTTTAAGCTAACGCTCTCAATGTATCATACTGCAGCAACAGGTGCCGTCGGGTCATGACATTATCTGATGCTGCACGTCCACAAATCATACTGCTGCAACAGGTGCCTTCATGCCGACCGGCGGCGTATCATCACACCGTGAAAGGTGGTTTTGCTGTCGGTGTCTGACGCTGAAACCACTGACAACAAATGAAAACAGGCCGGTGTTTCCGAGGATAGCGAAGGAGTGGCCCACCTTACTCTGTCTCTGATTGGCTCACGTTGACTTTCTCTCCCTGACTCCAACCAATCCCACTCTTGCCTGAACCGAACAAACCCATCCAGCGAAGGCAATGAGTACTAGCCAATCAGAGAGAGATTAGGGCGGGGCATTCCTTCGCTATCTTAGAAAATGCAAATCCACAGACTGTTTCAAGGCGTCTTTTGGTTGCTAGGAAACATCGTGATTGTTCCAGCCACTACTGCACTTTGAAAACAGCGTATCAAACACTGAACTTTAGTCGTCCTGAACTGAAATACACACCGTGGGAAATGAAGAAATCAGTTTGAGGACCTTGCTGCTCGATGAAAGCTTGTTCGCTTCAACAAGGTACAAACTTTCTCATTTCAGTACAGATTAGTTTCACAAGTTTTTGTTGAATGAAAATGACCAGACTGACACACAAATACAAATGGTCCGGTTGGCTAGTGATCGTTGAACAAGCTAATGATGCTGGCTAGCAAACATTAGCTTTAGATGTTATTCTGCTCACTCATGATTTGTTCCTGTGATGAAACTCTGTAATTTCTTCAGTGTTTGATTGATTATTAATTGGAGGATTTTTTCTGCTTGTTTTGTTTAAAGGTAAAAAGGAGAAATCTTACCGTCACCGTCTGAACTCAAACATTTCTTATGTCTCTGTAGTAGCGATAGCTGTGGCTGCAGATAAGCCAAGAGCTAATCTGTAATTGCCTGTGTTGGCGTTAAAGCTGAGGGTGGATGGGAGGTGGTGGAGTGGGTGTGGATCAGGGGCCCCACATGTTGCCCCCCTGTCCATATTTCCTAATGGCTGGCCTGAGTATGACGACTACCACCACGACTATGACTCAAGGTTTTCCATCATTAACAAAAGCTGATACAGTTCAGTCCTGATGAGGAGACGTATTTGTCTGGAAGCAGAGAGTTTAATCTCCCATCAAGCCTCAGCAGAACAGTAAACACTGTAAACACTGTGTGTGTCTGATATAAATCAGTGTGATAAGACGATATCAGATACAGACGAAACACCTCAAGACCTGAGATTAAAACAATCATATCACAAGTTATAATCTGCATGTTTCTCTGCTGCTTTATGTGTGTTCAGAGGGAGAGGAAGACTGGAGGAGGATGAGGAGAGAGACAAAGTGAAGAGGCTGTAATCAGGACTCTGTCAGTCACAGGAGGCCTGACGCAGCAGGACCAGGATCTGAGGAGGAAAAAAGAAACCTAATCTTATTGTTCTCTTGTTATCGGACAATAAAAGCTACACCAGATTGTGATGAAGCTGAGAGCCGGACCACAGGCAAGGTTAAGTGGATCATTTATCTTCGTCTGAGAGTCACTCAGGTCCGACATTCATCAGACTGACAAGACTCTGGGTTCAAATGATGATATTAAACAACACACAAACTCTGTCCTGGAAGAAGACGTGAATTTATTCCACTGATTAAAAACATTCCCAGAAATGCTGAAGACTCTCAGCCATCCAGGCCGTGCTCATCTTACGTGCAGTGGGATGCTTCACCTCTCATCCAAGAAGCTTCTTCAGCTGCAGAGCTCCATCCAGCTGCAGAGCTCCATCCAGCTGCAGAGCTCCATCTAGCTGCAGAGCTCCATCCAGCTGCAGAGCTCTATCTAGCTGCAGAGCTCCATCTAGCTGCAGAGCTCCATCCAGGTGCAGAGCTCCATCTAGCTGCAGAGCTCCATCTAGCTGCAGAGCTCCATCCAGCTGCAGAGCTCTATCTAGCTGCAGAGCTCCATCTAGCTGCAGAGCTCCATCCAGGTGCAGAGCTCCATCTAGCTGCAGAGCTCCATCTAGCTGCAGAGCTCCATCCAGCTGCAGAGCTCCATCTAGCTGCAGAGCTCCATCTAGCTGCAGAGCTCTATCTAGCTGCAGAGCTCCATCCAGCTGCAGAGCTCCATCCAGCTGCAGAGCTCCATCCAGCTGCAGAGCTCCATCCAGGTGCAGAGCTCCATCTAGCTGCAGAGCTCCATCTAGCTGCAGAGCTCCATCCAGCTGCAGAGCTCCATCCAGCTGCAGAGCTCCATCTAGCTGCAGAGCTCCATCCAGCTGCAGAGCTCCATCTAGCTGCAGAGCTCCATCCAGCTGCAGAGCTCCATCCAGCTGCAGAGCTCCATCTAGCTGCAGAGCTCCATCTAGCTGCAGAGCTCCATCCAGCTGCAGAGCTCCATCTAGCTGCAGAGCTCCATCCAGCTGCAGAGCTCCATCTAGGTGCAGAGCTCCATCTAGCTGCAGAGCTCCATCTAGCTGCAGAGCTCCATCCAGCTGCAGAGCTCCATCCAGCTGCAGAGCTCCATCTAGCTGCAGAGCTCCATCCAGCTGCAGAGCTCCATCTAGCTGCAGAGCTCCATCTAGGTGCAGAGCTCCATCTAGCTGCAGAGCTCCATCTAGGTGCAGAGCTCCATCTAGCTGCAGAGCTCCATCTAGCTGCAGAGCTCCATCCAGGTGCAGAGCTCCATCTAGCTGCAGAGCTCCATCTAGCTGCAGAGCTCCATCCAGCTGCAGAGCTCCATCTAGCTGCAGAGCTCCATCTAGCTGCAGAGCTCTATCTAGCTGCAGAGCTCCATCCAGCTGCAGAGCTCCATCCAGCTGCAGAGCTCCATCCAGCTGCAGAGCTCCATCCAGCTGCAGAGCTCCATCTAGCTGCAGAGCTCCATCCAGCTGCAGAGCTCCATCTAGCTGCAGAGCTCCATCCAGCTGCAGAGCTCTATCCAGCTGCAGAGCTCCATCTAGGTGCAGAGCTCCATCCAGCTGCAGAGCTCCATCTAGCTGCAGAGCTCCATCTAGCTGCAGAGCTCCATCCAGCTGCAGAGCTCCATCCAGCTGCAGAGCTCCATCTAGGTGCAGAGCTCCATCCAGCTGCAGAGCTCCATCCAGCTGCAGAGCTCCATCTAGCTGCAGAGCTCCATCCAGCTGCAGAGCTCCATCCAGCTGCAGAGCTCCATCTAGGTGCAGAGCTCCATCCAGCTGCAGAGCTCCATCCAGCTGCAGAGCTCCATCCAGCTGCAGAGCTCCATCCAGCTGCAGAGCTCCATCTAGCTGCAGAGCTCCATCTAGCTGCAGAGCTCCATCCAGCTGCAGAGCTCCATCTAGGTGCAGAGCTCCATCCAGCTGCAGAGCTCCATCTAGGTGCAGAGCTCCATCCAGCTGCAGAGCTCCATCCAGCTGCAGAGCTCCATCCAGCTGCAGAGCTCCATCTAGGTGCAGAGCTCCATCTAGGTGCAGAGCTCCATCCAGCTGCAGAGCTCCATCTAGCTGCAGAGCTCCATCCAGCTGCAGAGCTCCATCTAGCTGCAGAGCTCCATCCAGCTGCAGAGCTCCATCCAGCTGCAGAGCTCCATCTAGCTGCAGAGCTCCATCCAGCTGCAGAGCTCCATCTAGGAGGCACACCTCCTTCGTCTCTGATCTGATTTCAAACAACACTTTTTCATCAGCTGATGTCAGAGTCTCAGTGTGTTTGTGTCTCACATAGTCAGAAGCTTTCTTATCATGTCTCATCTTCTGCGTTTGAAGACTTTGTGTGTCAAACTGTCTCAGCGGGGCACCGCAGCGTGGGCGCAAACAAAGTCCATTAATTAGACTTCCCTGGACTCCCTGAGCGGGGGGGAGGACACATTACGACTGGGCTCTGGAGCGCTGACAGATCCCATTCAGTGTGGGTGGAGAGAACTCTGCAGCATTAGTTACTGTTTACTACAAATTATCTGCAACTCTTCCTCAGTTCTCTTCTTCTGTTCTGTCCAATTTTAACTGCCGTCAAAAGAAAAGCAGCAAAATAAATAAAGTTATCTTCTGTTTGAGTGTTTGAGGAAGAAACTGCAGCAGGTCAGGACTCATGTTGGTGCTTCTGTGTGTCTCTGCTTAAATTTATTGAAAAATATATTTCCATTTATTCAGTGAGGTTTAGTTAATTTGCTTCAGCTGCTGCTTAACAGCTCTGTCTCCTAGAAATGACTCTTAATTACAACTCATCTCAACAAATATGCTTTAAGTGAAACGTAATGCAGAAGCAAATTCAATTTTCTGTTATCACCATGAAGAAATGTTGCTAACGTACCTGGCAGGTCGTAAAAATGTTGATACTGAAAGTGTCAGCAAAATGTACTTTAGTTTGTTTCCACCAAAACAGACGATCCATCACATCGTCCACTCACAGTGAAGACAGCATTATTTAATGACCCTTTTTTGTTTCCCATAAGGCCACAACATCATAACTACACAGCAAGGTTCTGTTAAAGGTTGTTTCAAAAATGTTGCATGCTGCAGCTCAACAGTCAAAGTGCTGCAAGTTAATTATTAGAATGCAAATAAACTATGTAGCCAATAAAAACAAGTGAATAACTTTTGCTGCTTTGCTTAACATGTGTTATAATTAACATATAAATCAATAATCAATAAAAAAAAAACTTGTGCAGAAGAAAAAACAATAAAATAAATTCTGACATTGTAAAATAATAATAAATTCCCAGGCTAATATTGATACCAGTGTTTAAAATAACCATCTCACCAACAGCTGATTCTGATGTTTTTATATCTTTGTTTTTTTGTTCGTTGTTGTTATTTATTCTTCTTTTGTTTCCAGGGAAAATCCTTAGAATAATCACAAATTATTATAATTATATTAATAAGTTATAAATTATTTATAGTATATTGATAAAACAACCTTTAACATAACATTTGCTGTGTAGTTATGTCGTTGTGGTCTTTCAAAATAACAGCAGTAAAAGTTTTAGTAAAAAATAATAAGAGAAAAACGTTTTGATTTTTTTCTTCCCCCCATTTGTGGCGCCTCCGATGGATGACGATACCCTTACTGTTTGCAGATACTGCCAATGATACAAGCTGACACTGGACGCAGTAGAGCCAAAAATGTAGAGCTACACCCTGCTCTGTTTTCCTCAACCCAACCACTTGTGTGTGTGTTGGCTAAACGTAACCACATGTATGTGTCTGCTAAACATAACCACGTGTGTGTGTGTCTGCTAAACATAACCACGTGTGTGTGTTGGCTAAACATAACCACGTGTGTGTGTTGGCTAAACGTAACCACGTGTATGTGTGTGTGTTGGCTAAACATAACCACGTGTGTGTGTCGGCTAAACGTAACCACGTGTGTGTGTGTGTGTGTGTGTGTGTCGGCTAAACATAACCACGTGTGTGTGTGTCGGCTAAACATAACCACGTGTGTGTGTGTCGGCTAAACGTAACCACGTGTGTGTGTGTCGGATAAACGTAACCACGTGTGTGTGTGTCGGCTAAACGTAACCACGTGTATGTGTCTGCTAAACGTAACCACGTGTATGTGTGTGTGTTGGCTAAACATAACCACGTGTGTGTGTCGGCTAAACGTAACCACGTGTGTGTGTGTGTGTGTGTCGGCTAAACATAACCACGTGTGTGTGTGTCGGCTAAACATAACCACGTGTGTGTGTGTCGGCTAAACGTAACCACGTGTGTGTGTGTCGGATAAACGTAACCACGTGTGTGTGTGTCGGCTAAACGTAACCACGTGTATGTGTCTGCTAAACGTAACCACGTGTATGTGTGTGTGTTGGCTAAACATAACCACGTGTGTGTGTCGGCTAAACGTAACCACGTGTGTGTGTGTGTGTCGGCTAAACATAACCACGTGTATGTGTCTGCTAAACATAACCACGTGTGTGTGTCAGCTAAACGTAACCACGTGTGTGTGTCGGCTAAACGTAACCACGTGTGTGTGTCGGCTAAACGTAACCACGTGTGTGTGTGTCGGCTAAATGTAACCACGTGTGTGTGTGTCGGCTAAACATAACCACGTGTGTTTGTGTCGGCTAAACTTAACCCCGTGTGTGTGTCGGCTAAACATAACCACTTGTGTGTGTGTCGGCTAAACGTAACCCTGTGTGTGTGTCGGCTAAACATAACCACTTGTGTGTGTGTCTACTAAACATAACCACTTGTGTGTGTGTCGGCTAAACGTAACCACGTGTGTGTGTCGGCTAAACGTAACCACGTGTGTGTGTTGACTAAACATAACCACGTGTGTGTGTCAGCTAAACGTAACCACGTGTGTGTGTGTGTCGGCTAAACGTAACCACGTGTGTGTGTTGACTAAACATAACCATGTGTGTGTGTTGACTAAACGTAATCACGTGTGTGTGTTGACTAAACATAACCATGTGTGTGTGTGTTGACTAAACGTAATCACGTGTGTGTGTTGACTAAACGTAACCACGTGTGTGTGTTGACTAAACGTAATCACGTGTGTGTGTGTTGACTAAACGTAACCACGTGTGTGTGTGTCGGCTAAACGTAACCATGTGTGTGTGTTGACTAAACGTAACCACGTGTGTGTGTCGGCTAAATGTAACCACGCATGTGTGTCGGCTAAACGTAACCATGTGTGTGTGTCGACTAAACGTAACCACGTGTGTGTGTCGGCTAAACGTAACCATGTGTGTGTGTCGGCTAAACGTAACCACGTGTGTGTGTTGACTAAACGTGACCACGTGTGTGTGTCGGCTAAATGTAACCACGCATGTGTGTCGGCTAAACGTAACCATGTGTGTGTGTCGGCTAAACGTAACCACGTGTGTGTGTTGGCTAAACATAACCACGTGTGTGTGTTGGCTAAACGTAACCATGTGTGTACATCAGTTGGCGGTGTCAACAACCAACACACCCAGGGTACCTTGGGTGCATATGTGGACGTGGTCATGACCAAGCGTGGACATGTGATGAGGTCACAGTGAGGACGTGTTGGAGGGACCGACAGTAAAATGAACTCAAACAGTAAATTTGACTAAAAAACATGAACAAATTTGTCGTCTATCAGAGAATAAAATTTTATATCCACGTGTTTCAAACTGAGTCAACGACTGTGAGTTAAACCTCATTTTGTTGTTGTATTTATTTATTTACATGTTTTTCAATGAATTTATTGTGAAGTGAAGTTTATTAATACTCTCGATTTTTTTATTTTATTTTTTGGTTATTTTAAGGAGTTTTTTAAAACGGGTTTATTTTGTTTTGGTCAATTTCAAATTAATTGAGACATTAAACTAAACTCATCTTTATTCATGACGCTGTCAGTGAGTGGACGAGCTGTAGTAATGAGTCAATCTGATATGAGTGAGTGTGTTTGCAGGAGGACGGCGTGGCGGTTTGTAGAGGCGGTGGGAGGGACGCAGTGTTTGGCTTCGTACTGAGACAAACAACCTACAGTCACAACAATGATGTAAGAAAACAATATGAGGGAGGTCAGCGGGGAGCGTAACGACGTGTGTGCTCAGCTGGATGTCTGAAATACACACAACATACGACAAAGAGAAGAAAACTAAATATCAGGGAACTCTTTTAATTTGGCTTCCTGAGAAAAACTGAACCGAACAACCAACAATGTGAAAATCTGGAAATGTTTTCTGCCGCTGTTCAGAATCAGTCAGACAGAAAACTGAGAGGTGAGACAGGACACGAGGCGAAGCAGAGAGCAGATGGGGTTTGTTGGACGAATCCACCAACGCCCCTCCCACCCTGATGTTACGCCATTACTGGCAGCGTTTCTACCTGATGCTGTTCAGCAGCGTATCGTGACGCCACAACAGGTGCCGTTCAGCTGAGTTATTAACTGACGTTGCCCATCTGCACATCGTACTAACACAACAAGTCCCGTCCGGCCGACAGGTGGAGTATCACAACACTGTGAAGGGTGGCTTTTGGCGTCGGTCTGAAATCACCGATACTGGTATTTGACGACTTCAAAATGAAACAGGTTGTTGTTTTTTCTAAACCTAACCATGTGCTTTTGTTGCCTAAACTTAAGAAAGTAAATGTAAAACCGAAGATTTTTTTTTACCAATTTAAGTTTACTTTGAAAAGGACTGTATGCATGTA
Source organism: Epinephelus awoara (assembly GCA_035609425.1). NCBI lineage: Eukaryota > Metazoa > Chordata > Actinopteri > Perciformes > Serranidae > Epinephelus > Epinephelus awoara. The sequence continues at coordinate 47,661,744 of CM069296.1, read as the reverse complement.
CTGAGCAGAAACTGTACATTTCCTGTGTATGTTTATTTTGAAAAGACACAATGCTTGTAACAAACACATTGTCCCTGAACGTCCAAAACTGACGCAGGAGGTCACCCAGCACATCATATTTTGACATGTAGTTTCACCGACAGAGCAGCGAGATTTGACAAGTTATGATGAGAACGTGTTGGTGGAGCTGCGTGGAGCTCGACTCCTCTGAGAGAGACATGCACGAAGCTTTTCATCAAAAACCTCGAACGTTCACTGGGCCTCATTCACCAAGTTCTTCTTAGGTTGTTCTCATATTTTCTTTTCTCTTTTCTCACTTTTCATTTTTTGTTCGCACCTGTGTTCTTATCATGTTAGATCCTATTGTGCCTGTAAGTTGACAGCGTGTGCCAGTTGATCCTAATTGACCTACGGCTAAGCCCCGCCCTCAGACACAATGAGACAATCACAGTGCGTATAGCCATTCCCACACACTGGGACATTCTCTGCCTGGACGTCCATTGAAATGCATCACAGAAAGTCAGTTTGTTCAGTTTTATGAGCTTTTTCTGAGATTTGAAGTCTAAAAATGGTCAAACGGTGTGCATGGGGTACATGCAGCTCTGACACAAGGTACACTTGTGGCGACCGTAGTCCAGACTTAAAAACCCTTCTGTGTTAAAGTGGAGGTGCTTCTGCAGGGAAGTATTTAGGTGGCTACTGTCAGGAGTGGATATAAAATCACAGAAAAAGATGCACAGGTTGCTAAAAATTCATGTTGTCATGGTTCTCGTTAACATAAATAATGTTAATAAAGTGAGGTAAAGTTGGTGTTTACTTTTCAAAGACTATTATGCTTTTTGTAAAATAATCAAATGAGAGTTAAAAAAAACCCCTAAATGATCAAAATATTACTGTAATATAAATCCTGTAATAATTTACATTTTTAAAAATAATTTCTCTCGCCCCTTCAGTGCGGTGCGTTTGGGCAGGTGTGAACCAAAACAACCGGACAGAGACCTCGTCTGCAAGAAGCAAGAAAACACGGACACACGCAGCAGCAGAGGTGTCGAGGCTTCACTGAGCAGATATGTGAACGTGGAAATAAAGAGCGATTTTAAATTGTTGAAGCAAAAACAAAAAAGAATCTTCGACAGCCGGCTCACATCATCATCATCATCATCATCATCATCATCATCATCTCAATGTTCCTGTTAATGGTGAGAAAGCAAAGAGAAAAAGATTCCTGGAAGGTGTGTGGGCGGATCCTCTCAGAGCCTCAAAGAGCTCCACAGGAGGAACTCTAAAATATCCTCATTTCAGATGCCGCTGGTTTCCTCTGTGTGAATGTACATTTTCAATATTTAGCTTCTGAAATAAAGACGATGCTCACAGTGAAGCACTTGTTAGCGTGTGTGAGTTTCTGATGTCTGTTTGTGTCTAATAAACACGATGTCGTCTGTTCCTGCTGTGGACGTCCATGTTTGGGGGGGCACTCACATTACACGCTGTGCGTTGTTTTCACAGTGCGGCAGCGTCGGCCGATGTGTTTAACGTAGTTGTTATAAAATGACCTGTGTGTTTTCCGTCAGACCAACACTTTAGGCTGTGGATTTATAATTATTATGGGATGCAGCATCGGCCTGGTCTGTTTCTTTGCACACAGCTATTCAGAATAATGTTTCTGTTCCTTTATTGTCTCAGATTAAATATTTTCTGCATGAACTGAAATTTACTGATGGCGTGTTTGATGATGCCACGGTGTGACTCAAACAGGCTGAGGCTTTGAGGACGTCTGTGTGTACTGAGAGCACGTGCTCTCTGTGGCTGGTCAAAAGAGATCTCTTAAAAATAAAATCAGCTCAGACAGGATCCGTTAAATAACTGCAGAAAGTTAACAAAATGCTTTTAGTCAAAACAAACCTGGATCAGTCTGAGTTGCTTATTGCTGCTAGGAATAATTAACTTCTCTGAACACTCACAGCAGACTGTTCTCACACACTGTCCATATGCACACGTACAAATACTAACGTGTCACATATAGGCTAACTGATGTAATCAGGAAGGCTGTGATCACGTGCTGGACACACTGAGGGAAGTAATTTAAAGAGTGAAGGTCCACATGATGAGGTGGTTTGGGTCAAACTAACCCAGGACTTCCCCCAGGAGACCGCTGTTCATGCTCTGAGTTATTTTAAGGTACGTCATCATCATGTTTCTTTTCCTAACTTTATGTTGAGTATGTGAGAGCATTTATGGGACACTAATTCATTAGATACCATACGAGAATATGTTGCAGGGCACAGACGAGCAGGACGGACCTGCTGTGTCCAGTTTGCTGAAAGAGACCCTCAAGTCTTTTATTTGAAACTGACACACAGTAAAAGTCCGGCGTGACCATGTGATGTGATGTGGTAATAGTGGTGTGTGACAATGTGTCTGAATGTTGAGACATGAGGAGGATTATCTGTGTCTGATCACCTCCTGCAGAGTCCACGCTGCTCTAAATACTCTCAGTAATTTAAGTGAAGCCTTGAGACGTCATCAGGATGTCGGCGCTGCAGCAGAGCGTTTGCATGATTTTATGAATATTAATTTAGAGCTGTGGGTCGGCTGAGCGGCTCTGCATGCGCTCTGGATGTTGGAGTGAATTTCCATAAAGGAACCTGTGTTCACTGACCTACATACACACGCTCCTGCTGCAGCTGCAGATGACTGCTTTAATATTCATGTGTACAGATGTATGTGTGGGTCATACATGAGCAAAAGAACATGTGGGATATTATAATTCAGGTTCAGGAAAAACATAGTGTGCACTTAAAGGAAATCATTATCAGACAGATGAGAAAAGGCTGAAGATACTGGTGTCAAATATTAAATAAGAACAAGATCGTAATGACTCGTTTATATATACAAGCCGTGAAGATGTTGATGGACTCAGACTCTGACACTTCCTGTTTTGATCAACATTCTGAATCTGATTGGACGAAGAAACAAACGAGTTTGGTGGGACGAAACAGGATCTCCATGACGGTGACGGTGACACACGGACGAGACGACCACAGAGGAGGCGGAGACAACACAACACTGAACAATCACTGAACGTGACGACGTGTTCCACTGCTACACCTCAAAGAGAATATTATTATTGTTATTATTATTATTGTTATTATTATTATTGTTATTTTCATTCATACAGTTCAGACTGACGTAAGGAAATGAGAAAAAAACAGAACATGTAAATGTGAAATTGATTTTATATTGAAAATGACTCTTTGACAAAAATAATTTTTCCTCAGCTTTTTGTCCAAAATGTTTTTTGTGTTGATAAAAACAATAAATGGAATAAGACAGAATAAAAACAGAAGGTCTGTTCTTTAGTTTGATGTGTAGACTGTTACATATTCATAGAACAAATGATTCTGTGGGTGGAAAGATCAGTGGATATGATCAGAATGCTGTCCATGTCTGGAAACCTAAAAATAATACTCTGGCAGGGAAAGGCTTAATAACAATCTTCATTATTTAGTAGATGCATTTTAAATTAGAAGAGAGACAGAGAAACAAGCTCATGTAACATGAACACTAATATACAGGTTTTTATCGCATCGTTGTCACACAGTGCCAAGTAGCATTCTTTAATTATAGAAATTATAAATATTAAATATACAAATTAAACTCTGGGTAGCTCACTGGAATATTATCATCAACTGCTTTCTCAGTCCAACAGAAACATTTTACTTACTGCAAGTAAGTGATGAACAGACTGAAAACTTTATTTTAAGAGATAAACTGATGTTGACGAGGTAGATATGACAACAACATATCTCATCTCAATACTCAGCATATCTCCACAAACATCACAACAGGTTTAAATATTTCTAAAAATGTAAATATCAGTTTCATATATTGTAGCATAATCACATCTTTTAATATTTCTTTTACACTTTACATCATATTATACAGGTTTTATATTCTTTTAAATATTTTACATATTTGGGTTAAACACCTTTTTTTTATTTCTGTGTTTTACATCAGAGCGACTGTGAGAGGTGGGAAAAATTCATTTTTAGATGCATCGAGATTCTGTCTTGAACGATGCGAGCATCGATGTGGAAAACTCATAATTGATTTTTATTCATTTATTTAACTCTTTAAAACCGACACTGTCGCCGGCAACAGAAAATGACATGCATTTTTCAAATTACCGTAACTCTTCTACCGTTCACGCTATCAACGTAATTCCACTAACGCTGAGAAGCTTTCCAGTGATACTTGGTACATTATGGTAGTGACGTCATTACCTGTGGAGGAGGGGAGGGAGGTGAGCACAGCAGGAGGAGAGTGACAGCTGACGAGGAGAGCGCAAGTTGGAGTGTTTTAGCAGAGTTTGGGTGGCGTTTTCTTTGTAAATAATATTTAGTGTTGTAAATAATAGTATTCATGTTTTTTGAGAGCTTTTTTTGCCGTGTTTTTCTCCATAGCTCGTAGTTTTGCAATAGTTCATGTTTTCATAGTTCATAGATAGAACTATAGATATAGATAGATAGTTATAGTCAGTTATAGTTTTGTAAATACTGGAGGAGAAATGTCGAGGAGGGCGACGAGGGTCAGGAGAGTCCTGTTGAGATTTGTGGATGAGGAGGAGACTGGTGGAGTGTTGTCATCTCAACCACACTAAGTAATAGGCCTACAGTGTGTATGCACTGGATACGTGTTCCCAGCTTTATTACAATAATGATTTTCAATATCTAGTGTAAATTTTCTTATTGGCTCGTTTTAGAATCAAGAATCTTTTTAGAATCGAAATCGTTGCCCTCAGAATCAGAATTGAATCCAATCGTGAGGTGCCTAGCGACTGTAACGCTTCACTCTCTCAGGGATCGATGAAGTTTTTATGATTGTATAACATTTATGTTTGAACTTGTTATGGTTGAACTTGGAATCTCCTGCAAGATTCTTGTACGTGATCATCTATCTGCCAGCGCCAGGTGTTGAGCTGGTCTTTGTCCTCGTGTAGTTGCCCATTTTGTTTATGTGTGTGTGTTTTATGGTTCACGTATGGCATATATTAACATACTTTTTGGCTTTTCTTTGTAGTGATCTCATCAGGTGGACTTGAGCCGGCGACCCTCGGGGTCCCAACCCAGGTCCCTGTAGACTGAGCTGCTGCCCCCTAAACGATTATCAGAGTGTAATGAATGCCTCTCAGGACGGCCTGTAACTGTCACCATCAACAGCACGGCGCCTGTGTTTAGATTTATTGCAGACATTTAAGATCTTCACAGAGAATATTTGTGTCTAATGGCTCCATGTTTATACTCTTACCCTCCTTCACTCCTATAAAATAGAAAGACTTCATCCAGTCGAGGGCAGATGCTGCGTTAAACACACTCTGATCAAACTGATCCGTCTCAAAGCTTCACGCTCTGTAAGATGTTTATAATAAACTCTCTGTGAACATTGTTATTTAATATGAGAGGTATCTTCATGAAGCTGTCTTTGTCCTCTCACCTCTCCTGCACACTGTTTAACTTTCAATTCTTTTTTCTGTCTTTTCTACGCACATGTAGGTGCAACTAAATAAACTCAACTATATGAGCTGTAACTGTGTCACACGCACTTATTGAGAGCTTTCAATAGAACACAGTCAAGAAGACACAAGAAAGAAATCCCTCTCTGGCCTTAAGAGATGACGTCACGCGGTGACTCGGGGGAAAAAGAGGCACAAGTCTACTTTGGCCGACAGAGAAGGATCTCTTCCGTTTAGTCAGCTCAGGCAAAAAGTGGAGGTAGCTAGTCCCTCGTTTTTCCTCACATTGAAGAAATGTTAGCAGATGGAACCATCACTCCTTCCACATCTCCATACGCTGCTCCAGTCGTGCTAGTTCCCAAAAAGAAAAAGGTGCTGGACGGTCAGCAGGCTTCACACAACACACCACTCAAGGTGTGCAGGAAGTACAGGTCAGAGAGCAGACGCTCAAACACACTAAACTACAGCCTTTCACATAAACAACAAGATAACAGGGGTCACATAGGCGACAAATGTGGGAGGATTTTTACTGCGACTAGAATCACCGCCCGGGGGCATCCATCCATCCATCCATCCATCCATCCATCCATCCATCCATCCATCCATCCATCCATCCATCCATCCATCCATCCATCCATCCATCCATTCCTGGCTGCGTGATAACAGTTGATGAGCACTAGGTTACAGACTGAAGGTACGTCCTCTGCAGCAGCAGCAGATGCAGACTAACATCCTCCCTCCTGATGGAGAGCACAGACTGATCTGAGCTGAGCAGGGCTGAGAGCTGTGGGGGAGCTGTGCTGACCTCAACCCTGACCTGCAAACCGCGGCCAGTAGAAATGGTTTATGAGAGAAAGTTGTGACTGAGGGATGAGTCAGAAAGAAAGGCAGATGAGAGGACGGTGACGGCCAGAGAAAGAGGAATAAGAAAGGAGGAGGTGAAAGGCCGACAGAGCCGAGAGAAGGAGTTGGAGAGACGAGCGGTGAGAGGAGGTTAAGTGGGACGAGACAGCAGCAGAACCGTGAGTGCAAAGTCAGGTTCAGTGAGAGAGCTGTAAATGATGAATGAAAGAGAGAAGAGGAGGAGGAGCGAGGGAAGAGGAGAAGAGACTAGAGGCTGGAAAGTTTTTAAGAAGCTTTGGACAGCAGCACAAGATTGATGGCGAAGTCACAGTGTCGTTTATGATAAAAAAAAAAGTTGGAGAGAGCTGAGGGAGATGGATGAGAGGAGCGGCGGAGTTGTTAGAGGTTAGGAGAGGTGGAGACTGTAGAGGAATGTCTGACAGAGGAGGAGGAGGAAGAGGAAGAGGAGGAGGAGAAACAGGCTCAATACAAAGAAGGGAGTACGAGAGAAGTTGCTAACAGATTGAAAACAGATCCTTAACCACCTGGAAAACAAAGGGTCGGGCGCTACTTTTGTGCCTTTTCTGTGCCAGCTTTCAAGAGAGTGGCAACGGGTTGCTAAGCAACCTAACAAACATCGTAAAGCCTGTTTACCTGAACTCCTGAGGTCAGAGCTGATCTACTTCCTGTGTGTCTGTGGGACAGATGAGACGCTCTGACAGCTCTGCACTAACATGATCAACATCTTCTCCATATTTATCACACACTGATTTTTACTGAGGAAGGAAAGATATCTGTCGGCCGTGATTGGTTGTTCCTCGTCACATGACATGTGGTGTGAGCTGCTGCGTTCCAAAAGATGAACTTGGTTTATCTCAAAGTGCAGCTGCTGAGCCCTGAAAAACAGACGCCTGGGAACGCGTGCATGCCATGACTGCATCACTCTGGCGTTTGAGCGCGTCTGCCGCACATCTACCTTGAAAACAATGAATTTGAAGGCGCAAACAAGGCGGCATCTGTACGGGCCCTTAAAGGGAAGGTGAGAGAGAGAAGAAGAGACAGGAAGTGAGCAGTGAGATCTGCAGCGTTCTCACAGGAACAGTAGAACACAAGTTATTTCTTTATTTGCAGAGAACATGCAGCAGTTCTGTCCTCCATGATGTAAAACTGAATCTGCAGCAAAACGTTAAAGTCAGTAGTTTACAGAGTCGCGTCCTCCTCAGCTGTCAGTCACATTTACATCCCGTCTCTCTCCACCTCTGCTGCACCTGCTGAAGCCCTGATAGGCTAATATATGTTTGTCTGTTTGCCGACTGGAGTCTAAGATGTAAGAAAGATGCTTTGGTGCAGATGTTACAGTGAAGATGGTTTCATGAATTCTGGATCACTGCCAGTGTGACGTGTCGACAATAAAACATAGTGTGGACAGTCAGAGGGACAGATCACATCCCCTGCAGGGGACACCGTCCTGGATGGTTCCCAGAGAAAAGCTCAGGGAGGCTGCTGTGTATCAGAGACGGGGCTAAAACAGGGATGTCCAGCTGCTCCTAAACGCATCACGACTGAGCACCTGAGCCACATCACATCTGCAGGAGCATTTACTTCCCCCAGAGGAACAGGTTCAACACATCTGTGCAGTTTCACATCGAGATGTCGATCTGACCAACAGAAACTAAACTAAACACGTGTGCATCTCCACCAAGGTGCAAAACAAAGTACGATGTGGCTTTGTGTTTCAAAGCATCATTTCAGCTCACACACAGAAGAATCTCTAATTAAGTCTGATTGATGCTTTTTAACACATTAATATCTTTTACACCATCTCCGGTGTGTGAACACACACACTTTACAGTCCTAACTTAGTGTCTCACACATCAGAGGAAATTCATCATGGAACATTTTTTGTTGACTTCATGGCGTAATATGTTGTTTTCCTGAAACACGTAATTATAAAACAATCATTACTTCGCCATTAAATTCATGCGCGTGCCGTAGAGAGAATAAATATGACAGGGATATTTTGCCAGCTTCTTCTTCATCTCACTGCGGGTGAACTGCTCCGCAACAAAAGGCAATTTACAGCAATCACTGTTTGTCTGTATTGTATCATTTGTTTAATCGACTCCATTGAAAATGCAATAAAAGCTCCATCGGAGAAGGAATTTACTTTCATTAACGGACCACAAATTTCAGGGATGTGTTTGGGCGACAGCATATCTTCTTTAAACATGTGACTCTGGCTCTGTAACACGCTGATGAGCTGCTCCTCACGCAGCAGAGACACATGAGGAAGAAGATAAAGAGATGAAGGACACACAGATAAAGGACGTTAATGAAGTGAGTGTTGGGAAGACACAAAGGAGAATCTTCTGTGATCTTTTGATGATAGTTATTATCAAAGTGCAACTTGATATATGGCTGTAATGCAACCATGTAAGCTAATAATGCAACAACACCACCAGAGAAGAAGAACACAGGATGTAAACAATACATGAATTTAAATATTAAAAAATGATATTTGCTGATGTTAAAGTGTGTTTGTTGACCTTGTTAATACACATAGCGAGCTTCATTTATCAATCTAACGTACAAACCAGCACCGATCTGAGAGCAGAAATGATAAAACAACAGGGTTTGTGTGCGATTCATAAAACGTTTGTATCTCTCTAATCACAGCGTACGAACAGTCTGGCACTGATTAAGTGTGACAGCTGAAAACTGTCATCATTCAAAGCTCCCGCCCTGATATATTCTGGGTCAGAAGAGGCCCCGCCCCCCGAGTTTACAACATGGAGACTTGTAATACGACCAAGAAGAGCAACGTCTCTGAGCTAGAAATAAAAACACAATCCTTCAATTTTACCAACTGGTTCAATCTGACAGCCTGAAAAGTTTCATCAGAGGAAGACAGTAAGAAACAGCTCTGCAGAGGAAAGACCAACTCCAGCTGTTTGTCGACAGAGCCAGCCCTACAGAGTCAGCCTTACAGAGCCAGCCCTACAGAGTCAGCCTTACAGAGCCAGCCCTACGGAGCCAGCCCTACAGAGTCAGCCCTGCAGAGTCAGCCCTGCAGAACCAGTCCTACAGAGCCAGCCCTACAGAGCCAGCCCTACAGAGTCAGCCCTGCAGAACCAGTCCTACAGAGCCAGCCCTACAGAGTCAGCCCTGCAGAACCAGTTCTACAGAGCCAGCCCTACAGAGCCAGCCCTACAGAGTCAGCCCTGCAGAACCAGTCCTACAGAGCCAGCCCGACAGAGCCAGCCCTACAGAGCCAGCCCTACAGAGCCAGCCCTACAGAACCAGTCCTACAGAGTCAGCCTTGCAGAACCAGTCCTACAGAGCCAGCCCTACAGAGCCAGCCCTACAGAACCAGTCCTACAGAGCCAGCCCTACAGAGCCAGTCTTGCAGAGCCAGCCCTACAGAGCCAGCCCTACAGAACCAGTCCTACAGAGCCAGCCCTACAGAACCAGTCCTACAGAGTCAGCCTTACAGAGCCAGCCCTACAGAGCCAGCCCTGCAGAACCAGTCTTACAGAGCCAGCACTACAGAGCCAGCCCTACAGAGTCAGCCCTACAGATCCAGTCCTACAGAGCCAGCACTACAGAACCAGTCCTACAGAGCCAGCCCTACAGAGCCAGCCCTACAGAGTCAGCCCTGCAGAACCAGTCCTACAGAGCCAGCCCTACAGAGCCAGCCCTACAGAACCAGCCCTACAGAACCAGTCTTACAGAGCCAGCCCTACAGAGTCAGCCCTGCAGAACCAGTCCTACAGAGCCAGCCCTGCAGAACCAGTCCTACAGAGCCAGCCCCACAGAGCCAGTCTTGCAGAGCCAGCCCTACAGAGTCAGCCTTACAGAGCCAGCCCTACAGAGCCAGCCCTGCAGAACCAGTCTTACAGAGCCAGCACTACAGAGTCAGCCCTGCAGAACCAGTCCTACAGAGCCAGCCCTACAGAGCCAGCCCCACAGAGCCAGTCTTGCAGAGCCAGCCCTACAGAGCCAGTCTTGCAGAGCCAGCCCTACAGAACCAGCCCTACAGAGCCAGCACCATAGAGCCAGTCTTGCAGAGCCAGCCCTACAGAGCCAGTCTTACAGAGCCAGTCCTACAGAGCCAGCCCTACAGAGCCAGCCCTACAGAGCCAGCACCACAGAGCCAGTCTTACAGAGCCAGCCCTACAGAGCCAGCACCACAGAGCCAGTCTTGCAGAGCCAGCCCTACAGAGCCAGTCCTACTGAGTCAGGCAACTGTAACTAACTTACAGGCATCTCATTAACATTTAAAGTAAATAATTCTCAGATGTGTGGTCAGAAAAAAAAACAACAGTCGCTGTTATAAAGTCATTAAAATAAATACATAAACCCTGCAGTCAGCTCCCCAAAATAACTATAAACTATAAACCAAACAACTCTATACTGTGCCATCAATGTGTCTCCTGAAACGTTTCCTGTGGATATCGAAAGTAGGATGGAGCCATGACTGAGCCGCAGCTCTGCCAGAGTACAGCTGGAGCTCAGCTGGAGCTCAGCTGGAGCACGGCGCAGCTGAAAAATAAACCTGAAGCTTATTTAAAAAAAGGACCTTGTTCGTTGGAGGATGTGTGAATAAGAAAATAAGATGGTGTCGCCCCCCCAGCCTCGCCCCTCTGCTGGAGAAGAAGAAGACACAATTACAGGTTGAGTCTCAAAATCTCCACCCCCACACTCACCTGTCTCTCTCTCTCACACACACACACACACACACACCAGCTATATTTGACTGTGTCATTAATCATGTTGCTGTTTGTGTGCTCACACAGTGTGTCTAGCTGTGTGTTTGTGTGTTAGACAAGTATCAGTTTCATGTAGTGAAAGTACACAAGTACAAGTGTGTGCAGTTTTACTGCTGTGAGAAACATGTGTGTGTTTTGTGTTAAACTGAGATTATTATGTGCATGAAGTGTTACAGCAGAGGCTCCAGAGGAAATATAAAGGCTCAGTGTGTCTTTAACTGACACACACACACACACACACACACACACACACACACACACACACACACACACGTGACACATAATCAATAGACTTTAGTCAGACGGAGTCGGAGGTGTATGTTGACGGCTGTTTAAGCAGATTACAGGATGCTGTATTGCAGGTCAATGTGACACCAGTGGACCTGCGTTTGTGTTACAACAGGAGGTGATGTGTATGTGTGTGTGTGTGTGTGTGTGTGTGTGGTTTGAGGGCTGCATCACCTTTGTTAGCTCTAAATATCCAACACAGCCCCCTGACTTTTACTAATGGAACATTTTGCAGGTCAGTGAGTGGAATAAAACATGATGAATGCTTCTTTCACAGATTTCGTTTATCACTCCATAAGTGAACATGGGCGGCACGGTGGGGCAGTGGTGCAGTGGTTAGCACTGAACATGTCATTGGATTTCTGCACAGATAATCTTCAGGCGTCTGTGTGACAAAGCAGATTCAGTTTAATCAATATGTCTGTTGACACAGGAAGCGAAACAGGAAACACTTTACTCACAAAGTCTGTTTTTATGCTTCAGGTCTTTTCTGTCTGTTTCTGACTGTTGTGCTGCCAAAACACAAGTGACCTACACTCAGTACTGCACCTGAACGCATCCTACCTTTCATTTAATTGCCCACAGCAGAACATTACTCAGCTTCCTGTGGATACACCAGTCTGCTTCTCCAAACCAGAGTCGTGCCAACCTCCATCTACTGTAGACACACTGACTGTGGATAAGAACCTCATACCATCCCACTGAGAAACATGCCAACTATTCCTTTAATGACGCCCGTCAACATTACAGCTCTCACCAAGAAAACCCAGCGATGCCTCCACCTCCAGCAGAGACTGAGAAAAGTGAACTCCATCCATCCTGAGATCATGTACAGAGGATCCATGGAGAGCATGCAGACACACTGCATCACTGTCTGGTAGAGGAAGTGTAAGTGGCTGCAGAGAGCAGTGAGAGCAGCTGAAAAGATCATAAGTGACTCTGTATCTTCCACAGCTGACGTCTACACACAGCAGTGTGTCAGAGAGGCCACCAACATAATGACTGACCCCTCCATCCTCCTCCTCACACTCCTGCCATCTGGAAGATTATTCTACGACATCCATGTAGGACTGTGCGACAGTTTCCCCCTCAGCTACCACAACTCTGAGCACGGTCCCTCTCTCCAACGCCGCAGGACGATACGCAGACGAACAAATGCACCAACACTTTAAATCTGCACCTCCTGTTTTCTGCTGCACACTGCTGATCGAAATGCACCAGCACTTTGTTACATGGCTTCATGTTTTTGAAAGTGTCTTTTATATTTTTATGTGTGGGGAGCAGAGTGTCACTCCCATGTACGCTGTGTGTCATGGAAGTGACAAATAAACCTGATTCTGAGCACTGACGTCTCTTCTGGTCTCTATGACCCAAGTTTAGCATTTTACACAGTGGGTCATGACTTCTTTCACATATGCACATGTGTTGATATCAATCAATGTATAATTCTGTTTGACTTTGACAAATACACGTTCAAATACTGTAAAGTTACGTAGGTCAGGTTTCTGAAAAAAAAAAGTTGTTGGGCATTGTCACGTTAAGTACTTAACATAAAGTTAGGCACTTAACGTCAAGTTACATACTTTGAAGTCACATAAGTTAGGTTTAAGTAGGTTAGGTTTAGGAATATAAAGTCGTGTGGGTGCAGTGCCTGGAAAGAAAAGTTGTTGGGCATTGCCACGTTAAGTTCTGAACGTAAACTTACGTTCTTATCATAAAGTCACATAAATCAGGTTTAGCAGTCATCGCCACATCACTGATAAAGAGACTAAATTAACCTTGAAAGTCGTCGTCTGTCCTCCAATCAGCACAGCTCTCAATGTGTGTTGTGTTATTCTGAGCTTTCCTCTGATGCGTCTCATTTTCTACCTGAAACTGAAACGAAGCAGCTCAGACGACAGGAGACGGCGCTCACAGTTCACCCTGTGGATCGTGGATGGGAGTGTGTGTTAGTGTGCAGCTGCAGATTGACAGTGTTAGAAGTTGACTTTGGAGTGACTTCTGCTGCAGACTGACACCTCGGTGCGAAAAGGCCACAGCCGTCTCTGTCTCTCCGTCTCTCTGCTTTTCTTTTTGTCTCTGACTTCCCTGACATCCCTCCAAGTCTCTCCATCTCTCTGCCTCTGCCTGTGTTTTCATCTCTTCACTCTCTTACATCAGAAATAATCTTCATCTCACTCCAACCAGGGAGTCTGTTTCACTGTATCTTATCTCTGAGCACTCAGCTGCTCTCCTCCTCCTCATCCCCCCCCCCCCCCCCCCCCCCCTCCTCCTCCTCCGCCACCTCTTCCTCTGCAGCCTCTCGATGCATTTTGAACAACCTTCTTCAGCTACAATAATCTCATCAGCAGGGTGTCTACTAAACTGTGAGCGCCGACATGCTGCTGCACTTCACTCTACATGTTTATATACAAAACAGTCAACTGTATTTACACTTCCCCAAAATGACAAATGAGACCCAGAGGACATCACACTGGACACAGTCCTGCTGCTCGTCTCCAGGTTTCCTCTCACACTTTCCACCACAGTGGCACACCAACAGTGCAGGACTCCAGCCTGTGTGTGCAGAGATGAGTGACTCAGTGATTTATGTGACGCTGCTGCACAGCTGGGCCCCGACCAAGAGGTCATGTCCCCTATACCTCGGCAATAATATAAGATACAGCCTCAGATCACAGGCAGCTGCTGCACCCCTCACAACTGTCTGCGCCTATGTGTGTGTGTGTGTGTGTGTTTGTGCAGCATCCAGCACAAACGTACGGCGGCACTGAAAGCTTCACAGACTGCAGCTTAAAAACATGAAACAGCACAAAAGAAACTATGAAGAGATAAATAAATGAAGAAATAAAAAACAAAAGTGAGACTTACTCAAACTTCCTGTTTTAATTCTAAAAAGCTAACCTGGGTCAGGGGGCTGCACATTAGCTGAGGCCAGACACCTGTGAGCTTTGCATCTACTTTGCATCATTTCATATGAAGAAATGTCTCATGCATTCGTCCTGGTCAAATAAAGAAGTCAATAAATAATATTTTCTGCTGTTTTTGCTTTTAGTTGTATTTTGTGTGTGTGTTCAGGTCTGTTGAGCTGCAGTTTTAAATTTGGCTGTATTTTTAATATGTGGCTATATTTTGTTTAATTATTATGTTTATTTTTATTTTGTAGTACTTTCTGGATTCGGTTGGTTATTTTTTAATATTCAGCTGTTTTTTTTAGTTGGATACATTTTTTATATGGTAATATTGATAGGTAATGGTAATAGTATTTTCTGAATGAAGTTGTATTTTTTTTATTTACTTGCATTTTTATGTGGTTATTATTTTTTGGTTGCGTTTTCTTTTCTGGTTGTATTTTCATTGATATTAATTGAAGTTTTCTCAGTGCTGTTGGCAGAACAAACTAAACTACTTCACAAGACGTGTGTGTGTGTGTGTGTGTGTGTGTGTGTGTGTGTGTGTGTGTGTGTGTGTGTGTGTGTGTGTTCCATGGGTCAGCAGAGCAGCACTCTAACATGATGCGACACTTGAAAACCAGGAACCTGAGTGTGTGCAGTCGTGTTAGCAGCTGCGTGAGGCCGTATGGAGACACAGCATTGCTTTGAGGAGAAGAGTAAAGAAAAGCACAACAGGAGAGGAGAAGCCAATAAATAGGAAGAGATGACAAGTGAGGAGAGGAGGATGAGGAAGATGAGGAGGAGGAGGAGAGACAGGTGGAAAACACAAACATTAATGGATGCCATAAAATGCATGCTGCATGAAGAAATGATATTAGCATTGCAAATATTGTCCTCCTCTCCTCCTCCTCCTCCACCCTGCACAATGGTGTCTCTATCTCCTCCAACCCTCCTCTATATACCACTGGATCTACCTTTAAAAGCACACTGTTAAATCAAGTGGGACAGTGGCAGTTTGAGCCTTAATGACGAGAACAAGTCTCCGCTCTGTGACCTTGGTGTTTTGCATAAGGAGATGCACGAGTCTCTGGGGGAATGAGATATTCTGAGGGCTGAAGAAAACACTTTTCCTGCGCTGATTTATTCATGAAGTGCTAAGTTATCACAGCAGATTCTGTTTCTACATCTCTGTGCAGGAGACAGGAGCATGAGGCCGACACTGACGCAGCATTTAGGACGTCACCCAAAACAAGAACTCTCCATTAAACCTGATCTTAAAGCGGTGATGATAAAACGCTGCTGTTTTCAGAAGTGATGTGTGTGGACGGCATTGCGTGGAGACGCTTTCAGAGCAGCTACAGAGGAGTTTGATAGCAGCCATTTTTCATTTATCTGAAACACCAACAGATGAAGCTGGTGCGAAACCGAAAGACTGACCTTGTGTTTCTGTAGTGATGTAAGAAGAGCTTCGCTGTCAGAGCGATTACTGGAACCTCATCCTGTTTAAAACTGAGCACAGTTAGATGCTCAGCCTCCAATGACTGATGATTTCTTCTGTTCTGATTCAGCTGTATAAACTTTACATCAAAATAAAGTGTCAGGACATTGAAGCAATCTGCAGAGAAATGTTGCTGCTAAGCTACAAGAACATAGCAACGTCACTTGCTGGTTGCAAAGCTACTTTTTTGTCAGACAAACCAACAGGCAGGTAACACAAAGACTGAATGAAGATAACACAACATCATCAGTCGGCCTGCTGCTCTCTGCATGTCTCAGTCTCGGCCTCTTTCAGGCAGCTCTCTGGCTCTGTCACTGATCCAAAAACAATCTTATTAAATATATTGTTCACTCAGTAAAACCATTATAAATAAAACACAGTAATGTAAACAATAAAAATAACAGAGCTAAATGAAAATTGTCTTTTTGGGACATTGGAACGTGACCATGTGCTGCAGATAACACCTGACATCAGCATGTCTCTGTCTCCTGTCTTCATACTGTCCTCTCTGTTGTGTCTGATGCTCTGGTGTCCACTGCACATCCACTAAATATAAACAGTCTGTGGACAAGACACGTTAGAGACACGTCAGAGACACGTTAGAGACACGTCAGAGACACGTCAGAGACACGTCAGAGACACGTTAGAGACACGTCAGAGACACGTTAGAGACACATCAGAGACATGTTAGAGACACATCAGAGACATGTGCAGTGTAGCCAATCAGAAGCAGAGTAGGGCAGGACTTGCAAAGAAAAGCCAATAGCGAAGCAGCGAGTAGAATAAACTGAGGGATGAGTATGTGATGTCATACAGGAAGTGCTTCCCTCGTCTTCATGCCTCGTGTAGCGCTGGCGTCAGTCACATGACTTATCCTCAGTGTTATTATCCTGACTTCTGGAGAAAAACAGTTGGCTGTGCTTCAGAGCTTTTTTGTGGACACCACCGCGCTGCTCGGCCAATCAATCAACTTCACTACTGAAAAGCTATTTGACTCAGAAAGTGACGTCACCACCACGCTACTGAGAAATGGACTAAAGTTAGCAACGCTGCTGCCTGACACTGCACACAAACCCCTCATACTAAATAACCTCTGTTAGTTAAGAGGACTTTGCACAAACCATTCAGACACACAGAGGAGTCGAAGGTTTCAAACTTCAACACAGTGCTAGTTAGACAGCTAGTTACCTCTTCTGATACCATGCCAAAACAAAACAAACATCCTCAGCACACCAACAGGACACATGTTACATTCTGAATGATTAACCTGCACATAGCACTGACACAGAAGAAGTCACTGAACACCTGCCTCCAGCAGAGCTCACCTGACGCCTTCACCTGCTCGTCTCAAATGGAAAATGTACGTCTATTAAAAGATAAATACAGTCAACAGGAATTTCAACAAATATTAGAATAAACTAAAAGAAAATGAACAGGTAACAATCACTGTTTACTGTGACTATTATTAATTTATGCTGCACAGTCAGAGAGAAGAGAGAAGCCATTCAAAGATGGCTGTTGTCACGGTGTGTGATCAAAGAGCCAGGGATCAAACTCTGACAGTGACTGCTGTCACCACCTACGTCTACTATGTTATTTTTATTTCTTTAATGAAAAGGTGCGTGAGAGAGACATGGGTCCAGAGAGGAGGGGTGGGGGCCACAAAGACTGCTTCAGCACCTGGTGTTACGGCCCTGCTTCTCAACAGCAGCATCGATCACTGTGTAAACACTCGTCGTACGTCCCTGTTTGGTCACCGTGTGTGATGCGGAGTCTTTGTTTGCTTCTGTTACATGTAAGATCATCAAACTGGGTCTTTATCAGCTCTGCCCAAACACCCATAGAGAGCCTCATCTTGAATCTTGTGGTGCGTTCCAGGCAACCCATAACTCGTACCAGATCGATGTACTCCCAGTCACACTCTGTGACGTCACACAGCGCTCTACACAACAACGGCAGCCCCCATGGATGCGGTGTTGATGCAGGTGATACATGGTGAGAAAAAGACAAAACATAACTGCTAATGTTGACGCCTTATTGGCAGCCGTCCTGGCTGTGAGGAAGATTTCCTTTCACACACAGTCACATGTCACCTGTCCACAGGTGCTGTGTGTCACCTGGGAGCCTGAACTTAAAGCCAATTCTCTCAGCGGTTAATCCTGAATGAGTCTGCTGCTGCACTCACACCAGAGAACACACACAATACACCTCTGTTACATTTAGATACAGCAAATCCCCTTTCAGAGTACAGCAAACAGCTTTTATCAGGATGAGAATGGGACCCTGTTAAGCACACAGAGGCTAATCCCTCCGCATTATTTCATGTTACAGAGCCACACAGAGGCGACTGTCTACGTGTGTGTGTGTGTGTGTGTGTGTGTGTGTGTGTGTGAACACAGACTTTAAAAGTTGATCGGTGTAGGAAATAAGGTGAAGAAGTTTCTTTTAGACTTTAGGAAGTAAAGTTAAAAATGTAACTTGTCTAAGATGAAGCGTCCGTATGCGGCGCTCCAGCTTTGTGTTTTCTGATTCACATTTGACACACACTGCTGCCTGTGTGTGATTCAAACAAACATTTAATACGTCTGATCTCACTGCAGTCAGAGCCCGGACGCTTTACTCTGTCAAATCCTCCAACACAGGAGACACACGATCGGTAAATAAAACGATACGTCACTGGAAATCTGCGAGCAATCCTGGTTTACAGGAGGAAGAGATGTGACTCACTGTTTCCTCACATGATGTTTATCAGAGGAAAGATTTAACAGCCACACTCACATTTTATATTTCTTCACTAAAGCTGAAGAGTTTATTTGTGGCATGTGGGGCTGTAACATGTAACAAAATGTAAAATAAAACAAAAAGTTTTATTTGAATTTTTCTGGCCTCATTAAAGGTCAGTGACTCGTCATCTAAGAGATCAGGTTGTTCAAACAGGAGGCTCACGTCACCCTGTTTTACATGTAGAGGAGAAAACAAAGACGGACTGTGATCAGATTTATGATGTCACCAGCAGACGCAGAGATGTGACTGTGTGTCAGTGACATCTGGATTTTATCTGCATGTGAAACACTAAATAGATATTTTCCTCTGTGTTTTGGCCTCTCGTTCACACAGACAAAGATTAATGTCAGTAAAGCTGTTCTCACACAGGACTAGTTTTAACTTGAGACATTATGTGATATAGAAATTAACACCCCTGACCCCTGACCCCTGACCCCCCGTCTGTGTTGCATAGTTTTGTGTTTTTCCTTTGTTCTATTAAGTGTGGGTTAAACAAACAGATCTGATTGTCATCCTGGGCGCTGCCACATCATCTTGTTCACAGTAACACTGATATAATATTCAATATGATATGAAAAATTTGTATTGTGATGCTCGCCATATCTTGACTTGTTGGCATATTGACCTCATACTGTTACCCACGGCAACAACAAGCATGGCTGAAAGTGAAATTATTCCCGACTCCTCTGTGGTTCCTAAAGAGGAGCAGCTTCAGTAGTGTGGAATAAACTGTGGCGTCCTGAATGTTTTCCTTCTCTTAGCGCTCAGAGGGAACTCATTCAGCGGCTCCTCTGGCAGCAGCACAGCGTCTCTCCCTCTCCTCTCTGATTCTGTCACAAACCTTTGCTGATGGAAACCTACGTGAATAAACTCCATATATGTGACTGTCTCCTAACAGCCTGTCACAGGTTACAGCCTGATGGTTAGAGATGATTTATATATAAAGATCCCAGGGGACACTTTTAGACACAATTAGTGGTAGATTTGATTTAGTTGAACTATTAATATTGTGACAGGATCTGAATCTGACTCTGAGTTACTGTTGTTGTTCACAAACTAAAGAAATGAAACATCATTTTAGTTTTTACTAAAGATTTGAAGGAAACTGTGAAATGTTTGTTGCAATTCTCTCTTTTTGAATTAATAATACTTTTTTTTTCTAATTTGTCATATCGTCAAGAATATTGAAATCGCAAAAATACCCTGAAATATCGTGATATTATTTTAGCTCCATATCACCCACTCCTACTGCACACTTAACATGAAACTTTATTTTAAATAATCTGTGTTTGCACCTCTTGTCTTTAGTAATACATTTTTACCTTTTATATATTTTCTCTTTTATTGTAAATCTGTATGTTTCTCATGTTTTATATTGTATTGCTCTGTAAAGCACTTTGAATTGTTCTGGTGCATGAAATGTGTTGTACAAATAAAGCTGCCTAACCTTAAAAATGATGAATGACATCACCTGAGCCCGACGCATCAACCTCACCAGAGGCTCAGATTTCAGAGCATTCTCAAATGCACCATCACAGAGGTTTGTCCTTGCTCCAAATTACACAAAACAATAAAAGCAGCAAGAAAATTAGTCTCTTTTCTATTTCTGCACATTTAATTCCCAAATAATTGAGATATCAGGACTGTTTTGTTTTTTTTTGCTGTGTTTCACAGCTATTAACCAGAACAGTTCAGACCACCACCTCAACATGACACTCCTGGATCTGTTTCACTGTGTGGCTCATTATTACTGCCTCTTGAAATATACCACGACACAACAGTCTGTGTGGATGGCAGCTACGTATGCAGCTCACCACCAATCATATAAATCAGTTTATTTCACATCGTTGTGCTGTGTGTGAAAATAATGTAGCAGGTTCCAGCAGAAACAGAAACTACATCCTGCTGTTTATCTCATTGTCTCCATTCAATATTCAAACCTTGAGCTTGATCTTTAAATCTCCTTTAATGAAGCTATTTTTATATTACATTTAAATGGAGATTGAGCTTTTATTTCTCTTTTCGTGTGTTATACGTGTGTGTGTACATACACGAGTACACGGTGTGTTCAGTGTGGCTTCTCTCTCGTTAATTAGTGTTGTGTTGTATTTGTGCCTCTCTTCCCTTCTTCCTGTTTGCATTTGTGTTTTGTTCCTCAAGTTGGCCTCTTGAACGCATCAACAGCTTCATTTACATCCTCCTCTCCTCACCCATCCTCCCTCCACCTCCCCCCCTCCCCGTTGCCTTCACGCATCACCTCCATATCGTCCGTCTCTTTCCTTCCTTCAAACCTGTTTTGCTCTCGGCCTCACTGTCTGCCACTGTCTGTGTTTGCATGTGTAAGTTATGCGCTTCATTGTCTCCATGCATGTGTGTGTGTGTCTTAACTCTCTGCTTGTGTATATGTGTGTGTGTGTGCGTGTGTGCAGGGTGTGCAGCTTCTTCCTCTCGCCTCATTTGTATTCAGCTCGTCTTGGAGCAGGTAGGTAATGACAAGCAGCAAAGGCCACGATGTCACCGCTCCACTCAGCTGCTGGCTGCCTGCTGACGTCAAGCCTCTGCACACACACACACACACACACACACACACACACACACACACACACACACACACACACACACACACACACACACACACACACACACACACACACACCCATTCTTGCAGCTAACAGAGCCATTTGCATCAGTTTGCAAACCCACAAACTGATGCATGCATTGATTAAATATGAATATTGATGTTTGGAGGAATAGTTTTGAAAGTCTGACACTGTTTATCTGTGTATGAATGAACAGAGGAGAGTTTCAGTGTTCCAGAAATATAATGATGATGAGATATCCTGTGACTCAGAAAAAAAAGTAAAAAAACATATTAGAAAAAAAAAAGATATCAAGGTTTAAGTTTTGGCACTGCTGCTCCCATGATGCTCTGGAGGATGTGAACAAGATGTATGAGGGGTGGATGGATGATGCTTTGGGCTTGTGTTGCAGCCAGTGGCACGGGGAACATTTCACATGTAGAGGGAAGAATGGATTCAGCTAAATTCCAGACATCACAGCATCTGTAACAAAGCTGAAGATGAAGAGAGGATGGCTTCTACAACAGGACCATGATCCTAAACCTCCAGATCCACAATGGACGACCTCAAGAGGAGCCATCTCAAGGTTTGGCCACGCCCCTCACAGTCCCCCGACCTAAACATCATTAAACATCTGTGGATAGAGCTCAAAGAGCAGAGCATGAAGACGGCCCAAGAATCTCACAGAGCTAGAAGCCTTCTGCAGGAAGAATGGGTGAAAATCCTCCAAACAAGAACTGAAAGACTAAACGTGTTTAGAAGCTGTGGTACTTGCCAAAGGGGGCGCAACTGAGCACTGACCATGCAGGGTGCCAAGCTTTTGCTTCAGGCTCTTTTCCGTTTTTGTTATTTTTAAAATGTAAAAGATTTGTATAGGTCCTGTTTGTGCATGTGTGTGTCTTTCGGACCTGTGTGTTAATGACAACGTGAGTGAAAAAATTGAATTTCCCCTCAACGGGATTTATAAAGTATATAAAATTAAAAAAAAATTAAAAAAAAAAAAAAAAAAAACTAGTCTTGTTTAAAATATTTTTTAAAAAAAAGTGTCATCTTTATCTTCATGTCTTTTGGAAATCAGGCCATCTTGTACTCTCCTAGCTACACACAGTAAACAGAGTTTTGACCTGGAGTTCCCAAACTTTTGCATGCACCTGTATGTATGTGATCTATGTTGTAAGGAGGTGACTGGTTAGGAAAAAAGGTTGTTCCACTGCATGCATGACTCTTGTCTGTGTGAAGCATTAGCTAACTAACATCAACTCCTTAATACAAAGAGATCACAACAGTGAAACTCACTCACAAATCAACATATGTTACACATGTATTGACAAACGTTAACAGCCTGTACTGTTGTATTAATGCTGTACTGTGTTGCTACTATACCTGTCCACGCATGCAAGGTAGCCAGCAAACTGGTTGCTCTGTCCTTACAGAGTTTGTAGTTCATCTCTAACTGTACTTTGTTCTCCTTTGCTTTGAAATTTAGCTTGCAAACTTTGTGTCTACCTGGAGCACCAACTTGTCTGGTCTCCTCTATCATTTATAGGAGTTTTTTGGGTGTCTGCTGGGAACAGGCCACATGTAGATCAGAGAGCTGGGCTGCAGCTGCTGCTCAGAGCCGAGGTTAGAAAAAGAGGGGAAAGGGTGTGGCAGGTGACCCAGGGTTTTCCCTGGGTTTTTTCGAGACCAGTGGGCAAAGGCCTGTGGCGGGGGGCATCTTGACAGCTGTACTTTTAGATCCGGTCCTCTCCTCTATCAAATATGAAAGGAGGCCCCCATATGCTTGAGCTCTACACTGCTGACTTGTATAATCAGAACAGACATGTCCTGAGATTTTCAGCCTTCTATGATTATATTTACCCTTTACAGCAGGCACATCCTGACAGCTGAGAATATTACTGTCAGGTACTGTCCCCCCTCTATTAAATATGAAAGCTGAAAATCACAGGTGTCACATGTCTGTTCTGATGATACAAGTCAGCGGTCCTGAAATGTGTGTTTCTCTTGTATAATATACATTCTACATCTCGGAGGCGTCCTTCACCTTTCAAACGGGGCGGAGCTCCGTGGGAAACAGTAGGAGAGACACAGCCCGAGGAGGAACTGGGATCTGACACAACACCAGAGGGAGAAGCGAGGGCTGGAACAGCAGTCAAGTGATTAATAAAGAGCTTCAGTTTTAGGAACACATTCCTCTTCAACGTGCCATACTGGTCTGCCAATTAGCTTCTCAATCTCAGGCTCCATCTTATCCTTGTGAACAAGACCCCAACCGACCTTCTGGCATAGAACCATGGCCTCAAAAACAGTGCTGCCTCTCATCCAGACCATTTCAAAATCGGTTGCAAATCATTCCAGTGCTCACTAGAAGTCACAGTCTGATAAAGCCAGTAGAATCCATGAGAAGCAACGATACAATCCCTAGGTCACCATACAATGTTTTTTTCTTCATGACTGCACTTTCAGATCCCATCAATGAAGATCACAAACAGAATCTGTGACAGTGAACAACCGGCTGTAACCCAGACCCTGGAAAGTGTGATAGGATTTGAAGCCAATTTTTGTAGTGGCCAAACAGTGGTACTGCAATTTTTGGGGTCTATCACATGATGCCATTGCACCCAAAATACTTTTCCCCCATTGATTTAAAAACATGTCTGTGACTCAGTGGATACATTTTTTGAATATTACAATCCCTGCAAAAAGATGACCAAGATTTAACCCATTTGGTCCAATAACATTTGGAAGGTTTAAAAGAGCAGCAAGACTAATTCATTTTATCCCCTTTCAAGTAAGCGGAGCACTAAACTATAAGACAGCTGCGTGGCCACGCTCAGTGGCTTCAAGTCTCCAGTGCGCCTGCTTTATGGGCCTAATGATGCAGAAGCAGGGCCGATCTGGGTAATTTTATAATGCGATTACATAGAGCGATTTTGGCGCCACTGACAAACTTTCACAGGAATGAACAAAGCCAGCCACCAATGCTGTATCCACATCTCTTAATACATCTGTGGTGTAACCCAACGCCCACTGAGGACAAACTTTGCTCCCTGCTGAGAATACAAACACCATTCACTCCAGTTATACTGAGAGACTAACAGTAACACAGTATCCCATACGTCTGCAGTACTCCTCATCGTCACCAAGTCCAAAATAACATCTCCCGCCACCTGATCCAACTCATCACCAAGTCTTGATCAGCTAACAGCTCTGCTCCTCTGTTCACGCAAGTGTCCAATGCTGCACAGCCTCAATCAATCATCAACCTTTGGCACAAGGTGTTCTGGTACCAAGTACATGAATATAACAGAACATGGCCTCGTAGACTCATAACTTGAGGGTTATTTGCCAAATGAATGGACGGACGGAGCCCAGTGAACAATGACCTTTTCTGCCACTGCAACAAAATGGAGACACTTTAATCTCATCAAGTTTTAATTGACTTGGGCACTACATCATTGCATGACAGTCCTTACTGTGTTGTTGGCAAGTGTGTCAAACAATCAGAGCACAGTTTGTTCTTTTGTGGACCTCAAACTGCAAAACTTTACAGATTAAAAGCTCCATCACAGCCGAACAACTGACTATTTTGTAAGCTCTATGGAAATTGAATTGATCTGTACTGTGAAGACAAAATGTGATCAAACCTGTTTAACAGCGAGCTTCTGAGGTGTGGCAGCTGTTTGTGGAATAGCACAACTTTGTGTAATTGATCCATGTGTGACAAAGCTCCACCCTCATCTGACTCACCTGAGACAAACAGGAAACAGTTTGTGATTCTTGGTCACTGCAGAGAGACACAGACTGAAGGACAGACGATCAGATTCACCTTCAGACCAAACTAACAACTTCCTCTGAGTGAGTTCAGCTAAAACTCCAACACTGCTGCTTCAACCTGCTGACACTCCACACACTGAAGGTGAGTTTGACTAAAAACACCACTCAAAGTACATTTCAGTGAAGTTAGTAGAGGAGGGAGGGGAGCCATGACTGACTGTACTTCCTGTCTGCTGTGTTTTCAGCTTCACTCAGAGACTAAATGGCTTCCAGATCAGAGGAGGATCTCTGCTGTCCGGTCTGTCAGGACGTCTTTAGACATCCTGTTCTTCTGTCATGTAGCCACAGCTTCTGTAAAGACTGTCTGAAGAGCTGGTGGAGACAGAGACAAACACAGGAGTGTCCAGTTTGTAAGAGAAGATCTTCAAGAGAACTACCTAAAAAACAGCCATTAAAAAACCTGTGTGAGTCTTTCTTACAGAAGAGAAATCGGAGAGCTTCAGAGGCTCTCTGCAGTCTGCACTCTGAGAAACTCAAACTCTTCTGTCTGGACCATCAGCAGCCAGTTTGTCTCGTCTGCAGAGATTCAGAAAAACACACCAACCACAGATTCAGACCCGTCGATGAAGCTGCACGACAACACAAGAAGGAACTCGAGAAAACTTTGGAGCCCTTAAAGGAGAAGTTAAAGGTTTGTGAACAAGTTAAAGTGAAGTGTGAACAAACAGCACAACACATGAAGGTCCAGGCCCGACGCACAGAGAGGCAGATTAAGGAGCAGTTTAAGAAGCTTCACCAGTTTCTAGAAGAGGAAGAGGAGGCCAGGATGGCTGCACTGAGGGAGGAAGAGGAGCAGAAGAGTCAGATGATGAAGGAGAAGATGGAGGCTCTGAGCAGAGAGATAGCAGCTCTTTCACACACAGTCAGAGCCACAGAGGACGAGCTGAGAGCTGAAGACGTCTCATTCCTGCTCAACTACAAGGCTGCAGTGGACAGAGTCCAGCAGCGCCCCCTGCTGGATGATCCACAGCTGCTCTCAGGAGCTCTGATAGACGAGGCCAAACACCTGGGCAACCTGACCTTCAACATCTGGAACAAGATGAAGGACATGGTCTCCTACACTCCTCTGATCCTGGACCCAAACACTGCTCATCCAAAACTCATCCTGTCTGAAGATCTGACCAGTGTGAGACCAGCAGAGGAGGAACAGCAGCTTCCTGATAATCCAGAGAGGTTTGATTATTACTGCTGTGTCCTGGGCTCTGAGGGCTTTAACTCAGGGACTCACAGCTGGGATGTCGAGGTTGGAGACAGTACGGACTGGTCAGTAGGTGTGTTAGCAGAGTCTGTCCAGATGAAGGGACGCATACAGTCTGGATTGTGGAGAATAATGTTCTATGACGGTAAATACTCAGCAGGGTCACCATCAGCTCCATCAACTGATCTCAGAGTGCAGAAGAAGCTCCAGAGGATCAGAGTGAATCTGGACTGGAAGAGAGGAAAGCTGTCGTTCTCTGATCCTGATACTAACACACACATACACACCTTCACACACCTTTTCACAGAGAGACTGTTTCCATACTTTGGCTGTGTGGATGGACTGAGGATCTTACCGCTGAAGGTCTATGAGACAAAACACCACAGCTGGTTACAGTCTTTAGTATGAAGGTGGTGTTTAATAAATAAGTGTACAATGGTTCACTTCTCTCTCCGTCTATCATTGGAGAGCCAAATTTTTGACCCCCAAGATCTCAGGTCAGTTTCTCTGCTGACTGTTCCTGGATGTTGAATTTACTTTGAACAAACAGGCAGAATCTACAGTTTCTCTGCTGCTGATTATCAAAGAAAGAACAGCGGTTTTGTTTTTAACTCCAACTTTTGTTAGCATCATTTAACCAATATTGGGTTCAGTTCGATCAGTTTAAATGTTCATATGTGGTAAATAATCTGTGTGGAAATCAAATGGCTCACTTGAAACTTTAGTATTAAGTCAATGATTGTGATCATTGATAGATGGATGTGAAGTTTAATCTCTCATTGACGGATGATGGGTCGAGGTTTTACTTTATATACTTTGGTCTGTATGTTAATAAACCGGCACTGTCTTCACTGGATTTGTCACCTGTAAGTTTATCATAGTTTGTTATTTCAGTAACAAAATAAATACTGTTGTTGTTATATATATTGATCTGTGTGAAGGCTGCAGGTGTGAACACAGCTTCTGAGGATTCATTTACCTTTTTAAATGTTCATGTTCAGTGAGCTTTATTGGAATGACGCGTTAAGATTTGTGCTGTCAAAATAAAGAAAAAGTCATGAACACATAAATTATAACAGCTGTGATTATTATTCAAATTGATGATCTGATAATGAAACCAACAACAGTAATCATTGAAGAAAATCACGATATGTTTTGTTTGTTTCTTCATGTGTTTTTAAAGTGAAGATGGCTAAAACCAAGATGGCTGCTCAGGGCTCTGCAGCTCTGCTGGACCACATGAGGTCAGTCAGGACAAGAAATGACGAAAACTTTTGAGGTGGGAACTCTGAGTTTCCACTCTGAGAGTACTTATGTTTGAAATCTAAATCATATGAGAATGTGTGTGTTATCTGTGTTGTATAAAGGTGCCAAGTTAGTAAAAGGGAATGTTTAGTAGCATACAAGACTCAGTTTGTGTGAAGCATTAGCTAACTACATCAACTTAGCTTTGATAAATCCAAACTACCCAATAATCTCATTGGAAACACAGGAAACAATAAACTCACTGAATGACATCAAATCAATACACGTAAGCTAACAGAAGTTAAACAATCTTACTCAGCCTGTACAATTGTGCTAATGGTATGTGCAGTTGTTACATTACCAGTCCATGAATGGAAGGAAGAGCTGCTTTGTTGTGCTGCCTGTTCGCTGGCTGGTTTCTGTTGTGGATGATCTTTGCTCACAAGAGTTGTGGTTCCAGGGTTGTTTTTGCTGTGCTGGATTCAAGTGGTGCAGATCAGAGGAAACTGGTCCCTTTTTGTTTTTTAAAGATTCAGCAGTTCTTCACTAACTCAACTCTGTTGTCACTTGCTTGAAAAGTTAGCTTGGAAAGTTTGTGTGCACCTGAAGCACTAACTTGTCTGGTCTCTTCTACCACCTGGAAGTTTTTCTGTATCTACTTGAACAGGTCACATTCAGAGAGCTATTATTCGCTGCTTCATGCAGCAGATGTGAGAAGGGCAGGGTAGGGGGTGTAGCGGGTCCTCCAGCACCCAGGACTCTCCTCTGAGGAGGTCTCAGAAGAAAGAGAAAAGAATGGAGCTTTCCTCTTCTATTGACCTGCTGAGGTTGTGGGTCACATGTCACAGTGACCAATGGTGAATAAGGACTGGAGTTTCACATGAAGGAGCAGACAACTGAAAGTGGGTTGAACTCGGGGCTGCTGTGGCTCAGGAAGTACAGCGGGTCATCCACTAATCAGAAGAGGTGCAGCGGTTCAATCCCCGGCTCCTCCAGTCTGCATGTTGATGTTTCCTTGAGTAGGATATTTAACCCCCAAATTGCTCCTGACGGCTGCTCCATCGGTGTATGACTGCGTTAAAAACTAAGCAGCAGGTGGCACCTTGTATGGGAGCCTCGGCAACCAGTGTATGAATGTGTGTGTCTGAATGGGTGAATGTGGCTTGCAGTGTAAAAAGTGCTTTGAGTGGTCAGATGACTAGAAAGGTGCTATATAAGTGCAGTCCATTTAACTTACAGGGCATGCCTGACATGTCCAGTCTAGAACTGCACAAATAAACACATCATCTGTGGAGTCCAGTGGTCCTCGTGAACAAGATCCCAAGATACCTTCTGGTACAGATCCATTGTCTCTGCCAGAAAACAGTGCTGGCTCTCACCCTGACCATTTCAGAGTCAGCTGCAAGCCAACTCAGCGCTGCCAGCAGAACCTCGTCATCCATGAGAAGCAAAGGTACAATCCTATGATCATGGTACCTACACTTTCCACTTCTCAGCTGCACCTTCAGATTCTGTCCATAAAGATCATTAAGAGAATCTGTGACAGGGAACAACCTGGGAGTAACCCAACGCCCACTGAGGACAAACTTAATTTCCCTCCAGTATCTTATTACTTTAACAACTTCAATCAACATTTAAGGACTGAGTCAACGAAGGCCACTAATGTCTAGAGACTTTTACATTTTAGGATAAATCTCATCTACCTTGACATTGTGGAGCTTTTTAACTTCCTCACTGACATCTGTTTGTGAAAAGGAAAAGATGTTTCCATCTGTTTCTCAGAGTGATCCTTTGTCCAATTGATATTATCCTCAGTCCAGGTTAACAGTTCTCACCTTCTGAAAATCAGCTTGGGCTGAGCCCCCCATACCCACCCTGAGTCATCTGACACCTCTTTGACGCTGACTGAAGGTCAATCTCCATGGCCTCCTAAAACTCCTCCCACAGCCAAGTTTTTACTTTTATAATCACAGAAGCCCAGTTCTTCTGGTCTTCTGTTATCTGTCTGCTGCTTCAGGAGTCCCCTGGGCCAATCAAGAACTCTTTCTTCTACTTGATGTCGTCTTAACCAGCAAGTTCTTTGGCTGCCATCGAGCACAGAAGGTCTTATGGTCACAAGTCTGGACAACTGACCCCCAGTAAAGGGTCTAAACATGTATTTCATGTCCCCAGCCTTTAACAGGATGCAGGAACAATTTGTCTGCTAGTGGAAACTGAAGACCTCAAAAATGCATTCCCAGTTCACCTTTAGTCGTCATTTTGGTTTAGCAGGTCTGTTAAGCCTATACCAACTCCAGTAACCCACACTCCTGCAACACTTTGCAGATAAAAGACACATCAAAGCTGAATGAGTACTACACAGATAAAATGAGATAACAGCTGTTAATCAGTAGGCTTTATAGGTCTGGGAAGGTGGGTCTTTTGAACTTTGGAATGAGGCACACCTCTGTGTGACACGTGAAGCAACAGCATGAGATGAAGCGGTGAAACAGTTTGTGATTCTTGGTCACTGCAGAGACACAGACTGAAGGACAGACGATCAGATTCACCTTCAGACCAAACTAACAACTTCCTCTGAGTGAGTTCAGCTAAAACTCCAACACTGCTGCTTCAACCTGCTGACACTCCACACACTGAAGGTGAGTTTGACTAAAAACACCACTCAAAGTACATTTCAGTGAAGTTAGTAGAGGAGGGAGGGGAGCCATGACTGACTGTACTTCCTGTCTGCTGTGTTTTCAGCTTCACTCAGAGACTAAATGGCTTCCAGATCAGAGGAGGATCTCTGCTGTCCGGTCTGTCAGGACGTCTTTAGACATCCTGTTCTTCTGTCATGTAGCCACAGCTTCTGTAAAGACTGTCTGAAGAGCTGGTGGACAGAGAAACAAACAAAGGAGTGTCCAGTCTGTAAGAGAAGATCTTCAAGAGAACCACCTTTAAACCTGGCGTTGAAGAACCTGTGTGAGGCCTTCTTACAGGAGAGAGATCAGAGAGCTTCAGAGGCTCTCTGCAGTCTGCACTCTGAGAAACTCAGACTCTTCTGTCTGGACCATCAGCAGCCAGTGTGTGTCGTCTGCAGAGATTCAGACAAACACACCAACCACAGATTCAGACCCGTCGATGAAGCTGCACAACAACACAAGAAGGAAGTTGAGGAAACTCTGGAGCCCTTAAAGGAGAAGTTAAAGGTTTGTGAACAAGTTAAAGTGAAGTGTGAACAAACAGCACAACACATGAAGGTCCAGGCCCGACGCACAGAGAGGCAGATTAAGGAGCAGTTTAAGAAGCTTCACCAGTTTCTAGAAGAGGAAGAGGAGGCCAGGATGGCTGCACTGAGGGAGGAAGAGGAGCAGAAGAGTCAGATGATGAAGGAGAAGATGGAGGCTCTGAGCAGAGAGATAGCAGCTCTTTCACACACAGTCAGAGCCACAGAGGACGAGCTGAGAGCTGAAGACGTCTCATTCCTGCTCAACTACAAGGCTGCAGTGGACAGAGTCCAGCAGCGCCCCCTGCTGGATGATCCACAGCTGCTCTCAGGAGCTCTGATAGACGAGGCCAAACACCTGGGCAACCTGACCTTCAACATCTGGAACAAGATGAAGGACATGGTCTCCTACACTCCTCTGATCCTGGATCCAAACACCGCTGGTCCAAAACTCACCCTGTCTGAAGATCTGACCAGTGTGAGACCAGCAGAGGAGAGACAGCAGCTTCCTGATAATCCAGAGAGGTTTGATTATTACTGCTCTGTCCTGGGCTCTGAGGGCTTTAACTCAGGGACTCACAGCTGGGATGTCGAGGTTGGAGACAGTACAGGCTGGATACTGGGTGTGTTAGCAGAGTCTGTCCAGAGGAAGGGACTCATACAGTCTGGATTGTGGAGAATAATGTTCTATGACGGTAAATACTCAGCACTGTCACCACCAGCTCCACTCACTGTTCTCATCGTGCAGAAGCAGCTCCAGAGGATCAGAGTGAATCTGGACTGGAACAGAGGAAAGCTGTCGTTCTCTGATCCTGATACTAACACACACATACACACCTTCACACACACTTTCACTGAGACACTGTTTCCATACATTGGCACTGTGGACAAACTGAAGATCTTACCGCTGAAGGTGTGTGTGACAGGTAAACAGGTCTGATAGAGTCTGTAGTTTGAAGGTGGCGATAAGTAAACAAAGCACTCAGTTATTCACTTCTAAAGATATCTGTCCAGACTCACATGTAGTCACGACAGTTGACAGTGCTTTAAAGATGGATGTTGCTGCAAACAAGTTACATATTCTCAAACATGGATGCTTCACACACAGAAGATCTACACAATCAGCACAGGTTCAAGATTAGAGTCACCAATTCAGTATCTGACCAAATGTCTCCCCTTCTGTTCCTGAGATATGACGTTTACACATATAACTTATCCTGCGAGACATTCATGTGAAATGTTGTCATGATTAGCGTATGAAGTCTTGAGTTATGGACAATAACATGCTTTTTGAGGTCATGGTGACCTTGACACTCAACGCTCATCTAGTAAGTTCATCCTTGAGTCCCAGCGGATGTTTGTGCCAAGTTCAAGGAAATACCCTCGAAGCCTTATTGAGATATCATGAGAGTGAGACGGACACAGGGTCACAGTGACCTTGACCTATGACCATCAAATTTAAAACAGTTCATTCTTGAATCCAAGTGTTAGTTTGTACGAGCCCTCCTGAGATATTGAGTTCACAATGATGAGATGTACGCAAAGTCACAACGACCTTGATTTTTGACGACTAAATTTTAATAAGTTCATCTCTGAGTCCAAGTAGACGTTTGTGCCAAATATGAAACATTCCCTTTCATTCACAAGAATGAGATGGACATTCAGTCACAGTGACCTTGACTTTTGACCACCAAAATCCAACCAGTTCATCCATGAATCCAAGCGGAGGTTTGTGCCAAATTTAAAGAAATTAATGTGTGTCTAATTCTTTTCTTTTATGAGTAAATCGGTGACTTTTCAAAGCTCTCAGATCAGTTTCTCGTCTCTTTGTGAATAACAAGTTTACTTTGAACAAACAGAGAATCTACAGTTTCTCCGCTATTGATTTTACTGAAGAAAGAAGAACAGTGGTTTTGTTTCTAACTCAAACTTTTGTCGGCATCATTTAGTTCAGTTTGATCGGTTTAAATGTTCATATATGTTAAATAATCCGTGAGGAAATTTTAAAGGTTTCAGGAAACGTAAAGTCTGACGTCTTGTGATGACAACAGATCGGTTGTGGTTTTATTTAATATATGTTCTTATATCTATACACTCTGTTCTTCACTGGCTGTGTTCCACCTGTGAGTTGAGATGTTTCTGTAACAAAGTAAGTGCTGTTGTTATGAATGTATTGATCTGTATGAAGGCTGCAGGTGTCAGCAAGGCTTCTGGGGGTTAATGCACTTTTCTAAAAGGTATATTTCAGTGTGCTTCATTTGAATGACATGTGAAGAGATTCCTGCTGCCAAAACCAATAAAACAAAGATACTGAAGATATAAACTGTGGTGATTATTGTACAAATTGTTTATCTAATGACAGAATAAACAACAGTGATCATAATAATCACACACAGTGGTGTAAGGTGGTTGTGACGGGCCTCAGTGCATGCTAACATGCACATATTGTCTTGTCACATGATCAGAGACTTTACATTGGAGAAGTTTCAGCTGGTTGAAATCTGCAATCGTCACTGCTGGACGCCACTAAATCTCCACACTGCTCCTTTAATGTCCTCCATGATCTGTGTGTCTCTGCTGCAGCTCCAGCTGCTGACAGACTACAATAACTAACTGATTTTACAACACCTGCGTGACCTTTCACCTCCCCCTGTATCTCCTCTGCACAGTGTGAAAACCTTTGGAATAAAGCTTCCTGTGAAGAATAATGACAGTGTGATGAATGATGTGCAGACGTTCATCAGTGTCTGCTGATATAAAGATGTGTGATGCTCTGCTGCTCTCTGGACTGCTGTTGGGTGAAGAAAGGTGTCTCAGTGTTTTTTGGATTTTTAATGTTAATGTGATTTAAGCAAATAAAGAAGGTCTGAAATAATGATCTCTCTCCAGATGAGACCTTCACCCTGATGATGCAGCCTCTTGACACCTTCAGTCTGCAGCTCGGCGGGGCTGAAGGGAAAAGCCTTGGAGCCATCTGTAAAACTATCAGACGTGTCCACATAAACCTCTCTTCTTTCACACTCTGTCTGTCTTTTTCTTTGTTCTGTTTCCCTTTGTCTTCCTGTCATCCTCTTTTCTCCTCTCACCACAGATCACACTGTGCTTTACTTCTTTTTTTCATCCCCGTCTCCCAATTTACTCAGACACATCAGATCACTCTGTATTTTCTCTTTATCTCTGGCTTCCCCGCAGATCTCTTCTCCTCCTGTTTTCTCTGTCCACTGCATGATGTGCCATTACAGCTCACACTCCTCCTCAGTACACCATTAACTAATATTCCTCATTTTATTTATCGTAATTTTTTCAACATGATCTCACCCCCAACTCTTCAAGTACGGCAGCTTGCTCACTGGCACTGCGTTTCAGTCTATGACCCTCTACGTGTCCCTCTGGTGTCACTTATGGACGTGTCAATTTATGGTGGAGATGTATTTATGTAAAGGAAAAATAAATTCAGGTGTCAGGTGACAAATCTAAATAAAATTATAATTGAATATGAAGCAGTAACGCTCTCAGGCCTCCTGTACTGCTTTCAGATATTCATTCTCCTGCAGATCAACTTGTCTTATTTCATGTTGTCCTGTGTTTTACTGTGTATAAATGAGGGAGCCTGTTCTTCAGAGAGGTTTAAATGGTAGAAGCTGCTCTGACACGCTGACATGACGTTCACAGAGTGCTGAAGAGAAAAGAGTCTTTTAAGGGCAGTTTAGTTCATTCACATCAAATTCAGCTTCTTACAAACATGGTTCTTTTCTTCAGGCCTTAAATGCTGCAGGGCTGATTTTACATTTTCTTTTGTTGTTACTTTCCCATCAGAACCCTTAAATCTAACCTGCTGAATGTTTTATTTCCTGTTGGTTCAGAAACAAAATTAAATTCACTTTTTTTTTTAATTTAATCCATCGCCTGAGAATCTGCAAATATAAGTTTGTGTACACGAGAAAACCACTATGAATCCATTAAAGAGTCACATACTAATATTTAAAATGATCCTCTAAATAAGCTTTAAATATTCTTAAAGAATCCCAGAGAACAGACGCCTGCAGCTTCACGCTCCTCCTCTCCTCTGCGCTCTTAGCACGAGGCATGTGCAGCACCAAACTGCATTTCAAATTTATTTAAAAGAATTGAAACATTATTTTGAGCTGTGTTTTGGTCCAAAGTACACGCAGGCAGTCCAGAAATGAAGAAATGAAGACTTAATCTTCATCATGAAGACCAGTCTCTTACACGGACGCTGATGACGTCAGCGCGCTGGCTGACTCTGTCGTCTGTGGACATTCCCATAGGAAAGTTGTGATAGAACTAGCGCTGGCTCCCAGCGGCAGTGATGTGATTGGATCCAGATCCGTGTACTTCCATGACCAATGGCTGATTAGCTTTGCCTTACACCTGACTACACCAGAATTGCTGTTCACCAAATTGTTTTCCGTAGTACAACAGAAAAGGAATTGTTCAGTGCATCGCAAGAAGAGATTAAAATGGATATGATTTCATTTGATTCAGCTGCAGAGCTGCAACGTCCACTACTTGGAGAAATTAAATTTACAGTGACTCTGTCTAAAATTCCTTACGCAGGAGAAATGAGATGTTTTGGCCTGTTTACCGACGGGATACAGTAAAAGTTTGATTTATCAAGCCTGGCCCACTGTAAGCAACCGTCTCTCTGGACATGGACCGAGGTCTATGGTGTTGGTGATATGTCCGTCACGCTGTCACGTGGTCTGGATGTCCCCACCCATTTCTATTACAAAACAATAGACGAATGTCCCCACACTCCCACTCCAAAGTTAGGGAGGCTGGTCGCGTGAGACGACATGAAGACTCTCTATTCCAAACACATTGTTTTATCCACAAATCAATAAAGGATGTTTGGACAACATGCCTGTACTGTGGACTTTTACACTGAGTGAGCCGGCCTGTCGTTGCTTTTATCATTATGTCAAATTTAAGACTATTCAATGATTTTTAAGGTCTCAGATGTCCTGCTTTTTTTTTTTTTTTTACAAATGTTTTGGCGCTGTTACTTCCTCTGCTGCCGCCTTAAAGGCCAGCCAACTCTGTCTCCTCATTCAGCAATTGTACCTTTAATACAGAACCGCGAGGCAGAATAACAGCACATACCTTGAACAGGCAGAATAAAAGGCGCTCATGTTTACTCAAGAATTCAGTGTGAACAAAAACTGCACCATCATCTGGGGTTTCATTTATAAAACAGTGCGTAGGATCCAAACTAAAAAGGTAGGTACAGAGGAAAGTGGCGTGCGCCAAAAAACATTCAACAGTTTCTACAATCAGGCTCCACCTCGCTGTCTGCGTCGCCAATTTCCTGTCTCCAAAATGTTCATAAGCATTGGGCGAAGCTTCTCCCATCAGGCGGTTTTCATAGAACACAACTTCTGTGTAAGAAGTGACGTGCGTCTCTTTCAGACCTCGTTTTGTGCGTACACAGGCATTATAAATGAGACCCCTGATCTCTTCCCGCTGTCTACCCAACTACAGCTGAGAAAACATCTTGTCTGAGAAACTCTTCCCCTTCAGGAAGGGCTTGTGGTTTCTGTAGCTGCAAACATGAGTCAACACTACAAGTTAAAAACTTTCTTGATGAGCTGTGTTGGAGCCGCTCTGTGCCACAGGCTGCAGGATTCTCCTCGCCGTGCACTGACAGCCCAGTCAGGCAGCTCAGAGGCTGCAGGCTTATCAGCTGTCTCTGTGGCCTGAAGCAGTTTAGGTGGACAAGTGTATCCCTGTGGACAGGACACAGGTCCATCAGAGGGCTTTACCCCAATCCATGTCTTTAATGCTGAGTGTTGAGCAGAGGCTTAGACTTTGAAAGATCAAACCCAGAGCTCACAGTGTCAGGCCGGACACTCTCACCTGGGCCTGAGGGATGATGGGAACAGCAGCACCCTCCTATAATCTCTGCCTCCGGCTGGCTTTACAGCTCTTTACCAAAAACTTCAATCACTCACAACTTCGGTATTAGAGGGATATTTGTGCTTCATCAAAATGTAATTTAAAGTCACTGTGCTGCTAATGGTGAAGAAGTTCATCGCATAATGCAAAGAATGTAAGCCTGACCTGATATGAAGACTTGAATTTTTTAACTGATATTTTACAGTATGTCCAAACTGCTCACAAATTCATTAATGACCACATCTGACAAATTATATGAACTGTTTTCTCAAACTGGACCACCTCCAATCCACATTCCAACAGGCTCAGTCACTGTTTAGGTAAATACACCCCGAAAGCAGCGTTATTTTAAAAATAGAAATCTTTATTTGTTCGAAAAATATTTCCACAACTAAAATCAGCTTCACACCGGCAGACCCAGGTTGGTTGGTCCTCAACAGTACAGAACATTACACATCCTCCTAACGGGTTAAAAAGGCAAAGAAATACATCAGCTGAGTGAAAGAGGAGTTCGCAAACTATGCCTTAAGATTACCAGGGTGGGCAAAACAAAATCAGACCCAACAAAGAAACAAAAGACAACACCAAGGCAGCATCTCAGAGTCCTGCATGGGTCCATTTTAAAAAAGCCACCCCTGCCCATACCCGTAAAGGTCAGAAGCAGAACCGACCTATTACCCATCATTAGGTCTATGTCAAAGTCACACCCGTTAATAAAAGTCCTGTGACCCTCGTGATCAAACCCCCCCCCAGGCTCCAGTCCCTCACATGAAGCTGGTTCTCTGTTCTTGAATTGGACGTCTCTTTGACTGGATGGTGGAAACATTCAGTCACTGCCAGGTTAGGAAACATGTTAGCATGCTCCTTCCACCACCATCAAACCTCCAAAGGATCAAACTCCATGCAGGCTGCCACCTCATCCTCGGGCTGCAGAGTTTCATGTCTGGAGTCCTCCACGTCGGTGACCAGTGTGACCACGGGGTCAAAGGTCACACTGGTGTCACTGACTTTCAAAATAAAAGGAATGTGTCTGTGTGGATATCCCCCAGTGACTTGCCTGAGACTGCTCGGGAAGCTCTCACAGCAGCGATCCATCAACACACGTGAGACGAGAGAGGACAGACGGTGCAATGTGAATGAGAAGAAGCTGCTGTATGTAACATGCAGCAACAGTTAATCTCACAACATACATATTTAACACAGTCGACGTGTAGAGTGTAAATACACAGAGGTTTGGTGGTTGAGTGTGAAAACATTAAAGACGTGATCACTGAATGCATTTTGTTTCAAAGCAGGGAAACATGTTCCACAGTTTGGTCCACACTGACTGGATCACTTCTACGCTGATGACACGCTGCTGTTTGTCCCCAAAACACATCAGCTTCTGTCTCGTTTAGCTGTCCTGAGGATTTCAAATGCGGGATGGCCAAAGTAAGACATTTCTGTTACTGGTCAATAAAACTAATCTTCACTAGAACCAAGAGCAGGGACCACATCTCCTTTGTACTGGTGTACTGGCCTCTCTTCACTGGAATTTTGTTTGGTGTAAAAGTTTACCATTGGACCTTTTCCATCTATTAAAACTTTAAAAACCACCTTTAAACTCTATGCAAGTCCCTTAATTATTAATATGATACAGTTGTTCAATATTCTGTTATAGGACTGTCATGAGAGCTGATGCCTCAGTACTAAGTTGATGCCAAAATTATGAAAATATGACTGTACTCATTTTCTCCAGTACCATCAGCACCAGGGATGCAATTCTTCTGGACCTGATGGGGCAGCATATACGCCTACACAAAATTAAGACAGTTTTGGTTGCATATGCGACCAAAATTTCATCTGTGCGACCTCAAAATATAATTGGGAGCACTGGTGTGAGTGTAAATAATTCTTCTGGTGTGAATATTCCCCCCCCCCAGTCGAATGCCTCGTTCACAAGCGCTCACTCAGTGAAAACCCAGTTGCTATTGTTGTTTCTCCGCTAGTTGCTCTCATGGAGGAGCAGCAGGGAAGAGACCAAGCTGGGAATCACAGCCATGCAACTGGGAGTCCACAGTGAGGAGGAAATCTGCAAAGACGGCAACACTCCTTCCCAGACATCATCACAGCTCATCTCCGCTGCAGCTTGCTGGTCTGTTTACAGTGACGTTGTGCCAGCCTACGTCATGTTTCCTTTACTCTGATTGGTTTTCCGTCAACTTTTTGCTGCAATATCAAAAATCAATTACACTGCTGGTGCTTCTTACATTACAGTGGGTGCTCCCAAAATTTTACATGGTGCTCCTAACTTTTTGAAGTTAGGAGCACCATGTAAAAAAGTTAATTTCAAGCCCCGTCTTCCATTAAATGCCAGACCACCTGACCAGCTTCTACAAACAACAACAAAACGTGGAAGATGGCGACAAGCGCAGCTGCAGCAACAGTTCTGCCTCAAGTCATCGTAGAGAAAAGGTTTTTTCCCTGAGGCCTGCGGAGTTCGTTAAATTTTTGTCTGGTTACACTCTGCTTCACTCTGCACTGGCAAAGAGAATTTATCAACACCTTCAAAGCTGTGAAGAATTTCAAAAAAGTGAACTCAGTATTGAGAAAAGTTGATAACAAACTAAGTAAGCAGTGATAAAGAAACACTAACAAGTGACACATCCGTGCAACGACTGATGCAGGCCACAGTATTCATGGTTTCCTCCTAATATATAATACAACAGTGTCCTGAAGTAAGAAAGAGAAGTTGAACAGATCTGTGGGGACACTGTTCAGTTTGACAGAGCCCACAGAATCATTATTTATCCCTGCAGTGGATGATTGAGTTTAACTAAAGCTTATTAACTGCTGAGCAGATTTCACAGAGGCCTAAATGCACAGACTCATTTTGTTTAGCAGAAGTTTTCATAAAACTGTGATAAGACTTAAAGGTCATTCAATTATGGCACAAACATTTAAACTTTTCTAACGAGTTCCCTGCATCCTCTAACTTCTCCCGAATCACAACAGAACTCAGGTTCAGTCTGTGGCAACAGAGAGCTGATTGTTTGGGCCTCTGGGAGCTTTTATAACCTGCAGAGACGACACAATCAAACGGCGGCTCTGAGGAGTGTGAACACCTGGGGATGCAGCTGTTGTCCTTTATTAAACCTCCACACTGTCACAGCGTCATCAGGATCAAATATCTGATGAGAACAAACAACGCCCGGGGTCAGAACAGATACTGAGAAATATGTGTCTCTCTTCATGCAATATTTCACCAACAACATTCACATTAAATGTCGTCTGGATTCCTGCTGAGCGTCATAACTGCCTCTGTGGTATCTGTGTCATCTCACTACAACATGTGGATCATTGAGTTTCATATCAAAGCCTTCCTCTCTGCACGGAGGGGAATGAGATTATTTTCTCGTGGCAGATCAGGCTCGTCTGGAAGCCTTTAGGCTGATAAAATGGGACACTACAGTGATAGTCACCCATTATGAGTGATGAGGTAATGCTCTGCTTGACATGGATTTTGCTATATTGTGATTTGTTGGTGATTTGTAAGTGCAGTGAAACAGAGTGTGTCTTTATCCTCTTGTTTCTAAACAGAGGGAAACACGGACATGTTTTCTGTGGCTGAAACATCTGTGTGTAACGCTACATGAAAATAAGAATAACTAGAATTACCGCCATGTAGTTGTATGACTCCGCCCACCAGTCCAGTGTCACAGTTACAGTTTCAAGATTAGAGTCACCAATTCAGTATCTGACCAAATGTCTCCCCTTCTGTTCCTGAGATATGACGTTAAAATATGATGATGTCACAGTCAAGCCGACCTTTGACCTTTGGGATATAAAATGTCGTCACTTCATTCCATCCATTTTCATCAGCATATCTGAGGCTGTGTCTCGGGGGCAGCAGACCAAGAAAAGTCCCCAGATGTCCCTCTCTCCAGCTCCTCCTGGAGGACCCCGAGGTGTTCCCAGACCAGATGAGATCTATAATCCCTCCAGTGTGTTCTGGGTCTGCCCCGGGGCCTCCTACCAGCTGGACCAGGAGGATCCTGATCAGATGTTGAACCACCTCAACATGAAGGAGCAGCGTCTCTACTCTGAGCTCCCTCCAGATGTCTGACTCCTCCCTCTATCTCTAAGGCTGAGCCCAGACACCCTACAGAGGAAACTCATTTCAGACGCTTGTATCTGTGACCTCATTCTTTCAGTCCCTACCCAGAGCTCATGACCATAGGTGAGGGTTGGGACGGAGATGGACCAGGAAGTAGAAAGCTTTGCCTTCTGGCTCAGCTCCCTCTGAACCACGATTATCCAGCACATCACTGCAGACGCTGCACCAAACTGCCGTCAATCTCACGCTCCATTCTACCCTTACTGTGAACAAGACCTGAGATACTTGAACTCTCTCCCAACTCAGAGGGAACAATCCACCGTTCTCCGGCAGAGAACTGTGACCTCAGAGTGGGAGGAGCTGACACTCGACTGAATGAATTCTTGAGTTATGGCTAAACACATGTTTTGTGAGGTCACACTGACCTTTGATCACCAAAATCCTACTTAATTTATTCTTCAGCCCAAGTGGACGTTTGTGCCAGATTGAAAAAAATTCCCTTAAGGTGTTCTTCAGACATCATGTTCATGAGAAAGGGACGGACGGATGGACAACCTGAAAACACAATGTCTCTAGCTACGGCTAGCACTGGTGCAGAGACTGTCGAACTATAGAACAGGCAAACACACACACACACACACACACACACACACACACACACACACACACACACACACACACACACACACACACACACACAGTCATCTTCAATAAAGTAAGAGTATTATCATTATCAATGTTACCATTATTGTTCACATAACACACACGAGTCCTGCACCTGGCTGTAAGGTCGTTGATGAGGTCATCATATGACAGCTTCTGAGCCAGTTCTGCACTGATGCTGGTGACAGCAAGACGACTTCAACAAACTTCACTCAGCGGAAGCAACTGACTGTATTAATGACTAACAACAACCTAAAGCACGAGTGCAGCGCTCGGTGAGCTGGTGTTGTAGCTGCACTGAGTTCACTGACTCAGCGGAGAGCACAGCTCAAACTGTGTCTGAGACGGCCTCAACTCTCAGTTCGGACCGACTGACTCATGTTCACCTGCTGTTGACATGGAACCCGTCTCCACTTCGACCTTCAAAGTTCACGTTTGAATATTTGCTTCTACTACCAAGATCTCATCCGGGCTTGTGCCCTCGACCTCCGTGCTCACCGCTGTGGGCCTCCTACTCGCTGCAGTGCAGTATCTCCATGAGCCAGGTTTGGCTTCTAACCTCTCTTGCACAATGTTTTAACTTTTAATTTCTTTTTTCCTGTATTTTCTTCACTGAGACTGTTGATGCAGCACTTATGCTTATGACTGAAGATGATCATACTGAGCTGTTCTGGTGCCCCAACAGGCATCTTTATTTTCACGGCTTGTCTTCACTGATCTGATGCATTATTAGAAACAAAAGCTCAGGTCTGAGAATCTGTGACTCGGACACCAAAACTGCAAACAAGAAACACATCACAAGGTCCTCTGTGGTCAAACCATCAACATAATCACAGACTGGTGTCTAAAAGCAAAACACTGAATCACAGAATTCCTCTCAAGTCAGCAGAAAACCCCCAAACCTTTCTCAACACGCATCACCTCACAAGATTTTTGTCGTATCTTTCATCAACAACCAAAAATCCAGCGTACTGTCACATCTTTGACCTGCTGTTGCTTAAAAGATGGCTGACACTATTAAGTGAGAATCAAAGTCGTGGCAGTTGGATTGTTTTTCAGTCAGGAAGTCAGTGAGGAGGGTTTGTGGCACATACAGTTTCATGCAAACATGACAAAACCATCCATCATCCAATCATCCATCCATCCATTGGTTCTTACCTTCTCTGCTGACTGCGCTGTGCCAAAGAAGATGGGTATAAAAGCGAGCCATACGATGCAGGTGGTGTACATGGTGAACCCGATGGGCTTGGCCTCGTTAAAATTCTCCGGGACCCCGCGGGTCTTTATGGCGTAAACAGTACACGTCACCATCAATAAGATACTGTAACCCAGCGAGCAGATGATCTGAAGATCCGTGATGTCACATTTCAACACTCCACGTGCCAGATCTGGGTTGAAGGTCTTCTGCTCGTCATAGTCTATGATGGTGTTTGGCGGATCCACCACGAACCAGATGAACACGCCCAGCAGCTGCACTGAGATGAGGCTGGAGGTGATTGCCAGCTGTGAGGTGGGGCTGATCAGCCGGGGTGCCGTCACTGACTTCTTGCCCTGCTCGAAGATTCGGTAGATGCGGTTGGTTTTGGTGAGGAGGGCGGCGTAGCTGATGCACATCCCCAGGCCCAGGAAGATCCTCCTGAACGAGCACACGCCAACATCTGGCTTGGCGATCATGAGGAATGTGATGATGTAACATAAAAATATCCCAGTCAGGAGGACATAACTCAGCTCCCTGCCAGACGCCCGGACGATCGGCGTGTCGTTGTACCGTATGAAGGTAGCCATGACGAAGATCGTAGCGATGATGCCGAGCATTGCCAGGAAAACGGGAATCACGGCCCAGGGGGAGTGCCATTCCAGTTTGATGATGGGTATAGGCTGGCAGGCTGTGCGGTTGGCGTTGGGCCTCATGTTGTAGGAGCAGAGCTTACAGGTGAACTCGTCGTGCTGGTACTGGTAGCCGTCGCAGGGCTCGCAGTGCCAGCAGCAGGGCATGCCCTTCACCACCTTCTTCCTCTCTCCGGTTTTACAGGGAAGGCTGCACACAGAGCTGGGGATGTCCTGCTCCCCTCGGGGCCACTGCATGTCCTCGATCTGGAGAGAGAACATCAGAGACACAGGACGGTTAGATCAAAGCAGGATTGGGACATGCCTCTCGAACATGCTGAAATATTCCTGAAAATGTCACTTTTATTTATTTTGAATTTGATAAATCTGAAACAAAAACAGTTTCTCAGTGTTTGAGTTCGTCCCACATACTGTAAAACTTCCCTGTGCTGTCACAATAGTTTTAGGTGATGACACTGTAAGAAATGTTCTGTGAGCTTCTGGTGTCTCAGATTTACAGCATATCTCACAGTGCTGCTGTTAAACAAGGGCTTTGCTTTGTCTCCGGCTTGTTACTGAAGCAAAGGTCTCATTGATTTGACAGCTTGACTGCTGCTAATGAGTAATGAATTCTCTATTAGTGCAACATCAATATGGATAAAGTCCACCTGGATCATAGCTCTGCACTGAGCGGACATCTTGGTTATCTGCAGTTTACACTCGCTACCTCGGCCAGGTGGCTGAACCTGGATGATCTGGTTTCAACTAGGGTTGGGATCCGGATCCGGATCTTTTTTGGAACCGGGTCCAAAGTTCCGGTTTCG
The DNA here is from genome assembly GCA_035609425.1 of Epinephelus awoara. NCBI lineage: Eukaryota > Metazoa > Chordata > Actinopteri > Perciformes > Serranidae > Epinephelus > Epinephelus awoara. The sequence goes on along the minus strand of CM069296.1, from coordinate 47,617,769 downwards.
GAACCGGTTCCATCACATTTGGAGTAACGGTTCCTGCAAACGGTTCCTAGATTGTAAAAAAAAAAAACCGCCACGTGCATTTCCACGGGCCGCATATTTCTGTCCGAACCTGACCGAGCCCGACAGTATTTAATGACTAAGCACTGAGTTTGTGTCACACAGTTGTTATGGTTACAGGCTATTTAACAGGCTGGGCGTGCGCCGTGGGTGCTCAGCGGAGAGGGAGACCTCCGTGTTTGAGATGGGAGCGGGTGGCCGGAGGGCCGAGGCTTCCAGTGAGGGGAGAGGGAGAAACAAACAGCCAATGTGTGTGTGTGTTCTGTTCGGGTGTTGTCACGTAAATAACAGTGCCCAAGCATGAATGCATATAAGTATTTTTATTATGTTGCTGTGGTTAATTTGAGGTAATAGTGTCACTGTAGACATCAGAGAATCACTTTCTGTTGTTACATATTCTCAGGGAGATGATACAAGCTCTAAATCTGAAATACACACCACACACAAATGTGTATTTTCACCTAATTGTACTGTGAAACAGTTAGAATAAAGTTTTTGTATTTGTATGATTGCATTTGTGTTTATTATATACTTGTTTAAGTATAGCAAGTATAATGAATATAATGTAGGAATCGGTAAGGAATCGGAATCGTTAAAATCCTAACGAGTCCCAACCCTAGTTTCAAGGCACATTCTGTCCCTCAAGGAGTCCTTGAGCAACGCACAGAGTTTAACCCAGGTCCACCCCATCACTCCAATCCTCGCCTCCTCGGCTGCTAGTTAACTTCAGAACTGATTTTAAGATTTTTTTTATTATTGACTTTTAAAGCTCAGCATGGTTTAACCCTCAGTTAAACAGCTGAGCGTGTGACGACCTACGCTCCAAGTCGTGACCTGAGATCCTCCAGTCTAACCTCACTAGTCGTCCCAAGGTCAAGGCTGGTGACTAAAGGTGATCGAGGCCCTGAGGCTCTGGAATCTCTGCCTGAGGCGATGAGGCTTGCTAACACATTACCTGTTTTTAAATCACTGCTTAAAACATGTTTAAACAGGAATGTTTTCCTTTTAATGCCTCATTTGTACCTTTTTGTTTTGTTTCTTTGGTTCTGTTGTTGCCTCTGTGCTCACTGGTTTTAAATGGTTGTAATCTTAATGTTGTTATTTTGTAAAGCACGTTGAAACCTTGTTTAGATAAGTTCTGTACAAATAAAGTTATTATATCATTATAGTCATTACTGTTGATTGATTAATCACAGAAAAAGATAACGCGTTAAAAACATGAACACTGATTAATGGTGTTCTCTGGTGCCCTTTGACCTGGTGTGTCCCAGTGTCTTTGTCACATGATGGCGGCAGACGAGATGACGCTGCTCGGCCCCGTGAACTTCAGTCTGAAATATCACCTCAACACAAAGACTTTAGGTCTGAGCTAGCACAGCCTCTGATGCTAACGCTAGCAGCCAGCCTGGACCAGGTGTTCAGACTGAGTCAGTCTACCTGTGACGACTCACTGACTCCCTCACAGAATGGACTGCAGACAGTTTGGGTGGTGGAGGACAGGGGGACAAGTTTATTTAACACTTTCACAGCAAAAGTTGATGTTCTGTGATTAATGTAAATGGATTAATTAATCACAGAACATGTAATTCATTAGATTATTTTTTTAATTGCTTGACAGCCCTAACTTATTTAACATAATTAATAATTATTTTTCTTAATATTTTGAGCTATGAGTTCCCAACCACAGTTACAGTTACAGTGCAGTGTAAGAATGGAATAATTATTTGGTCTAAAGATCAGCGTGCAGTAAACACTAGCTGCAGTCTTTACTCTGCAACATGTGCACTGACTTGTATCCCTGGTTGTTTGTATAAAGAACTGAGTCTTTACAGAAAGCATCAAGTTATTTCTGATATTCCATTTCAAAGGTAACGGACCTGATTAGTGAGAATATTTAATTTTCAAGATGCTATAATGTGAACTGAGCTAAAGTGTAAAAAGCCTCAGTAAATCAGTTCATGTCCTCCCAACAGTTCCCGGCTCGTCTTGAAACTGTGCCCAGACCTTGGAAGGAGCTCTGCTGACTGACGGTGGCCAGAAACTCAGTTATTGTGTATTGATGTTGATTATTTTGGCAGATAGCTGGTTTCTGTTTAAAGGATTTGAAAGGACTTGGAGGGATTTCAAATGGTACTGTGACCCAGAGCCGATCAATTACACAGCGCTAAGGACATCCTCAAACAGATTATCTACAAAGGCCAATCTGAGTCAGTCTTTGGTTCCAGCAGCCGCCGGCTACGCTTGAGAAAAAAGTAAAAAATTGACACTGGATGTTATCGCCACCCACAATCAACCAGACCCTCCCCAGGCTCCCTGTGTGCTACCAGAAAGCCCAGTTGATAACCTGGGATAGTTTGGGGATAAAAGCCGCATCACACTAACAGCCTGAGCCAGCCGAAGGCTTGTATTTGGCCACGGTGACGATTCAGCGCCACAACAAAAAGGCAAACTCCAAACAGCCCTTTAATCTTCCTCCCTCCCCAAGGCGGCAGGCCGACTCTGAGGAGGAGGAGAAGAAAAATATCTGGCCTCCCACACGTCCCCTGCACATGTCACACTCCTTCTCTTACTTCATTCCTTTTCTATTATGGTTTTCTGATCATATTCATCAGCGTGTGCTTCCACACATCCATCACTCCCACACTGTGTCCACTTCACACTGAGCCTCTTATTGTATGCCGAGCACAGCGACACACACGGACCATCAAAACCTACATGACCGGCTGACACAAATCCCTGCTGCTCCTCCTCGCTAACAGCTCAGAGCCAGGTGAATGTGCTTCCTCATTTAGCATATGAAACGTATTAAAAATGTGTCATGAAGGAAACAAGCTTCACTCCGCAGAAGTGATGAGTGGCAGCCTTGTGCCTGGTTATAGAATGACTCACGGCTTCTCAAATCCAAAAGGATTTCAGCCTGGTGGTGCAAATGGGATTCAAAATGCCAGGAGCAACGTCGGGTCAATCATTTAAATGGAAACGCCATCTGTCTTCTCGCCTTCGCAGCGGTCAGGAGGACTGCCAGCCACCGCCGCGTCTTCAATAATTCACTCAGGTCTTTGAAGAGGTGTCACAGCTGGTGGAGAGATCGGGAGGAGAGGTCTCTCTGGTTTTAAATCTCTGACTATGAGCCCCTACAAAAGTCCACATACGTCCTGTCCCCTGCAGCTGAAGATCAGCCCGAGCAGGTGATTAAGTCCCCGGGTCCTGAACTCAGCCGACACTCTGACACTCTCTGTCACGGGGATGATTTATAAATGAGGAGAGCTGTGTGTGGTGGCACTGACTGCATCTGACAGGTCAAAAAAGAAACATAGGAAGAGCACGAGAGCTGAAGAACATGAATATCACACGTCTTTAACCCTTTAAACTAGAGCACTGAAATCTGCTCAGCTAAGAGGTGATGGAAGTCAGTAAATCATAAGAATTAATAAACGCACTGAAACTGTGTCAATAACAAATGCACACAATGGACATGATAAAAATACAAGACAAGTTATTTGAACTATTGACATTATTTAGTTTTGTCTCGTTTTAATGAGCTGAGTGAAAAGGTGTGATAGATTCATCATCTGTTCCTCAGACCCGCACTGAGGTTAACTTGAGCAGACATTCTGGGGTAATCTGACAGAAGCTAACTTTGGTTAATCACTGTCTGTAGGTGCGTCTGTGCACGTTGGGAATCACAGGTTTTGATTGTTAATGACGTCAGAGGCCTAAAAGGTGACACAAGAAGAAGAATCACTTTATGAGATTTATAAAACCTCAAATCACTACTTTAAATGAAACAGTTCAGCCTTGTTTGTCTGTTTTATGTTCAGTCTGTTCTTTCATGTGACGGACTCACTGTTCATATTATATATTATTATCATTCCTCTGGTGCCATCAGGCGGGTTTGCACCACATGTAATGACGTGCAATGACATCACTACGAGCATACAGGGTGATGACACGGAGCCTTAACTTCCTGCTGCAAACAGAATCAATGTTCTTGCTGTTATGTTTCTCCTACAGTATTTTAGATTCACATGTACCACATTATGCAAACAACGATCTCCCACGGCAACTACAGGGAATTTGCTGCAGACGTTCAGGCGTAATAATGGTGATAAACTACGATTGCACTGCATGTAAAATAAGGTAACATGAGTTAATGACATGATGATGAGGAGCTGTCTGCTGCTAAAAGAATGAATATTCTCGCTATTTTGGTTTTTGTTTTCGATCCATATATGCAGAATTGTGCAAACAGTGACCTCCTGTGGCCACTACGGGGAAATTCTGGCAAAATATTACGTTTGCACGACGTGCAGGATAAGGTGACAAAAGGTCCTGACGTGATGATGATGAGGAGAAATAATGAATGTGCTGGTTATTATGGTGCTTATTTTAGATTGGTTTAAACAGAATCACTGAAACAACAATCTCCCTGTTTTTAAAGGGTTAAAGTCCAGCGTGTGAGATTTGGGGGCTTTAGTGTCGTCTCTCAGTGAGGGCTGCAGATTACAACCAGCTGAAACTTCTCCTGGTTAAATTCCTTCAGTCTTTGGTGTTCAGGAGGATTTTACCAGGAAACACAGACGTCTCTTCCTCTCCAGAGCACACGGAGCAGGTGACAACAGTAGAAACACGCTACAAATCTGTTCCTCAGACGCTCTCTGGCACGTCACAAACGAGCTGCTCGCCCAGCATCTCCTGTGTGTGCACATCTTTTATCAGGAGCTTAATTTTCCACAGTGGGCTCTTCCTCTCCAGAGCAAACAAATCAGTGGTCTCATTTATAAACACTGCGTACGCACAAAGCGAGGCCTGAAAGAGGCGCACACCACTTCACACGCACAAGTTGAGATGTATAAAAACAGACTTGATGGAGAAACTTTGACCCAACAGTTTGGAGACAGGAAATTGGCGACACAGATGATGAGGTGGAGCCTGATTGTAGAAACTGTCGAGTAGCTTTCAGTATGGATCCTGTGCACTGTTTTATAACTGACATGTCTAATCAATAAATAATGAATAATGAATAAAGCAGTTTCATGTTTTAAAAAACCCCCAAAATCATCATTTTCCAATGTTGCTCATCACTGAGGGGCTTCTGACTACGGTGGCCGACGTGAACACATGAATGTCTCTGTCTAGAGTCAGTGTTCTGGGCTACTGTAGAAACATGGCGGTACAACATGGTGATCTCTGTAGACGAGGACCTGCTCCCTGTGTGGATATAAACAGCTCATTCTGAGGGAACCAGAACACAATGATTCTTATTTTCAGCTGATTGTACTCTGAAGGAAACACATTGATTAGATTATGTCCTCCTGAATCTGTCACACTGGAGCTTTAACAAGTCCTTCCAGCAACATGAGACATGATCAGTGTCAGGACACTTTAAATCAAGTTCTGTCTCCTGTAGTTTATACAGTGAACACATATTTACCCAGACCGGACATGTCAGTCATATGTACATTAAAGACCAAAATAACCAGGTGGTTAGAACGACGTCACCTGTCATGATTCACACGGCCACCAGAGGGCGCTGTCACGTGAGTGTAAACAAGTTTTGGGGAGTTTGCTGAAACAACTGATGCTGTCATTCTTCTTGTCTTGTTCTTGGCTGATAGCCTTAAACATCAGACAGAGCAGAGGAGAGCAGAGGAGAGGAGAGAGAAGTGAAGGATGCGGAGAACTGAATGTACAAAATTAAAATTATGAGAGAGAAAACAGGAGCAGGTTATTCTCTGCAGAAGAGAAGAGAAGAGAAGAGAAGAGAAGAGAAGAGAAGAGGGGTGAGAGTTGTTGATGTTTGTATGTCCTCATCTCTCTCTCTCTCTCTCTCTCTCTCTCTCTCTCTCTCTCTCTGATTCCGTCTCTGCCTCGTCCCTCTGGTTTTCTTATCAGTCCCCAGCAGACCTTTGCTCCTCTGCTCTGCTGTCACACTCGGCTGTCGATAAACCGTCGGCCCACCTTGATGTCATTGTACGCTGCGGGTCAGGTGAGCACTTAAAATGTCCCCACATTAGTCTCCGTCTGAATAAAGACACTGTAAACTGTCCAAAACAAACCCCCTGTGAGGACGGAGAGAGGGACAGACACTGAGGAAGGACAGCGTCTCTGTCACTGTGTTTGTGTGATGAGTCCTGTCTCTTCTCTTGGACTCCACGTGTGTCTCTGCAGACGCCTCTAACATTCAGCAATGACCCAACAACAGGAACCTTCCCGTGTGGCTCCCTGGGATCAGACTGGATCAAACTGGGGTTGTATTTGGTCACTGTTAGCTGAGAGCAGTTTATCCATGTGCCTCCTCCTCCTCCTCCTCCATCTTCCTCCTCCTCCTCCTCATCCTTCTCCCCGTCCCCTCACAGCAGCCGCACGCTGCAGTTCATAATCCGGCCTTTAGGGGGCCCTGTTAGCTCCCTGAGCTCCTCATAAAAACCTCTGAGGAAACACTGATCGCATCTACGCGCCGTTGCCATGGATACGATGCAGGTTTTTTTTTTTTTTTTTTTTGGCCTTGACTCCTCGTTGCCCGACACCCCCACCGCCTCTCCTTCTGCCTTCCTGCTCTGTGTTTCCATCCTGCTGCTGTTGGTTCATTACGTTACTGCAGGAAACTGCTTTTAAAAATACGGCGTCTGACTTCTGCGGCTCATTGGTTTCCTTTTCTCCTGCCTCTCGTCCTTCCTTTCCTCCACACATGCTGTACTGCAGCCTTTTTCTTATCTGATGAACGCCCTCCGCCCTGGCAGATGAGTGTAAAGATCCCCTGTAGACACCTTTCACCGCACATACAGATACTCTGCTGTATATAATCATTTGTGTCTGATCTGTTTTTCAAGATATGGAGAAGCTCAGTCCCCTTCTAGGAAGTTTGAAATACAACTAAATATCTGCAGCTCATGTCAAAACACAAAATATCTGAATATGTAAAGATTGTTTTTTAAGTGACACAAAATGAGTGTTTTTGACCTGCAGGCTTCATGTTTTTCACCAAGACTGGCTCCAAACTGGAAGTGATGTCATAAATCCTGCAGGTACGTTCAGGGGTTAAACTGAGATTCACAACCAGGTCGAACTCTGAAGTCGATTCAGCAGTGAATTCTGCCGTCCTGTCACGTCGACACATCAGGGGGAAACACGGCGATACAACATCGTAAGTTAAGGGGGCGAGAGTCAGAGTAGGATGGATGGGTCCAACAACCATGGACTTCCAACCAGGAGGCCGGTGTTCACTTCCTGTAAGACTGGAAAGCCAAACTCTGTTCTTACTTCTAAACGTAACAATGTGTGTGTGTGTGTGTGTGTGTGTGTGTTGTTGTTGAAGGAAAAAACATCAGTTGGTGGTGTTATACCAACGTAGTGCTTTTATTTTGAAAGAGACTGTATGCAAACTGTACATTTCCTGTGAAAACAGAAGTGTATGTTGAAAACAGACAATGCATGTAAAAGGCTGAAGTTGACACGGCGTCCCAGAAGGTCAACAACCAACACACCCAGGGTACCTTGGACGCCACATGTCGTCAAGACAAACCAACATCCTTCTGTGTGTGTTCAGCTGGTTCAAAACATAAACTAAAAGGAGGAAGTTTTTTGTCAGTCTTGGAGATCATGTGTCTGAGAAACATGATCTCTGTTTTGGACGCAGACGACACGCAACTGTTCATCTGTGCTGAACCAAACGATGCTGCAGCCATGAACTCCATCACTACCTGTCTTTTAGCAATGAATAAATGCATAATATTTTTAAAAGTTAAATGAACTGAAATCCTGCTAAAAGAAAAAGAGAAATGCTGTTTAATAATCTGAAGAAATTAACTTCCTGATTGAACCTGAGGTGACGAGTCTTGGTGTGATCCTCCCACATTAACAAAGTGATGAAAACACGTTTCCACCTCAGAGACAGAAACATCTTTAACGTACGATTATTGTTGAATGAAAAAGATGCAGAGAAACTGATTCACGTCTTTATTTCAGCCGACTGTTTATGTCCATTCTGTCTGTCTCTGTCTATCATCATTATTATAAGAAAGGTTTCTTGTCAGTACCTGATACTGATCAGTTTTTCTGTGGCATCAATAAAGCTCCTTCACCTCTGGCTGTATGTTGATATGTGTCTAATTATCTCTGTGTGTTCTGATTTGTCCGTTAAACTTCAGGTGTCTGTCTCTGATCGGCCGCAGGTTCGGCCTGAGGAGTATCAGCTGCTGATTGGCTCGTCCATCACCGTCTGCGGTCTGAAATCCCTGTTTCCATCGGACTGTCTGACAGCAGCAGCGTTGTGTCGTCAGCCTCCAAACCTCGACTGTTTCTGAGTGAAAGCGGTGAGGTTTTGTTGGGCCTCAGCCTCAGCGGCTCTGTGAGAGTAATCTACTTTTAGAGGTTTGTAATTAACTTTAAAGCTGCAGGGCTGGGCTGCCATTTTCTCCTGTTTGTGCCGTTCCCAGGGAGCAGGGTTTAGTAAATGTCTTTGTGTTTCTGACTTTAGTTTGTTTAGGGTGAGCTGGTAGATTTGGGGAGGACAGTTGTGTTTGTTGCTTCTGCCTTCAGTTTACTGTATTGTGTGTGTGACAGCGTTAATGATGGCGAGGTTAAATCCAGATGAAAGTGATAACAGTGCCGTCATGTGACCTCTGTCTGTTCACTTTGTGTCTCACATATACGTATCTCTGCTGAGAGATGGTATTCAGTTTGAAGGAGCTCAGTTTCTGCCTGAAGCACAAACAGCAGAGGACTGTGACTCATTTTCAGAGCTAACCGACCTGTCGACGTCTGTGGACAAATATAAAGCTAGCTTACTCAGACAGAGGTCGAGCTGTCTTTATCTCTTTGTGACTCCATTGCTTGTCATTAAGTCCACCATGTTTTTATTCATTTAAATATTGGTTATTATTATTCTTGTGAGCAGTAAACACTGTCAGTGTGCTGTTAGCTCACACTAGCATGATGTCTGAACACTCACTGAACACCTTTGTCCTTTGATGTCCCAGGTACGTTTTACTGTCGCTCCATTAAGTGTTGTAAAATGTTAAACAGGGAGATATAATGTTTTTCTACAGTTGGTTTCATTTGCACAAATTCAAAATCCACTTCACAGTCACTGCATCACTTTGTTGTTTTTACAATTTGTTTCTTAAAATAGTTAAACAGAGCGTGAGCAGGTCGACACACGAGGAGACTGTGCTTTGCTGTTTATCACAGAGCTACAAAGAGTTTTCCATGAGGTGAAATAATCTGGCTGTTGGCGCCACCTACCAGCTCTGAGTGGTTCATCAGAGCAGAAGACGTCACACACAGGTCACGTGTGTTTTCATGCTCTCTTAGTCACAGCTTAAAATGTTAACACGAGCAGAAACTGAACACTTCCTGTGAAAATGGAAGTGTATTTGTAACAGGCGTAAATTGACACGGCGTCCCGGACCGTCAACATCAGACGCAGGAGGATACCTAGCATGTCATGAAAATGTGAAAGGCCTCTGACAAAATGGCGGTATCTGACGAGTTGGGACGAGCGCGAGCTGATCTTTCTGTCCTTTAATAATTTGTTTCATAACTACTTCTTCACCTGTATGTCTGCGTCTGTATTCTCAGGCCCCTCCACGCCGCCACACACACCGCAGATTTACTACACTTGACTTCTCTTTGCATCCAGCCTGATGAAACTCTTTTCAGTACTTGAGCTGTTCCAAATCTCTCACGCCCTCAGACACGGAGCAGAAGAGACAGATTTTCTGTATGAAAGTTATGATGTGACTTCTTCCTGCTCGGCCTTATACGGCGCCGTACAGTCATCCACTGTGCATAATGGCTGCTGTCGCCTGTGACTAACTGCCTCTGTTCATAATAAAACTCGTCGAAACTCAAGCATCTCTCAGCTGAGTCAACCACACACACACACACACAAACACACACACACACACACACACACACACACACACACACACACACACACACACACACACACACACACACACACACACACAGAGCGGAGCTTCCTCCTCGTTAATGTGTGCCTCAGTCATTAATGCGGTGACTGTGGATCCTGATTAAATTGATTAATTGAATGGAAAAGGAAATAAATCCTCGGCTCCCCGCCGGGCCGTGAGCACCGGAATGTACACAGTTAGCAGATTAGCAGCAGGCCTGAGTGACGGGAACCGAATGAGAAGCAGAAAGAAAAACACACTAATCAGACGAGTCTCGCTGCCCCGAACATTACCATGGCGACGGAGTCATTGCACGCTTCACCAATACATTTTAATACAGTCACATGACAAATACACAGTAAGGACGCAGTTTAAGACGTCACATTCTGATTGGCTGTGAAAACAGTTTGTGTGCTTATTAAAGAGACTGTGTGTGTGTGTGTGTGTGTGTGTGTATGATACATAGTGGGGATCAAAATAATGTATTTTAGTACCAGAGTACGGACATTACTATAACACGAGGACATTATTATAAAGTGAGGACATTTTGGCTGCTCCTGACGTTTCCATCGGCCTGTGTGAGGGTCAGACTTGGTTTCAGGGGTCAGGTTACAGTCAGGTGTGGGTCAGGGTCAGGGTCAGGCATTTAGTTGGTTAAGGTTAGGGACTGTGAGGGCAGTAGGTGTTTTTATTCTGACCCTCCTTGAAGCTGCAAATATTTTTCCTTGATCCTCCCTGAGAGACTCTGATGTCCCTCCCTCCCCCATAAATGAGTTATTAGATTTTTAAAACTTTAATGTTTGAAAATTAAAAGTTGAAGATGAACTCCTGGAGTTAAACAGAGCCTCCATTTTTCATTCTTGTCTTGCAATGGTTTAGTTTTGGCTGAATTTCAAAGGAAAATGAATGTATTTTGATGAAATATCACTAATCTAACATCAGATCTGGTCATGTTTTTTTTTCCTCAGAAAAGCGTCTCTGGAATTGAAAAAAGAAACAAAAGAAAGAAAAATGTGAAAGAAAAACAAAGTGTGTGTTTGAACTTTTCTTTGAGAATCACCTTTATTTTTTTTCAAAAATTTAATGCCAACATTTGTAAAATCACCAAAATTTGAAAGGAACATTTTCTTTTTAAAGTAATTTTAAAAAAAATTGGAAAGCAACTTAAAAAAAAAAAAATCTCCAAAATATTTTTTTTAAAAATCAGTTAATTGATGATCGTGTGACTGCAAACCTTAGATTTTTGGTGAGACGCACAAAACAGGAAAATCTGTGATGACTTTGTTGAGAAAGGTTTAAACTCAGGTTGTTAATGAGTATTCCAGATTTTGGTTCCTTTCTTTGTTTGTTTCATTCTTGGTGTGTAAAGATCATTAGTGTGCACTTTTTGTCCAAACTGACACAGATGTGACTTCAACAGTGATAAAAGAAGTTGCTCCTTTAGATGTCTGACACATGAAGGTGACACAGTGAAATCAATCTGCACATGTTCATGTAATATTTGACTCAGGCAGGTCGATGATGTAGTGAGGTCGTCACAGGGCTCGAACTCCATTAGTTCAACACTGTAAAACATTTCATTCAATAAAACGTTAGTGAAGTTGGAGAGAGAGAGATGATCAGTTAGCCACAGATATGATGCAGGATCCATCTTGTCTTCATCACCGCACGCGCCTCCTTCCTGCTCTGTGTTTCCATCCTGCTGCTGCTTCAAAACAACTGCAGGAAACTGCTTTAAAACAAAATACAGCGTGTGACTTCTCCGGCTCATTGCTCCCCTCTTTCCTGCTTCTCCTCCTTTTGTCCGCACGCTGCAGTGAATTGTAATCAGCTCCTCTGATTTCCTCTCAGACATCTCAGCAACTGTTGGATGGATTCATATGACGCTGCTCACAGATATCAATGGCTCTCAGACGGTGCGTCGCACTGACTTTAATGATCATTGGACTTTTCTTGTAGCGCCACCGTGAGGTTGATATCAGTGGTTATAATAAAATATCTCAACAACCATTGCACAGATTGATATGTGATATGGTTCACACGTTCATCCTCTCAGCATAGTCTCCTCTGAGATATGTTAAAGGTTTGGGGAGTAACGGGATACAAGAAATAGTGCTGTGTATCTAAAATACAAAATATAACAAAGTGTTTATTGTTACAGTTTGAATAAGTGGTGTTCTGGATCAATTTGTCTTTTTTCATTCTGGATTGTCCCAACTGGCCGCGACTGACGCAGCTTTGAATTTCTGTTGGACGCCTTGTTTCTCTTTACTTCTGTCACTGGATGTGAAAGTTCTGTGATGCATTGGACGAAGAATGGCTGACTCATGACGCTGACATGTAGAGTGACTGTGTCTTGTTGCAGCACGGCGTGTCAATTCACGCCTGTTACATGCAGCGTGTCTTTTTATAATAAACTTCAGTTTTCACAGGAAATGTCCAGTTTCTGCTCGTTAGGTGCAGACTGTCTCTCTCAAAATAAACATAAGTACAACACCTTGTTTTAACATTTGTTTCCTTGTGCAACAAAAGCACGTGGTTATGTTTGGAAAAGAAACATCATGCTTTGGATCTACATTCATACAGGAAGCAAACAGCAGGATTCCAGGTGTAAGTCCGGGGTTTGTTGGACCATCCACCTCCACTCCTGCCCGCCCTGTAGGGACTTTATAGCTCCTTATATTTCATTGTTACCGGCAGCGTTTCCAACTGACACCATCCAGCAGTGCATCACACCGCTGCTACAGGTGGCGTCTGGCTGACCGGTGGCGTCTGCCGTCTGTCTCTGTGATACCAGAGTCACTGACCAAGCAGCAGTATTTGATGAGTTCAAAATGAGAACATGCTGGTCAGTGTGGCAGCTCAGGCACTGTGTTTGTTGTTCATGTTGTGGTGCATCAGAGTCATGGTGATCTTCACTCTCTTCTTCACGGAGGCCTTGGTTGAGTTCTCAATTAAAATCAATTAACTGCTTTTTTTTAAAGACAGTAGTATTTTGGGAACATTTTGGAGACTTTTCGTACACTTTTACTTCCTGTTTTGGTAAATAAACATGCATTTCTCTTTTTCCCAAGGTTACTTTTTTTAATTGCAAGAACACGGAAAACAAAAGTGAACACAGGCCGGTAAATGAAGTGTTGTCGGGTGGTGTTCGTGCCTGTGTGTCTGTACTTGACAGGTCTGACAGGTGAAAGGATGGAGGACAGGACAGGAAATAAAAAACAGGGAAGGCAGTATATTCAAACTAATCCTACCTTTACTGTTATTACCAATACCAATAATTAAACCTGAATCAGGACAGAATTCAGAGATAATCTTCCTCACATGACGCAGCCCACTGCTGCAAAGAAGAGTCGACTCATTTTAATGTTTCTCCAGCATCGGCAGGAGAGATGTGAGAAACGGTGCAGTTGTTTCGTAGGTTGGACACACGCAGAGTTTTAAAACGTAAGATAAGAGAGGATCTTCTCTTCAACAACTGGGCGAGACTTCCTGAACAGGACGGATTAAAGCAGATGTAAAGCTGAGAGTATCTTCGGTGGACGTCGGCGCGTATGATAATCCCCGGGGCCGCACACCAGCTTTACTTCACTTATTTCTACATTATTTGAAGTGTTAAATGTTGCAGTCTTGGATGACCTGCTGTGACTTGTGGTTATTTAAAAGGAAACAATGAAAACAGAGTGTACATTAATTGGGAGGATGTGCAGTGTTTTCCCAGCGCAGGTGAGAAATCGACCGCCTTTGTTCTTTCATTCGGGCGTTGAATAAATCTGAATAAAACACGCTTCTAACCCTGCTTCAAAGAAAAAAGAAAAAAAAAGACAGGAACATTTGAATAATTACATTCCTTTCAGCTGGATTCCCAAGACACAACAGGGCAAGACAAACTCCTGTACGAGCGAACAACATTCCATCAGTGAGAAGTGAGACAGTATACATCACTGAAAACAGACACCAACACCAGTAAACAATTCTCGCTCGATTTATCTTTGAAACAAATGCTTCCCCTGTTGTTCATATAGTTGGTATGAGAGCAGAGGGGGACTCTGTATTTACAGGCACACTGTTAACCGACGGGCCAAAAACCCGGCGCGCACAACACGACTGTTGATCAGACTTCATCTTCACACGGTGGACATCAACGTGCGTCAGGGCCGGAGATGGTTCCCTCAGACTGCGTCCTCACAGAGTCTCCGTCTGTCCACACTGAGACACCTGAGCTACACCAGTGAGTGAAAACTGCTCAGTTACAGTTTTTAACTACTTGTTATATAAGGTTGCATCAAAGTGAGATACTCACACTGCAGCTATTAGACTGCATCCATCCCTACGATTCATTATTATGGATCCAACCACGTGCTGTGATTGGCTGGTACTCGTCACATCGATGCATCAGTGTCAAGAGCAGTTAGGATTAGAGCAAGGAGGTCATGTTGAGGGCCAGTGTTCACTGATCTCACATGTTCTCTGAGAGTAAAGTGAAAAAACTCACACATGCTGTCAGCTGACGTGGTGTGAGGAAGACACAGTCTATGAGGATGAAACTTTTTGCTCCCTGTTTCTGCTTTCCTATGCACCTCGTGTTTCTGCAGTCTAGGCGCCTGGCATTTTTGAACTCTGAACTCCATGAGTTGAAAAAACACCCCATGTCATCTCCACTTTTTTCCCATTGTCCAATGGGATGATGTGAGAGGCGGGGCTTCTGTGGTGGTCACGACAACCAGTTTACAGTTGGTAACCAATGGAGGAGAAACTGGTGGTAGTGGCTGCTGGATACCCAGAGCTGAACGACTTTACAAAGCACAGTTAGCAGCATGTCAATAGACAACAGCAGATAAGTGCAGTACTGTAAACGTCCATGATGGAGGAGAAGCTCCTGGACCAACTGGTGGTTCTCCCCATGATCCAGCCTCTTTGTTAGGGTCTCATGTACCCACACAGATCTCTGTTTATCTGCTGACAGCCTCTCACCCTCAACCAGAGCTACAGACAGCACCCTCTGCCTCAACATGGCAGCAGCTACACACTGTTTACTGCAGGATACACACACTGTGAACTGATCACACAGGAAGGTTAGAGTGAGGAGGTGATGGAGTGGTTGCCTGGCAACAATTAAAAGGCATGATCTATTTTACTGGTGGCATTCAATTAAAAAAAAGAAGACAGTGTGGTGCGTCTTGCATTTTGCAACCTGCAGAACGCTCTCTGTGAGATGGAGCCTAACACAACCAAAGAGCTGTGGTTCGTTAGTAGCAGGACGTTTCACTGATGCTAACGTGACATCAACAGACTCTTTGCTGCTCGCAGTGGCACTAATGCTCACTTTCTGCTCTCAGACTGCATTCAGAAACGTAAGATTTGACCTCTAACGCTCTGTTGTGTCTCACTCTGACTCTGATCACTGCTCCGTCGCCAGAAGAAAATATCAGCACTGTTCGTTTCTGTAAACCACGAGTACGATACATTTGTTTTATTCATCAGATAAACATTTCTAAAGAAATGTGAGCTGACTTTGTTCTCAGGAGGGGGAGGGGGTGGTGGATGCTGTGACACCAAGGAGCCATAGGTCACTGTTCAAAACCAACAAACAACAAAACTGGGTTTTATTTAAACTGTTTCCAGCAACTTTTTAGGCACCAGGCAGTGTGGGAGGTGCTCCCCTGTCTGAAACAGTCTCATTAAACTGGGGCTGTGATCGTATGGACTCTGTCTTCCCGGCTAAAAAGCAACGTATCACTTCTGTTTGGCAGTTAGCCGCTAATGCCCGGTCCCAGTAATGGACGTCTGAATGAGCATCAGCAGGTCCGTGTTACATACATCCAGCGTATGAAAGTGTATCATCACCGTCCAGGTGCAGCCTCACTCCCTCTTCCTGCAATCCTTGTTCTCATAAAACTAAAGTTACATCAAGTAACTACGATGAGACAGAACGTTAGCAACAGAATCAGCGCACGTTTCTGGAACTGCAGCGTAAAACATATTGATCTTTCTTCCAGATTTTATGTTTGACACACTGGAGTGTGTTCGCTCACCGCAGCACCACCGCAGCCATCAGTGATGACAGGCTATCACGCCTGACGTGTAACCAATCAGATGGGGCTCTGGGCGGGACATGGAGAGAGGCTACAGAGTGAAGACTGCAGGCAGAGACAGGAAGCTGCATCAGAGCCAAAGTAGCACATTTTTCTATTAATTTATTACATCAGTTTAAATAAAAAAGAAATAGAGTGATGACATCAGTCCCGGTGGCGTAACGTGGTCACAGCGTTGATGATGTAGTTATCGTCAATACCCTGCTGTGAGTACAGGACTGATTATAGTGGAGGTCAATGGGGGAAATATTTTGGGTTCACGTGATTGTTTTGTAAAAGCTCAGTTTTCCTGGAACACACTGAAACATAACGCCGGTGTTTCAGATCGATCCTCTCTGGAGATGATGTTTGAGAACAGCTCAGTGTGGAGTCACAGACGTCATGACAGATTTTCTCAGCTAATCAGTGGAAAGACTTTATTAAACCTGCCGGCTGATCCTGGACCTGCTCAGAGTGACGCTCAGAGTGCTCGCTCACATCTCTCCATCTGACTGATAACACAGCTGGGAGGGCTGGGAGGGATCGCTCTCTCACAGATCAAGGTCAAATTTCATTACTCCTAATGAGGCTTAGCATCCATCAGAATCTCTCCATCTCTTTCTCTCTGTGGCTCTCACACATGAAAGACCGGCAGCCACAGATTTCTGAGTTGAGCCGAGAGATTTCTGAGGCATTACAGATAACGCTGCTACCGCCGCCGCCGCCGCCGCCGCTGGGTCACAATCACCTTTAACTGTCACATTCATCCCACTGGAGACTCGTTTCCCTCTGAAAACAGAAGCTGCAGACGGAGCACAGAGGTCGTTTTTCTGTCACTCAGATATCGTCGTCTCTTAACAACAACAAAAAAAGCAAATTGTAATTTCACGTGAATGAGGTTTTGTGTGATTTGAGGAATAATGTGTGTTCTGCTCTGCGAGAAGATGAAACGTGAAGAATTAATGTCTCAGTAAGCTGCCTCCCCTCCTCAATCAGAACAGGAAACGCTTCTTTGATAACTTGTGTGTATGCGTGTGTGTGTGTGTGTGTGTGTGTGTGTGTGTGTAGACGGATGTGTACGTTGGTGTTGTTTCGTGTCCCTCCCCGCTGAGCTCCGGCGCTCCTCTTTGATAGACGCTGTAATCATCCTGTCAGATCATGTGTTTCTGAGGAGTGTGTGGAGCGTGTGTTTCCATGGCGGCCGTGCACGGTGACATCATGGAGGCTCTCAGATCATCAGACTGCGTCCTGTCTCGCAGAGAGTGTTGGTTCATAAAGCAGAGAGGACCTGTCATCCCTCCGTCATTGTCTTACGCTCACTGTAGTGTCAGCTGACACCTCACTGACAGTAATGTCAATATACAGCTGATACACAACCTCAGGCTGCGTTCACTCCCAACATGTTTGGTCCATCTGTTAGCGCGGTTGGTTTGGGCTGGTGTGAACGCTGTCAGTCAAACTCTGGTGCGGACCAAACAACTAAAGCGAGACTGCTCAGTGGGTGTGACTCATCTAGGGAGACACAGCAGCAACAGGAGCCGTGTGGAAGACTCCCCGCCGCCTCACGCTCCTCGCTGCTCCAGACGACACACGCACAAACCCCGAATGCACAAAGTATCACGTAGCATGCATAATCACATTGGCCCTCTGAGGAGACCAACTGCCAGGCTAATACACAAGGCGTTTACTGAGGGGGAAAAGAAATTACAAGTGATAAATTGAATTAATCTCAATTGAGGCTGGAATGGGATGAAGCGGGGTCTCCAGCCTGGAGAGGATTAGCAGCAGATGTCAGGAGAGAGGAGGGGAGCAGGGAGGAGATGAATGAGGCAAAACTATTGTCTGTGTCCTGCGGCGTCCTTCTCCTTAATGAAAGAAAAATAACATCGTCCGCTCTGTGAAGAGTTTAAAGACTTGAGGAGCGCTCTGACTGTGACTGACAGACTCCTCATATTATACGTCATGCTGTCTGACTGTGCAGGTCTGTGGATGTTGAGCGCAGCTCCGCAGGGGTCGTGTTGTGTCGTGTCGTGGCGATGTCATCGTCAGAAACATCCATTTCCTAAATGAGGCTGGTAATCTTGTATCATGGATGTGAACTGCTTAATCCTCCCGTATGAATCTCTCAGTGAGTCACATGACATCGTGGTGCAGCTGCGACCAGGTGATCCAACATGTCCCTCCTTTCACCGCCACTTCTGATTGGACATCATTTATTTGTTTACTGGCATAATTAGCTTTAATATTTCACTTTACATCTCCAACACTTGTTGTTAACTTGGCTTCACAGAAACAAACAGCTGAAACAAAGATGGAGACGTTTCAGGTCACAAACAAATCTAATCTGTGTTTTTATTTACAGTCAATATCTGACTGAGTATGGACCTATCAGATCGATCCAATCAGCTGCAGCTCTGCACTCTCCAATCAATAACTGATATCCAATCAGGAAGTGTGTCGGTCGGTAAAAGACTTCAGTGAAGGCTGCACTCATGTATCCTCGCTTCCTTCTCTACTGAGAGCCTCCTCGACTCCTTCAAGTGCATTTAACACTTTCCCTGCCAAAATATTATTTAAAGTACAAGTTAAGGGCTTGTGCAGTGCAGTGCATTCTGGTAGTTGTAGGTTTTCTTCCTCGAGTAAATACGTCCTTTTCCTCTGTTTTTCTGGTCGTGTAGCGCTGACCTTAAAAGAATTTGTGTCTTTTTACACAGTTGGAAGAAGTTTTCCTCGAGGGCTTTCTACCAACCTGAAACTTCTCTCATCTCGACTGTGAGGACAGGAACATGACGACAGGACAAACTCTCACAGCTGACGTCTGTACAGCAGAAGAAGAAACAGGAAACAGCGAGGAGGAGGAGGAGAACATCTGCAGGTAGAGCCTGATGCATGCATGAAGCACCAGACAACACGCCACCATACAAACTGCTGTGCTGATGAGAGAGATCAGAGCTGCTCACAGGATCGACTCCTCTCAGCACCACGTCAACCTGCAGCAGCCCAGAAGGAGACGGACACACAGTTTGGGCTGTCCATCACCAAAGGCAGGAGACTCTCTTCTATCAGCGTCCAAGAGGAAACACACAGACTGTTGCACCAGGAAACAAAGACCCTCCCAGTACAGAGGAACGCCGCCAGCTTCTCCTCTTTAACTCCGTCCAGTAGCAGCAGGATCAGATGGAAGAGGACACGTCCACGTCCAAACCCAGGGGGACAACAGGACAGGGAGGACCACAGAGGAGAGTGAGTCATCTCCCACCAATTAACACACCAATGTCCACAAGAGGCCCGTCTGTCAGCATCATGTCAACCAACACTGTGGAGCGGAGCGTCCTCAGAGATCAGGCTGAAGTTGACGCGGTGTCCCAGAACATCAACAACCAACACACCCAGGGTACCTTGGACGTCATGTGTGGACGTGGAAAGTCCATGACCAAACGTGGACATGTGATGAGATCACAGTGAGGATGGGTTGGATTGCCAAGTTATGAATGAGACAAGCTATTTGTATGTGTGTGTGTGTGTGTGTGTGTGTGTATTCATACATGTGATTGGTCGGCAGGAGTTTTCAGCAGCGGAGGTACAGCGGTGGACTGTGGCAGCAGAGTGACAGAGTCGTCCTGGTGCAGAGTGCGGCCACATAAAGCCTGACAGAGACCCATCAGACCCAAACATAGTCTGATTGACCCATCAAGCCACAGCAAAGCCCAGTGCCAGCAGGGAGCTAAGGACAGAGAGGCTGAGGAGGAGGAGGAGGAGGACATGGAGGAGGAGGAGGAGGAGGAGGAGGAGGACATGGAGGAGGAGGACGTGGAGGAGGAGGAGGACGTGGAGGAGGAGGACATGGAGGAGGAGGAGGAGGACATGGAGGAGGAGGACGGGGAGGAGGAGGAGGAGGACATGACACAGGGAGGAACACGATGATGTGTTTCCCCATCTGAAACAAATAAACCTTATCACAGGTGAAGGTGCAGACATGTTCTCACCTCACAGAAGCACCTGAATATTTCCCCTCTCCTCATTTACATACATCACCCGACATGTGATTTAAGAGGACATGAGGGGCAGAGCACGTGTGTCAGCGTGGCACATTAAGATAATTGATCCATACATAACATGGCAGACGTCCCCTCGGGGCGCAGGCTTTTCTTCTTCTGCGACTCTGTTAACAGCAGCAGGTTCAAACAAAGGTTACTAATCCTCTAAATATGCTGATTAGTCTTCTGCGCCTCAGAAAGTCACTGTACATGTACCTCGACTAAATCATATTAGGTCTGACTGTCACGCTTGAACATATAGTTTCAGTAATAGCTCCCCTCTGTAATGTGGAGAGCAGCGCAGAATACACACAGAGGAGTTGTGAGGATGGAGGGAAGGAGCAATAATGGGAGGCCTAATAGCAACAGCTCTGCCACATCTGGCTTACCGGGGGCTATCGAGGTGAATTATTTAGTGTTGTGAAGAAGCAGAGACATGGCCTTGAATGCAGAAGCAGAAGAATGCTGCAGCTCAAATCACAGCCAGAGTGGAAGGAAACATGGCTGCTTCATACCTGCCGAGGACACGACGACAGCAGGAGCGACACATGGAGCACGTATGATGCTTCCTCTGTGACAACATGTTTCTCTACTACTGTGGTGTAGTCGTGTGTATACGCAGGAGTACAGTGTATACTGACAGTCTGTGATGTCATCTGTGGTGTTACACACACACGTGTGTTCCCTGAGTGTTCCTGTAAAGCAGTGCGTCCTCTCAGGTAACATCAGGACCGCTGTGAGGCATCACTGAGCCTGGAGAGAGACGCTGCGCCTGAAGGACAAACTGTGGAAACAAATGTCTTCTGATCTGATGTCATTCAATGAGCTGAGAGCTTCATGGTCTTAAGACGAAAATATTTATCAGTTTTTGTCACATTCTGGTCATTTTTATCCTTCATAGTTTTAGTCGACAAAAATTCAAAACATTTTACTCACATGCCCTCAACTTTCTTTGTTGTCCCGCCACCTTGTCCTGACACTGTCAGTCACCAATGAACAAAAATGGCAACCAGCCACGTGTCATGCTGACATGAAAGGACGACTGCTTTCGCCGGTGTCTGACACCGGATGTCTCTGACCAAATGATGGCAATCGACGACTGTGAAGTGAGACCGGGTTTTGGAAACAGATGCCGATGTGGAAAATCTCTGGAGTTTAATGTGAAGTAAAAGTATTATTAATGTTTTATATTTAAAATATCAAAAGTAAAGTGCTCGTAATACAGAGAAAATCGGCCCCACGTGAGTCTGAGACTGTATTAAATTATTAGCTTACCATTAGTGATGAATTAATATGTAAGTAGAATTTAAATACTGTAGCTGGTGGAGCTAATATTAAATATGCTGGGTGGTTTCATGTGTAACAGCGTGGTGTTGGGACACCAGTGCTGTACTGGTTTGAAACCACTGTGTGAATGGCGTGCGGAGGGGGCAGGTACCAGACTCAGAGGTCTAATGTGGAGGACTGTCATGCTGTGCACATCTCCACAGTTTTAACATACATCCCATAATATGAGCGCATTCCTCTCACAGACTGATCTCCTGTGATCCAACACAGTGTAAACTCTTACTGGATCAGACACACAGCAGAAACCTGTTAGATCCTCCAGTGTGTTCACGCTGAGGCATGAATGATGCGACACAGAGGCGTTATTCTCCAGAGCAGCGCGGCGACTCAGCCCAACTTTCCAGAACGCAGCGCCTGTTACTGACGGATAAGTCTGGTTAATAATTCAACATCACTTTACTTTGCAGCGAACAGTATCTGTGGAAACAGAGCAGCAGCCTCTGAGCAGAATAATGAACGACTATCAGCTGTCTGTACACAGAGGCTTAAAATCACAGACGTCACTCCACAGGTGAGGAAATAACAACTCAGACTTCACTCTGTTTCTTTACTGACAAGTTCTCACCACATGTGTTATTAGAGGAGAGCTCAGAAAGAATCCAAACGTTCATTTGTTCAGTTTCATTTGATTTTCTGTTCATGCACTCAACAAATGGCTCTGCTGTCGAGACTGAGGGTGCTATCTCACTGCGCGGCCGCCGCACAGCAACGCACAGCACAGCGGCTGGTTTCAGACAGATGCAGTTATCGTCTTCACGGCCAGCAGCCACATTGTCTCACACCCATCTGTGCTCCCTGGGGCGCGCAGGTCTTAAAATGCGGTCTGGTCAGAATAACAAAAACCTGGTCTGAAAAGAAAAAGTAAAATGCGCCCACACAGGTGGGAGAGATAATTGTGAATGATGTCATGTTTAACATGAACGTAGCAGAGATCAGAGCAGAGCTACAGAGAGACGCTGTGCACGTTTACACGCAGCGTGACTTCACTGATTATCAAAGTTTTGCTCTGTTTCCTCTTCTAAGTTCAGACCTTCAGACCTAATGTCATTAGTTTTTCATATTTGCTGCAGTGCCCTGTGATAGTCTGGCGACCTGTTGCCCAGTGTCAGCTGGGATAGGCTCCACCCCCCGTGACCCCTAACAGGATAAGCGGTTACGGAAAATTAATGAATAAAGTAAGAGATGCAGTGACATCACTGCTCTCACTGCATTAGGGGCCGTAAACATGCCGCATGTTTGTGCCCTCAAATTCATTATTTGCAGCGTAGCAGCAGGTGCGTTCAAACTGCAGAGCGACACCATCATGGCGTGCACACATTCCTGAGTGCCTGGTTTTCAGGACCCGACGGCTGCACCCTGAAATAAACAGAGTCCAACTTTTGGAAGGCAGCAGCACACACCATTTGTTATATGACAAGGACCAACCAATCACAGCTGACAGATACCTTTCCTTCCTCAGCAAATATCAGTGTGTGATAAATATGGAGAAGCTGATCATGTTAGTGCAGAGCTGTCAGAGCGTCTCATCTGTCTCACAGACAATGTTTTGGCCTAATACACAATTACAGACAGCTCCTGGAAGACAATCAGCTCTGACCTCAGGTAATTAGGCTGTGATGTGGTGCTGGTTACGGTCGCTTAGCAACCTCAGACACAACCTGTCTCCACGCCCTTGAAAGTTGGCACAGAGCAGCGCCCAGCGCCGGACCTTAGAGACTCGGCATGTGAACGGCCCCTTACTCTCAAAACCACTATCTTCTCTGTTCTGCCATGCAAACAGCAGAGCACCAGGTGCAA
This sequence comes from Epinephelus awoara, assembly GCA_035609425.1. NCBI lineage: Eukaryota > Metazoa > Chordata > Actinopteri > Perciformes > Serranidae > Epinephelus > Epinephelus awoara. The sequence goes on along the minus strand of CM069296.1, from coordinate 47,594,540 downwards.
ACACACACCTGTGATTAATCAGTGCACTAAATCTCTTTGCTCCTTGTCTTTTCCTTTGCAGCAAAGTTAAGTGACTATATAAACCGTTCAGTGTTTCATCACACCACACTGACGGGGGGGGGCAGAGCGCACTGTGGACACAGACGGAGCAGCAGAACAACAGACACAGTGAGACTGAAACTTAACCCTTTGTTACTCTGGGTCTGAATGTTTGCTTTCACTCGTCTCTGCAGCAGCTGCTTCTCTCGTCCCTCATCTGATCTGATCTGATTCACCCCGAGACTCAAACTCCACAAACTGCTGCTATGGAAACAAATGCTCATGGAGAGTTGTGTCTGTGCTGCGTTCAAGGACCCACAGAAAGATCAGAATGCAGAGAGGAGATACAGCCGGACAAACAAACCAACAAACAAAGATGCAAAGTTTTTGTTACGTTTGGTCATGGACTTTGTACGTCCACATATGACGTCCCTGGGTGTGTTGGTTGTTGACGTTCTGGGACGCCGACACACTCGTGGTTGAGTTAGGGGAAACAACACCGGCCTCCTGGGTGAAAGTCAGTGGTTGTTGGACCCATCCACCATTTTAATGTGTGTGATGTCATCCTGGTGTAAAGTCAATGGACTGACAGATGCATGTGCAAGCAGTCTTTATTCAAGTAATGTGGCGGCATGTTGGCGTCCAGTTCTGACAACACACCGATGAGCTGAACAGGAGCGCTGTCTGTCCATTTGGCTCTGTTGTGCCCATCCTGATCCAACAGCCTAATGAATTTGTAACCCTCTCACACTAACAGATAATCTCCTCCGACTATCTGTCCTGAACAAGCCTCTAATTAGGACCCCCCCCTTCTCTTGGACTGTAAGGATGGTCAGGTCTGGTGTGAGCTGGCCTGATAACCCTCCAGTGTGTCCGAGTACGTCCCCAGACTGGTCAGACACGTGATCCCTGCACCGGACGGCTCTGGCGTTTGAGCGCCTGCTGCGTAGTGACACTGAAAACAATGAATTGATGGCGAAAAAAACACGGTGTGTGTGTGGCCCATAAAACTGCAGTTACCACAAGATCTGATGTCACTAACAAATGTACTGCTAGATGGACCTGCATGCATATTCATAAGAGTATTCAGTCTGTAGTGCAGCTGTGGCTGTTTTGCATCCTGCTACCTATCCTCAGTCTGATCAACAAGAAAACAAAAAACAACTTTATTCATTCGGTGAAAGTTTTTTCCTGTTATTTTCGTTATTTTTCTGGCATCATCAATAATATCAATCAGTAAGATTCTGTCATCTTTCTGCAATAAACAAATTTACCTCTCAATCACCACCTCAGTTCAGCAGCTGAACAAGAGGCCTGGAAATCCACATGTCCGGTAAAAATCATAGTTTGATGTGAGAAAAAGTTTCCCTCAAACATCTGAGCAAATTCAGTATCTACACACACAGAGGACGACCTGTTCAATCAAATCAGTAATTCAGAAACAAAATATCAATAAATGCAGCTGCAAATAACAAATAAATTAAAACTAGAATCACCACCCAGTGGTTGTATGACTCCGCCCACCAGTCCACCCTGTGGTTGTATGACTCCGCCCACCAGCCCACCCTATGGTTGTATGACTCCACCCACCAGCCCACCCTGTGGTTGTATGACTCCGCCCACCAGCCCACCCTGTGGTTGTATGACTCCACCCACCAGCCCACCCTGTGGTTGTATGACTCCGCCCACCAGCCCACCCTGTGGTTGTATGACTCCGCCCACCAGCCCAGTGTCTCTTGACCAAATCTTATCAGTTCATTGTTGAGTCCAAGTGGACGTTTGAGCCAAAGCCAAAAAAAATTCCCTCAAGCTGTTCTTGAGTGTTTACGAGACTGTGACTGTCGAGGTCAGAATGACCATGACCTTTCACTGCTAACCACCACATACTTATCCCTTCATCCTTGACACAAAGTGGATGTTTGTGCCAAAGAAATTCATGTTCACAAGAATGAGAGGGATGCAAGGTCACTGTTACTGTGACCTTCAACCACTAAAATTTACTCAGTTCACACAGATGACAACATGCTCTGCCGAGCCCTGTAGTCACGCCCCCACCGCTTCACAGAGCGCGGTTCACTTGTTTACTCGCAGTTTATTGATACTGAAGGTGATGTCATCGGCTTCACAATATTAAGAGTTCTCTCTGTGTACTTTCTTGTGTTGGTACACCACTGTCCTCCTCATCCTCGCCACAAAGCCTTCACCACAGCTGATAATAGGTTTAGTTTGTACAATCAGAGACAAACAGCAGATTCACCTGCTCATCTGATCGTATGAAGACAGGAAGTTACGCTCGTGGTTTTTTAGTTCATGTACACATTAAAATAATCAAATATGAACTCACATTGAGCTGCAGGGTCTCTGTCCATTGTCCAATCACGCGGTAGCCTGGACCTGTGATGTTGTTCCACTGGTACTGGAAGAGGTCGTAGCGTCCGGGGGCGTCGCCATTCCGGTTGAATGTCACTGAAGTACCAGCACTTCCTGTAGGGGACAAATAGCCACTGAGTCAACGAGCCAATCAACACAACAATCATCAGTCAAGTTTACGACCAGATTTAGTTCAAATTTTAACTGATTTTCCAGAAAAACAGACAAATAAATTTTGAATGAATCATTGTTTCCATTAATAAAGACACTTAAAAACTCTCCGTCCAGCCAGAAGACACACACTGAGGTCAGTGTTAAAGTTGTTGACAAAAACTATGACGAAAACAAGATGACAAGCTAAAAATAGATCTTGATGATAAACACTAAGACATAATCTATGTTTCATTTTCACTGATGAGACGAGACATGACCAAAGTGTCAGCGGTGGAGTATCAGACACTGAAAGCGGCCACTGCTGTGTGTGTTAATCGTGTGCTTGTGATCAATGGCGCTGCTGGTAAGCGGTGGACGGGGTGTATGGGTGGGAACTCGATCCAGCAGAAATCACTACTGTGCAGACTTTGGGTTTAAGTGATGTCACCAGTGAAACATGGCAGCGTCTGTGTCTGGGATATGTTGACTTTATTTTTGTACAATGGAGACGCATCGTCCGTCTTCATACACAGTCTGTGGTTTCAACTTACTGTATCTGCCACATAATAAGGTACAGACTTATCTGTGCTTTGTAGAAACGTACAACAGTTTACAACAGTTTTATGTCCACTGGCTTCTGTAGCTCTGATGTTTCATCAAAGAATCAGATATTTTCTAACACAGTTGTTGTTTTGTTCCGACATCTCCACCAGGAGAGAGTCACGTTCATCCAACCTGACAAGCTCCAGCTCTGAGTCACGTAACAGAGTCCGTGGAGAAATGACTGGGACTTCATGACTCGATGAATGGAGCGGGTAAAAACACTGACTGAATGAATAAATGAACGAGCCGTCTAATATCTGAGGCTTGTTAGCGTGACTGTGGGCCTGCAGCGTGGTCCAGACCTGACAGTAAACTGATTTTGGCACTTTCTCTGAGACTCGTCTTTCAGGACGTCAGGTCGTCTCTCTGACCTTCCTGTCCTCTCCTTCTCCTTGTCTTTTGTTTTCCTCTGTTCTTTCTACTCTGCGACGCTGCGAGGGCCCCTCAAAGACACACTGTTTATTTACTCTGGCTCGTCGGGCTTTGGTGTGGGCCAGGAGTCTCTTTCAAGTCTGTATTTAATTTAAAGTGAAAGGGAGGGAGGCAGATAGAGAGGGAAATAGAAATGTGGTGAAAAGAGAGAGTAGAAAAGGGCTGACAGGCGGAGGAGAGGGGACAGATAGTGTTGGGCTTCCTCTGTTCAAAATGAAATACAAAGAGAAATTTCCTCGGGTCACAAAGAGCTGTTTTGGCAGGAAACTCTGCGGCTTCTTTATTAATATGCTTTTCTCTCAGTAACTGTGACGTTTGAACCGTCGGCAGCGACACAATAACACTAACTAACTTTGGAATATTCTGCCTTCTACTTTTCAAACATTTTCATGTTTGTGTTTGCAGCTTTATGTTTAATATTTCACTTCACACACAGCTTCTATCTTCTCCTGTGTAATGATACATGCGAAGAACTGCATCTTACTTGTGTGCACGACACATTGTTCATCTGCCAGAACACAGTGTGTGAGAGCATGCATGCATTAGTGCAGCATGTTTATGGCTCTGTGCCTGCGTGTTTGGTGGGAGGACTGTGTCATGCTAATGTGCTGAGGTCTCCGCATTAGTGGAGGCAACCTGCCATCTTCAATAATCCAAGAATGAACCCTCTCTGGGAGCACGGAGTTAACTCCAGTCTGCTCCCAGCACCGTGACCTCCAGCATGCACTGGGCCGCTTTGCGGCTGAGTGTGAAGCGTCAGGCTGAGGGTCAACACGTCTGACGTTTTGGTTCTCGGCTGGAAAACAGAGGATTGCTCTCTCTGGGTTGGGAAGAGTTCCTGCCCCAAGCAAGAGTTCAAGTATCTCGGGGTCTTCACGAGGATTAAATGGAGCGTGAGATGGACAGGCTGATCGGCGCGGCGTCAGCAATGATGCAGTGTTGTGCTGTTCTACTGTGGTGAAGACAGAGCTGAGCCTGAAAGCAAAGCTCTAGATCTAGATCCATCTACACTCCGACCCTCAGCTGTGGTCATGAGCTTTGCTTAGAGACTGAGAGAATGAGATTACAGGTTCAAGTGTCTGAATTGAGTTTCCTCTGTAGGGTGGGTGAGCTCAGCCTTGAGGCCCAGACAAACCACACCGTCATCAAAGAACTCATGGTGATGAAGGCTGACGTTGTGACGTCTCATGTCGTCTATATTTTGCAATTGAACACACTGCAAAGACAACAGCCGACCAGCATGTACGCTCTGCTCCTGTGTGAGAGGAAACAACGGGCAGCAGTGGTCTGTATCAGAGTTGCAAAATAACACCTGTCACGCCCCAAATCTGGGTGAATTTGGCCGATGGCGGGTGGATTTTATGAGTCTTCCCACCACCGTGTCAGGAAAATCTTTTACAAACAATTGAACTGTTCCGTGAAAAAGTCGATTCAATCACAGAACGCTCTAATTAAGTAGTGAAGTGTGTCCTCACTGCGTCTTCTCAACCAATCGGAGTGAAGTTTTTCCTTCTTCGTCCTCTTGTTTGAGTTAACTGCTCTACCACAAACCAACCCACCAACTGCCGTAAATCAAGGAGAAGATTCACAGAACGGATCAGCGTTAGCAATTAACATTAGCATGGGTGTGTTTGTTTGACGGAGTCTTTTAAGGACAATATGGTGACATGTTACTGGTGTAAAGAGAGCGGCTGATGTCACAGAGCCCACTGAAGAGGAGACAACTCCAGTTCATGAACCAAAAGTAAAAAGGGGATTTTTTTTTAAGTTCAAGTAATAATAATATATTTATTTATTTATTTTTTTGCTTGGGTGTCTGCATTTTGTTTTTCTGCATTTGAAGTGTGTGTGTGTAGGTGTGTGTGTGTGTGTGTGTGTGTGTGTGTGTGTGTGTGTGTGTGTGTGTGTGTGTGTGTGTGTGTGAGGGAGAGAATTAAAAATGAATAAGCATTAAATGAAATATTAAACTGATGCCTTTTATGAGAGCAATGTGTATTAGTTTTTTTTTTTTTTCTTTGTACAGACAAACGTAGGACTAAAGTTAAGTACACACAGAAGTGTGATAACAGAACGGAGGCTGGTAAAAAGTCTGAGTGACTGGTGGAAGGAAAAGTTAATTTCCTACACTGGTGTTGTTTCATCATTAAGTGAAGCAGGAAGACTGACTGGACGGACTCAAGATGCTAGTTAGCCAGTTAGCACATTAAACACAACCTGCTGTTGAAATAACTAATAATATTTATTGAAAACACAAAACCCAACACAATAAAGAGGCATTGCTGCTAAAGAGCTCAGTGGCTAAAAAACATAATCAAACCTCACATAAGTTTGGATCTACTGCCCTCACGACTTCAGTCATTTGTTTACTTTCCTCACTTCTGTTTATCTTCTCATGCACTGAGCTGAACTGACAATTAGAGTGATTTCTCTTATCGATGGGCTCCACCATCGCCAACACCAATTCAACATGATGACAGGTGCCAACGGTGCAGAGACACACTGCAAAATCAAGGGCGACAGGCGCTCACGATGGCCTGACACTGACCGACAGCTGACAGTGGGCCTGATGCGTCAGGATCTTTAGAGACACAGTGAGGAGCTCAGGCGTAAAAAAGCGAGCTCAGAATAGAGCTGCTGCTCCTTCATGTTGGGAGGAGCCAGGTGAGGTGGTTCATCTGATCAGGACGGCACCGTGAGCACCTCCTGTCCAACTGGTAAGAGACCCCAGGGCAGAACATGCTGGAGGGATCTATCTCATCTGCAAACACTTGAGGTCCCTCAAGAGGAGCTGGAAGATGTTGCTGAGGAGGGTCCCCTGAACGCTTCTCTCAGCCGGCTGATCCTGCAACTAGCCACAGATAGGTGGATGGAAATGGATGGGTGTCTCAGACCAGCCACCCCAATGTCTCACTAATCTGTTTTCACTTAGTTTTTATCCATGCACCGACTTAATGCACAGCACGTCACCAGTGCCTGCCTGAAAAGTTCAGAGAGTTTCAACTTAAAGTGATCGGAGCGGCTGCACGTAAAAGGTGGAGCGCTCTAAAATTTGACTCTTTTCCTCCAGGTGGCTCTATGGCGTCACATATGCTCGCTCCTCTTTGCTGGCGCTATGTGAACACAGGTCCTAAGCTCATAATATTTTTCTTTGTCTTTCTTTCGGTGTGTCCATGTGCAACTTTCTGGCCGAGACACGGCAACATGAGGCAACGCAGCAGGGGACCTTTGTCGCCGCTAGTTCTCGGAAGCTGGTCTGTTGTGTCTGACCCGTAAAGCTTCCTGGTGTACTACTGCAGCCCTCATTTGGATTCTTGTGCACGACTCAGGTGTGCTTTTCATGTAAAGGGGGTGTTTTTAGGTTTGTTTTACTTCCAACTTTTTGCTAATGTTTTCTTGTGTGAGTCATGAGTTTTATAATTCATTCTTGAAGTGCATTTTGGGTCATGTTTGTTTTCAAGCATCAGTTCCTTCAATCAAAGACAGTTTTCTCCTCTGAGACGATGAAAGCAACGCTGACACTGACCTGTAAACACAAAGAGAGGGCAGGAACAATCCAAGGACTCAAAGACATCGCACACGATCTTATAAACGTCCACGCGGCTGCATGAGCATGTCGTAATTTTACAACCTGCTCTCACTCTGATCATTTGTTCCTGCTCACCGCTTTGAGGGGATTATTCACAGTTATGAAGAGATGAAGCAGCGGAGCGGCAAACAGTAACTTCATCCAGTCCTCTGATGTAAAGAACATCCTCAAATCCTCAAACCTGATCTCACTCATCCAGCAATTATCCTCCCAGAAGAGGAGCACTTATCTGAGATCGCAGGTCTGCGTGAATCTGGAACCAGATCCATCTGAGTTCAACATCTCTCTGCGCACTCTTTCAGATGACACAGCTCCAGCTGACGATGAAGATGATGGTTTGTATGTACGAGTGCAGAGTGAAAACGCAGTTAAAGCAAAGTGTTTGTCCGTTTATCCAAAGTGGAGAGCAGTAATGGATACGCACAGGTACAGGAAGCATTCAGCTGATATGTGACATGTTTCATAAAGCTTTTAAGGCTTTTATTGGCTCTCCTCTGGCGTCAGTCGCTTCAGTAAAGATCCGAAAAATTCACTTTGACTGTCGTTGCTTTTTTCTTTCTTTATATCAGAGTTGTGTGAGAGATATTTCAAGGAGCAAAGACGGAAGAAAAAGGAAAAATAGAATATCTTCCATAACTTTAGAATTTATGACACGTTTTAATAAGTATTATCAATAATCTGAGTCTCACGATCAAGCTTAACATCTCCCTCCACATCTTATCTCATATCTCTGTGTTTGCTGCACAATCTGGTTCAGTTTAATGAAAAACGTGACTGCTTTTAATCAGTTGTCTTAGTTACTGTGTCAAACACACAGAGGCAGAGACGGACTGACGCCTGAGATCTCACAGGAAAAATAGATTTGCAGTCCGAAAGAAGAGCCGAGTTTTTAAAGAGTCTGCTGTTGAGTAGCTCAATTATTAATTCCTGCCATGACCAGACAACTGGCTCGGATCAATACTGGGGTTAATAGCTACCACAGGCAACACAGACCCACCTCTTGATATAAAATGTATTTTGTTTCTCAGTCGATATTTGGCTCATGTTTGTTTCAATACAGATTCTGGGAGAGACAAAGAAATCTTCTGTCTCTGATGGAAAATAGAGACTTTTATGTGTTTCTGCTTTCTTTCTTTACAGTGATCAATGTCTTAATTGATTGTTATGTGGCAGAGATCTCAGAAATATGATCTGTTTCTGTAGGAAGTGGAGCAGGAACACGGAGGAGGTGGCGGCAGCTCTGCAGAAAACAGCTCTGAGCTAATTCTTCTTCTTTTACTGTGGAATTATTAAGCCTGTAATACACGGTGAGTGAGCAGTTCAGCTGCCACTTTGATTTGAAATTAGCACAGTGCAGCTTTGCTAATTAGCTGATAAAAGAATCTCTCTGCAGGGGCAGATTTCAGCGGCTCCGTCTCGTGCATTAAAACTATAACACTATGCAAATAATGGCATGAATAATAATAATACAGGTGAAACTGCAAATTGCTCACTGTGAAAATGTGCTCAACAGTTTCACTGAGTGTTAAACATGTTACACATCTCACATATTAATGACCTGGAACTTTACATTTCCTGTTACTCAGGATCATAACGTGTGACGTGTGGATTCATATATATAAATATCAGGGCTGCCTGTGTTAATGCATTTGTATATTTATCGCAGGGACATTATGGTCCAAACACAACACGTTAGTATTCTATTTTCTTTAAATTGCATGCTGCTGTTTTGTCTCTTTAACACACCAAACTTTTTTTAATCATCATCTGATAAACTGAAACTGAAACCTCGCACACTGACCCCGATGCTGTTATTGTTGTTATATTCATTGCTTAATTTCACGATACGTTACAAAATGAAAAAGACACATTTCCTCCTCTGCCTCTCTCCACTGCAGGTACCTGTCGGACTGACATCACTCCCTCCCTCCACCACAGCTGCATGAAGGGGCGGAGCTCTCCTTCTCCTCCTCCTCCTCATCATCATCATCATCATCATCCACCTGAATATTACTATCTGACCTGTTAAACATGAGCTGTTATGAAATCACTCTGTGTGTGTCCCAGCTGTGTCTCGCCTCCACGTTTTCTTCTTTTGAACGTCTCCTTTCAGTTGAAAAAACTTGGCTCAGCTGACAGTCAGCAGTAATCTGCACCTTGTGTCAAACAGTACTTTGAGATTGAGCTCTCACCTACGAGCTGAGCACACAGGTGCTGCTAATCAGACTGATGTCATTACAGCGTTGATAAATGGTTGGAAACAGACTCCAGACCTGCTTTAAAAGTCCTGTGTGTGATTTACACTGGCTCCATGAGTAAAGGAAAACTCTGCTAGCTGCTTGGTTAATTTAAGCAATGTAAAATGCAATAGGCTTGTGCTAATAATGTTAGCATGCTATATTTGTGGGAAAACGTGTCTATTATAAGACAGTTAATTTGTCAGTGAACACTATGAGTTGTTGAGCCAAAACGTTCCCTTTGTTAAATGTTGCTGTTATTCCTGGCTTCATATGAATAGACTGAAAACTCTGCTAGCCGCTACGCTAATTTATGCAATGCAAAATGTCATAGACTTATGCTAATAACGTTAGCATGTTGTATTTGTGTCCAGATAAAGATAAGTGTTTGTCTGTGAGTCTTATGAGTTATAATGAAGCTGACTTGTGCACTTGGGACGGAGCGTTTGCTGTCAGGGCTCGAAAAACAGGTTGGCCGAGTCATTTCTTTTAAGCCCCTCCTTTAAGCTTACTTTAATCACAGGAACTCCACTCCAAAGGTGTAACTGCAGAGCGACACAGACACACCACCACACAAGTATATTATTCATTAAGGGGACGTGCTCAGGCTGACATGCTGTGTCTTACCATCGGAGGAACAATAGTTTGACGCGCAGTGCATGAATCAGAGAAAGACACTAAACTGGAACGCCTGAAAAATGATGATGCTTAATCGGAAGTTTGGACGTCAGTGAGTCATCAGAGTTATATCAGAGTTACCTCACTTTCTCAACTGCAAGTGAGTAATCCTCCCAAACAAACAAACAAACAAACACTATTTGACAGAATATTTGGACCTGAAATGTCCTCATCAAATAAAAGTGCATCCCCATCAAATCAAAAATGTTTCTTGACACAAGGCCTCACTGCGTCCTCTCGTCTGTCCAGCAGGTTCACGTCACTCTTTGTCTCCTGACGTCTGAGACTTCACATTATTTTCCTGTTTAAGCTGAGAAGCTGCAGCACGTCTGTGATTACACAAAAATTTTGCTGCACAATTACGAAGAAAAGCTCGACTGCGCTCTCATGCTCCCCAGCAGCTGGCTTTGTCACACCAGCTTCCTGTTAAAAACTGGATTTAAAATCCGTCTAATTAGTTCAAAGGCACGACACAATTTGCCTCCAACACATATCAATGCTCCGTTTCCTGTTTAACAAGTCGTCCAAGTTAAACCACAAAATCCTTCATTTGTAACCTGCACAACAACAACTGTGTGTTTTCTGACTTATCGACAGGATGATGTCGTCTGTCTGCGTCTTTAAAATTGTTCTCTGTGTTGTGATGGTTTGTTGAAGGAAATATGGTTTGGGTTAAAACAGATTCGTGTCTCTATAACTTCACAGTTTCTGTTCTTTTCCTTTGCTTCTTACACGAGTCAGAAAATAAACACAGATGATCTCACTTGTCTTTTATTTTCTGTCTCGCCCTAAATTTCCCCAGACCTTCCCTCTGATAAAAAGTTAATAATCACGAACTTTCACCTGTATGATGGGTCATGACGCAGACAGAGGAGGACAACATTTTCATTGATGTCTGTGTCGGGGTGGATGTAAGGAGTTGTGGCAAGATATTAAGGTTTGGATTAGGGAACAGGATTAAACATGTTAATACTAATTTATCAAAGTGATGTTATTTTGACACGATGTGAGGAGCAGTGCTTATTCTGTCCTGGCTGTGGAAGACTGGACCAGGGCCTCAGGGTCGGTTGAGGTGGTTCAACATTTGATCAGGATCCTCCCGTTACGTTGAGTTCACTCCGGGCGCCAGTAAAACAATTTGTGCAGGTTAACTACATGTAAAGTCAAAGTAAAGACCTGATTAGATGCCAGTTCCCGCCAGGCGGCACGATGGATGCAATAGACGTGACGTTAATGATGTGGGTAGCGCAACTTTGCATCATACACTTTTTTACATGAGTTGAAAAATCAATTCGCGTCACAATAGCCAATCAGCACTGAGATCCCACAGGGATGTCTGACGCTGAGGACTTACCAACGAAAGTTCATTCATCGATTCAGCGATTTTATGTGCATGATGCGAGTTATTTGCATATATGAAGCGAGTCAATAAAAAATATTCTAGCATTCAACTTGATGTGAAAATCTGAATTGCGTTTGGTGTGAACATTAGAGGTGTTCCAGGGACGTCCAGCTGGTAAGAGGCCCCAGGCAGACCCAGAACACACTGCAGGGATTATAGATCTGGTCTGCGAATGCATTGGGGTCCTCCAGGAGGAGCTGGAGAGTGTTGCTGAGGAGACGTCGCTCAGCCTGCTGCTCCCGTGACCATGCCCTGTATAAGTGGATGAAAATGGATGGATGGATGACGGATGGATGGATGACCAGATTTGAGGAGGGGGTTAAAGAACAAAATAACCCAAGGGGCAAGAAACATAAGTGTCAGCTTCACTCATCACCCCAATAACTGTCTCACAGCCTCGAGGTATCGGCAACAGAAGCACTTTGGTGAAGGTCTGTGTCAGGCTTTCATCTCTGCAGACCAAAATCTTTCTCTCACGGTGCTGTGAGTGTTTTACCACAGTCATAAAAAAGTGTAAACACGCTTTAGTTGCAACAGCCTGCAATATGTGTTAAATAATGCCTCCTAATTATGCCGATAAAAGATATAATCCAGGCGACATTATGCTCCTTTCTAAACGTAGGAAACACAACACTATGTAAACACACACACACACACACACACACACACACACAAACACCTTCAGCTCGAGGCTGCCAGAGTAAAGACGATAATATCACGCTGCAAAACACTCTTATAATAACTCTGCATTTCATTTGCATTTTGGCTGGAGAGTGAAACGTCTCAGAAGGCCAACTGCTCGCTCATAAAGGAGCTCCGTCTTCTATTATTGGACATTTGAAGAGAGACACGAGGTGATGAAGCTCCTCAGGCGGTTTATGTTCCAAAACAGTGTACTGAATGGAAAGTAAGTTTGGAGAGACAGAAATCTTACCACCTGGCACAGTCAGCCGCCGCCTTAATGATCGACTTCACTGAGAGCAGTCATTTTGTGCTATGGGGCAATAAAAGTCTTAATGATTGCCCCTTTAAGACCGAGGCTGTCCATCATCTCTCTTTACAGCACCTGTTCACCAACACGCCGTCAGAGTTCCTTCGCTGCTCTGTTGACTCTGTGCAGCTCCGCTCAGGTTGACCTCCTCGTGGTAAATCACATCCACGCACCGCTGCACCTTTAATACGTTCTCCATTTCACAGCGTTAGGAACCAAACAATCTCTGAACCCATCCGCTACGTCATCGTCGAAAGGCAACAGCCAACAGAGAACAGGATCGTGACGTGAGCGGGAGTGAGCAACACAAAGCATTGTGGGATTGACGGAAGCTACAGTAGTTGAGTTCACATTTTATCCAGCCTGACACCAAGGAGCACTGCTGCATTATCAACTAGGGATGTGAATCTTTGAGTGTCTCACGATTTGATTCAAAATCGATTCAACTGATTCTCGATTCAAAAATTGATATAATGCATAGTGTGTTAAGGCGTACTGAATGACTCATGTCGAGCTGCTGTGTCCCAGGGAGATGATAAAACCCAAAATGAGTCCAAACTCCTGCCTTCATTGAAGATGGGACTGGCTGAATTTGTTGCTCCTCCATAGCTCCTGCCCCTCTTCACAGTAGAGTTGTGCCGCGTCTTTTTTTTTTTTTTCCAAGCTTGCTGCAACGCTGTGTACGGAAGCCTGTGGGGGCGCGCAGAGAGATGGGAGAATCTTAATAATAAAATTGATTTTTGAAGTTTATGAATCGATTCAGAATTGTGGATGATTAGAATCGCGATTCTTATGTGAATGTATTTTTTCCCCCACCCCTATTATCAACTGCCACAAACATGCTCACGACCTGCGTGTGAAACAGATCGCCAGTGGAGATTCTTCAGGTTTCCAGTTTGCAGCTGACGCTGTGAACACTTCACCTGACCACCGGAGCTGAGCGTTGACACTGAGAGGGAAACCTTACGACATTATTAACAATGACATGAGTGTAAAATGAATGATGAATAAAACAACAACAATTAAATCATAGCCTCCACGTTTACAACTAACATTAATCACTACGACAGAAACTGGCACCAAACTGCTGAAAAAACAGCAACGACAACCACAACACCACCGCCGCTTTGACGGAGAGAGCACACTTAAGTACGAATCTAACATCAACCTAAATGTGGCAGATGAAAGACAAGCCCGTTCTTATTCTGCAGTTGTCAAATACGGCCACTTTGTCAGAAATCTGACGCCAACAGCCACCTTTGCGGCAGTATCATACGCCGGTCTCACTCCAATGTTGTCAAATACCAGCGCTTGGTCAGTGACTTCCTGTGTCAGACACCGACGAAAAAAGCCATCCTTTCACAGTGGCATGTGACCTGGCCAGTTGGTCACAGTGAGGATGTGTCGGATACACTGCTGCACAGCGTCAGGTCAAAACGTTATACAACACGAATGACTGGACTCCACTGAACTTTATAAGAAGACGGAGCAGCTTTAATCTGTTTGTCTTGAGACCAGTGCAGATTTTCAGAATTGTTGGGTCAAACAGGAACATGTGGTTTAGTTACACAGATGTTTATCCTTCAGTCTGGACTGTGAGAGGATCAGGAGCCTCTCTGCTCCGCACTTCTGTCTCCATGATGCTGTTTTGGTGTTTTGATGTAAATACATAAAAAATAAAGAGAATAAACTTCTCTAAACAACTCCATATAAGGCATGATGAAGAGCATGGTTATGATGGAGGATAAAAACCCTCAGGACTGTGATGCGGAGGACATTTTATGAGACAATCTAGACAATTTTTATGCACTTTTATCACCAGGAGTGTTTTTATGATCAGCGTCAGTTGGCTACTTTGGTGGATTTCGATTGTTTTCCATCTGAAGCCGCTCTCGTCTCAATGATTCACTCGTGTATCTCGGCCTTGGAGCACGCAGTATATATCGTTAAGGAGCGCTTTATGGCCTACGGAAGGACAGAGCCATCCGTCCACTCACCGTTGAAGCTGACGCTGCGGATGTACTTGAGCAATTTCTTCCCTCCAGCCAGGTCCATCTCGGGGCAGATGCCCGACATCTCCGGACACAGATCCCTCTGCATGTTGTGGAGGGCGTGGGCCATGGCGTACACCGCGTCGATCACAAACTGGACCTTACCCTCCTGCTCGTACTTGGAATCAATGCCGATACGCTCCTGACCTGAGAGAGACAGACAGAGAGCTGACAGTCAGACTTAATATTTACAGGAGTGTGCAGCTTACAGTCACAGATCCACATGCGTCTCCCACTGAAGAACACTGACAGTGAGCCAGCATTGAAAATAATAATAATATTTGCTGTGGGAGTTCCAGGTGAACTCATGGGGACATTGTTATTTCTAAAAATGGCCTAAAAACCAATCTTAAAGTCTGTGTGAAAATGTGTCAAATTAAACAGATTATTTCTTTATATTTAATGTAAAGTTGAAAGAAATTCATAAGCTTGACAAAAAGAACATAAAAGTAATTTGAGGTAAAACACACACATGAAGGAGTCACTCTGAGCTCATTGTGACAAACATTTCTCACGAGTTTCACTATTGTCACAAACCGAACAACGGAGCGTTGACAGTAGTTGTCTGTTTCAACTAGTCTCATCATGGATCTCCGGTCTGAACTGGACTTTACATTTTGCCGCCGGCCATTTGACCAGCTGAGAGTCAGGTGACATCATCAGCTGGCTCGAGCGAGTCGGTGGAGCTCAGACCGGCCAGTTCACACCGCTGACACTTTTCTCTGCGACGCTCTAAAACCATTTCGTCTCGTCGAGAATCTTTGGTCTGAACTGGACTTTAGTCTGTTTTACTGAACACTGTTCACACTACAGGACACAATGAGTCCTCACACAGAGTGGGAAAAACCACTGCTGTACACTGGTTTAACTGGGTGCACAATCAAAACAGGTGAGTGAACTTTATTTAATCATGTTTCTGGAGCAAACACTCAGAACCTGCTGAGAATGACTGTGTCGATCTGAGACACAGCTCCCGACAGCTGAGGATGACAGAAACTAGACGCATCTGGTCACAAACCAAAGTTATCACAGTTCATCCTGGCGGGATCATAAATGTCTGGACAATATTTATTAAACAGTTGATGAGATATTTCAGTCTGGAACAAACGAACTGACTGACAGACTGACGTCGTACAGAGTTTTGGCTTTGAAAACAAACACTGAAAGAGTTACACTAAATATAAAACACGGGCATTCAAAATTATTGTTATCATTATTTTTAAATATACTTTTTTGCATTCTGGTGTGTTTCTCACTTCAGTTCAGATCTTTATCGTCCCTCGAGGAGAAATGTGATTTACAGTGAAAAACAAAAAGACAACATGCCAGAAGACACGGGACATTAATCAGCACAGTTACAGCAAACAACCAAATAAAAAAGAGGCATCTGTTGGTTAAAGTATCAAAGCAGTGGGACGGTCTGTGATAAAGTGCTGCTGAGCGCTGCAGTCAAGGTTTAGTGCAAATTAAGTGCATTTACTGCACAACAAATTTAAACCTATTGGTTTTTACCCTGAGGGACCTGAATCTCTGCCAAGAAGGGAGAAGAACAAACTCCCTGTCTGAGAGTGGGAGGTCCGAGCGGGCCAAGATCGACCGTCTCTGCAGGCTGAGTTTGCAGATGTGTTGAGGTCAGAGTTCATGTTGTCCATCACTGTTCTCCGGTAGCTGCAGCACTCGGCTGTCTCAACAAGTGAGTCCTTAGTTACAGAGGGGAAGGTTGAGTCGAAGTCGATGACAATCTCCTGACCTTTTCTTCATGTCACTATTTTTACACAGTAAGTTTTTCTTTTATTAAGCTAACAGTTTCTTCTTTTTTGGTTTGTTTAAAAAGGCCTGAGAAAGTTGTGGAATTGATAAAATCATGTCATGAAATGTTATTGATGGCAGTTAAATGAATTGTTACAGTAATCCTCCGTGGATAACCTTCCTGGTAATGTAACATGAAAATTCTTTTCTGTAGCCTCTGACGTAATGTCGCTGTAATTAGCGTCAGTGCGTGACAACGTTTTGTTAACCATCACGTGTTTCTTTATTTTCTCCTCATGTTCTGTCCATTCATGTGTGACCAAGCTTGAATCTGACATGTTTGAATAAAGGCCTTTGCACACTACGTCAGCTCTTTTTGTCCAAAATTGTCGCACTTCTGAAAAATAAATTCGACCTCACGTTGTGTCAATCATCTCTGCACACTGACTCTGATATTTTCATCCGTCATTTAAGTTTTTCAGGTTCGATGCGTGGGAGCCTTTAGAGACGACTGATGGAGCAGGACCGAGGAACAAGGTGTGCAGCATCCTCTCATAACTCACACAGCTCACATTCAACAGGTCAGGCAGTAAGATTCAGGGGATGATGAAGAAGAGGAGGAGGAGGATGTGGAGACAGAGAGGAAGTGATGTCAGTCAGATAGGTAACTCCAGTGGAGAGAGGTGAAGGAGGAAATGTGTTGCAAATTTTGGGGTCATCCCTATGTTTCCCAGGTTCTATGTTCCCCGCTTACACAAAAAGGGTTCTGGTTCCTGCTTGGTTGAGCGGGCAACATAGAACCCTGGAAACATAGATACGCTCCCCAAATTTTGACAGCAAATAGAGCAATAAAACACATCGAGTCAGTGTGAAGGGTTTCTGTGCGTAACAATGTTTTTGAAAAATCACATCTGAAACAAAAACCAGACTCAGTGTGCAGAGGCCTTAAGTGTTGCACACATCGTCTAACAGGTCTGATTGTAGAGACAACTGTTGGCTGACTCACGACATTAACGTTAATGAGCTACAGCCGATAACATCAGTCAGCTAAAAACAAGATGACTGTTGTACTTTGTCAATGCACACTGACTCCACTTATATCTCACACAAGTGAGACATTTTGAATTCCTGTATGTGAAACAGAGCATGCAGAGAAGTGCTGAGCGGCCTGGTGATACAACGACCGGCGCCGGTTCCCATTAAAGCTCTCATATCTGAGCGCTGTTCTCCCGGTTGGTGGTGAAGCCTGAGGGAGTGAAACCTGAGCCTGTCTCAGCAGAAAAGACGAGCGTGTCCAAAGTTACGTGCTCCCAAAACAGCAGCAGTTTGCATCCATGCAGAGTGTGATAACAGGATTATGATGTCTGCTGTGTCAGTCGGCCAGTGAAAAAGGAGGATATTGGCCTTTGATTAACTGCTGGCTGGACATGCGGTGCATGCTGATGCAGTGGAGACTCAGACACTCACTGTTATATATGGTGTTAAATGTTAAACTGATCAGTAAGTGACCTGTTTCACCAACCACTGAACATGGAGGTCACACCTGTTCAGGAGGTCAGTTTTTCCACAACATTCCTACAACATGAAGTAAAGTAACAGCTTGTTGAGTGTCTCCTAACCCACATGAAAAGCCTCCAGGTCGTCCTGCTTTGGTGTCTCTCATACTGCAGCAGCAGAAATCTTATGACAAGGCTGGAAATGTTGATTCACCTTCAGCTGTTAATCCACCTGATCACAACCACTTTGTTTACAACCTCACAATTTGCTTTGCGTCAGACATAGCCTGTGATAATCTTTGCATGAGATACATAATTAAAAAGAAAACAGAGAGGCTTCTGTGATGATTAAGTTGCCTCAATATAAGAAATGACAATGAGAGGGGGAGATGCAAATAAATTCAGACAATCACAAAGACAGTGGGGTAGATCATAGCTCAGTGAAACTGTAGCACATATCACTGTGATGCACAATTACTTAGAATTGTTCTCGTGGTGTTTCATGAGACCGGCGGAAACATTATGCTGCAAAATGCTAAATAAGTAAAGCAGTTTAAATGGCAGCAGCTGCAGGGCCTCGGCTTTCACGAAATGTTTGGCTGCTAAAAAAGAAAAAAGACTCAAAGAGACTTTGATATCTCCCAGAGTTCCTTGTGCGGCCTCATTGTGCTCCCAGACTCCTCTGCAAATCTGAATTAATTTCATCACAGGGTGCATAAATGCAGATTTTTCTTACTTCTGAAAAAAGCGTTTGCCTAGTTGATTTTATTTTGTCATTTCCTGAGAGAGTGGACCTGAGGTGTGGTTTACCTGAGCGGTTAGGGAGTAATATTCTTTACTTTGGATATTGAGACTCTTTTCCTCTCAGTATTTCCCTCTGGATATATGTGTCCAGTGACTAAAACTGCTGATGAAAGCTTTGTTTCTATGCTGCACATAAAAATCCTCAGTCTTTCTGAAGTGCATCCGTCAATAATCATTTGGGATGAATACAACTTCCAAACTTGTAAAGCTGTGTTTGGGGAGTTTGTCCTCTGGGAAACAGCATGAACAGTTTGTTTAAAGGTTTGGAACAAACAACAACTGTCATGGGAACACTGACTTTCCTCTGCATCTAACATTAAACTGTTATTTGGACTGGTTGGATATTAAAGTACCGTACATGAAGCTGTGGCTATAAAAGTTTTAAGATTTCTGATGCTGTTAATGGTCGATGTTTTCTACAGTAAAAGCAATGTAACTTATTTAATTGCCTGCAATTATCTCTCTAGTAGTTTTCATTGGTAGTGGAGGGGTCCGCCATTCCTGCGCTGTCAAATCACCTTCACACACACAAGGGATTTACAGGAAACGGTGCAGCATGTAATCTGCAAAATGTAAAATGTTAAGAACACTAAAAACAGACGAGACGTTCTGTGAGGTCAGCCTGGGTTCGTTAAGATAACGTGGGCTCATAATACGGTCTAATATCTGGTTGAAATTCAGATCCTGGCATGAAACTCAGGTCATGACATGGTTTGTCCTGGTGGTGTCCAAGATGACGGACCTTTTCACACATGTAGGACTGACATCGACAAATGAGTCACATCGTGTATTGACAAGCACAAAGACATTTTGAAAGATGCGTAGTGCGCGGCACACTGAGCATGTCAGAGGGCTGTGATTGGTTGATTGCAATGTTGGTGCAGTGGGATGGTGATGCAGCAACACGCCCATCTTGACCAAATCACATTGTGTTTCTGTAGCTATGAGGGTCCTGAGAACAGATGGAGGCCGTATGCTGTAAAGCCTCTGAGGCAAATTGTGATTTGTGATATTGGGCTTTATGAATAAAATTGAAATGTTTGGAGGGCAATGAGGCGTAAATACTTCACCCTACCCCTTTATCCCAACAAGAATCAGGACGCCCTGCCCAGGACGAACACACAAACAAGTGGTAGGAGCAGCAGGTGTGTTGGGCTGAGCCTCAGTTACTGAACAACACTTGGTCGCCCTGCTGCTGCTTCACATCAACAAAACACAGTGACCATGTGCTGACATGCACACAAGTTACCATGGCGACCAAATGATTACATAACTGTATATTTTTTTCTGAGCAGATCAGAAACAATCAGCTGATGGATTTAATATTAATTTAGCATATTATGGTCTGTCTGTTTCCATCTGAAGGTGAACTGAAGCTTCCTATTTGTCTTCAGTCTGGTTATTAGTCCACACCAGAGTTTGATTGACAGCTTTCACACCTGAACAAACAAACCCGACTAAACACGCAAACACACTGAAACCAAACCTTCACCACAGACATCAGAAAACACTCATATGAGTTGTTTTTGGCCATTTAAATATGAGCAATATTTGAGCCACATCACAGTACAAATAGTTTGAATGTCTTGTGCAGATTCTGTGAAAGGCGTCCGTACTTCACCCTTTACAAACATGCAACACAACAAACCCTTTAGACACGATGTGTCTCCAAGTCACCAGTCACTGCACAGCACCTGTATGATAACTGACACTTGTTATATAAAAACAAATTACACCCAGAAAAGGTCATATTTATTTGAAATTAGCGTCTAAAGCCCGTCCACATCTCCATGACAACATGTCCCCACCCAGCTCTCCCTTTGGTCCTCTAAATCCCCACCAGGCCTTTCAAAGTTAATTACAGAGTGTTGCTGGTGTCACAGGGAGAGAGTGAAGAAGACAAAGGAACGAGCAGCTGAGCAGAACACCAATGTTTCTGGGTCGGCCACCGCTCAGTTGCTGCTGTTTGGTGGCGTGCAGGGCGGCAGCAGCGGCAGCGGAGCAAATATATGAGTTCATTATAATCATGTGTGCATGTGAAAGAGAGAGCAGCAAAGGCTGCTGGGAGTTTTTGATCCACTCCATTAACTTCCTTGTGTGTCTCTTTGCTTTCATGCTACAGTATCTCTTCATCGCTCTGACTCTGCTCCCGTCGCTCTCATGTAATATCTTTTCATTGTGTCTGCCATCCTCCTCTTTAACATGCTCTCTCTCCTTCACACACACACACACACACACACACACACACACACACACACACACACACACACACACACACACACACACACACACACACACACACACACACACACACCCCTTCCGTTATAACCTGGGGTTCAGTGACTCCTGTAGACCCTCTGATGTCACTCAGTGAAGCTGAATATTTCCCAGATTGTGTTGCTGAAATAAAAATCAGAACTTTGAGTCGACACTCGGTGAAACAAACGGCTCCTCATTGTTTTCCTGCTCCAAATGACTGACAGTCACCACTCACCGCCCACTCAGCCTGTTTCAGCTCACGGTGACATGAGTGATGTGTCGCTCTCACAGACTTCATCAGTCTGTACGAGGTGAGCTAAACTAAGAATGAGTGGGACGTCTTTGTTTTTTAATATCGCTAACCTGGATCATCTCTCTCTGTTTCTCATGAAGAACTGACAACTTGTTCCATCAATAATTTCCCCACTGGACTCCACACACAAGTTTTCTCCCTTCTCTCAACAATTCAGTCACGACACTTTTCACACTTTTGAAAGGAAGAAGTTGTGTAAGCACTCTGTAAAATACAAACCTTGACCCTTCACCTCGTAGGATTTTTGTATTTTGACAAATCTCAAAACCACTTGAAGCAGAAGTCCCTGAGCGGTTTGGCTTCCCTCAGTTGCTCCCCCTTTCATTTCTAAAGTTTTCTTTTTTTAATAAACAAACCTGAGGTTTTAAATGACCTACACGGGACCATGACATGTCTAAACTCTCCTGCGGGGTTCCTCAGGGCTCCGTCGCAGGACCGTTCCTTTTCTTTCTTGCTCTTAGTCAAATCAGTCAAAAACAGCCACATTTCCTTTCCTGTGAAAACACTCGCGCTTATTTAACCCTGGAAAATCAAACCTCTGTCTTGAATCGCCACTAATGCCAGACAAGCAGGAGTGAAGTGCTTTTTCTCTCTGTACCGGACAGCACCTATAGCGCATGAGCACCCGGGCACAGTGAAGTAACCACTGTTCCTACTGTGGTGAGTTTCCTATTCTTTTAACTATAACCATAGACTGACAAAAGGTTCAAAGGCACCTCCGGCAGCTACAGCTGCTTTAAGGGTGGAATGCTTTCTTGCATGTTACTCAATGCATCAATTGATGCAATCAGCCCAGTATCCCTCAGAGTTTCTGTCATATTGGTTGATTCTGTGTTTCAGAATCAACCAATATGACAGAAACTCTGAGGGATACTGGGCTGATTTATTTTTCATTTTAACGTATTTTATATTCAGTTTTCTTCAGCTGAGGATATGACTCCAGTCTTTGGTCTCACTCCATGGTCTAAAAAATGTACTTCATACTTCCCGTTCCTGCAGGTCTGCGGACACTTTACATGTACAGTAGATAACAGTCAGTGTTGTGTGTACTGACACCAGTCACACAGGCCAATGAGCTGCTCCTCTGACAGCTGAGAGAACATCAGGGACAACGCATCTTCAACTCGTGTTAAGCTTTTCACTAAAACTAATATGTGACAAAATAAAGATAATTATGCAGATGGGTGTGTGTGCAGACAAATATGTGGTGTTGTAGAGAGTTCAGCCTCAGCTGGGATCTCATTAACTGACACTGTCTATGCATCTCACTGTCTCACTGAATAAACGATGGATATTTCTGGAATAATCACACATGAGCTGAATTATGGATGTGACCCCCCACCAACACACACACACACACACACACACACACACACACACACACACACACACACACACACACACATACACACACACACACACACACACACACACACACACACACACACACACACACACACACACACACACACACACACACACCGACTCCTCCAAACAAACAAATCCCAGTTTAACCTCTGCTCATTTCATAAACACAGAGAAGGAGACACTCTCCTCCAGAATATTCTGAGTCGTCTGAGGTGGAACAATATAAATATTACTGAGCGATGGACGTCAACGTCGTCACATTAAGTGACGAAACTGGATTCTGTCAGTAACTCTGTCAAGACAACACATGAACTGATCCTGACACCGACTGTCTGAACAGACTGAGGGTCTAGGTACCATGTCTGAAGGTTACTGTTGGTTCCAAAGGTGCTGGACTGAAAGGGTTTGGTGGAGACGGGATTACTGGAATCACAGTTCTGAATATTATTATATTCCATATCTGTCAGTATATCCTTTAAGTCCTTCACAATGGACCTGTAAGTGAGTTGATAAAGAAAACGTGTCTGCAGCTGTAACAGCTGAGCTGCTGCTAATGTGTCATTAAACCTCACACAGATGGATAGAAACCAAACTGTGACAGTCTGTACCAAACAAATCCAAATGATTCAGCCGGTGCTCATTCTGTGTGCATTATCAAACATCACTACATTAGTATTAATCAGCACTTCATTGAGGCTTAAACTGAATTAATTATGGTTTAATGAATAATTCTGACAGACTGTTTAAATCCTTTAAGTGCTGCAAACTGCATTTGTCCAGAGTCACAGAGTCGTGCAGAGACGCACAAACTGTGATCTCTGGTGTGACTGGATACGACATGTAGCGCTTATTAATTCACTGCCATCAAATATACGTATATGCTTTTTAAATCTAATTTTCATTGTTATCTTACAGATGGCTCCTCAGCTGCAGCAGCCGACTGACTGTGAGCAGCTCTCAGTGGCTTCAGAGTCCTCTGGACCTCCAACTTCTCTCAGACTGACAATGAATATATATCTATATGAACACATTAGATATCAACCCATCAGGCACCAGGCGAGCTGACTGTGATAAAATGTTAGTAAAGGCTCACTATTTCAGCAAAATGCCTAAATCTTTCACTAACCATGTACTGTGAACGTCGTGTAATGAGGCGCCGTCCCTCCGCCCGTCGCCGTCATGCATCCTGAGTAAATTATATATAAACTGCATTATTTGTCCTCGTGTAGTTTCATGTGCCAGCAGATGCAGCCATGTAAATCAAGACTGCACAGAATTTACTTCCCAATTATTGTGTCTCAGACAGAATGTTGTTATTCAGATTAGTTCTCTGCGGCAATCAGGGGAGAGTTTCCATCCCAGAATCTAAGGTCAGAGAAAGCTCCAATTATAGCGGATTAATCTTAGAGACACCATTTATTCCCTCAGCTGGTGGTGACGGAGTTATTTTACTTGTGTGGTGTATTTTCAGAGCTTGTTTGCACCACAACATGAAAAAGACTCTGTAGCTCCAAACTGCAAACTAAAGGCAGGAAATAGCAGATTAGCCTCCAGAACAATCGCACTATATGTTTATTTCAGTGTTTCTCTGTTTACAGTCTCTCTTTTAACACAAGTGCACAAAATCCCACGAGGGAGGAACATTCCTGAGACGCAGGGAACACTTCGATCAGTCATCATGTTACAACTTCATGTTGAAACCAACAAACTGTAAAAAAACAAAACCAAAAAAAAACAGCAGTGTATCTGAGTTTTTACTTTGTGTGCTGACTGAGGCTCTTATGTTTGTATCATTTGAACAGATGCTTGACCTGCATCACATGTGTGTGTGTGTCTCTCTCTCTCACACACAGACACACACACAGACACACACACACACACACACACACACACACACACACACACACACACACACACACACACACACACACACTGTCTCTCACTGTCACAGCTGCAGGTTCTCCAGGATTGGCTCTGAAATGAAGCACACCGTGAAGGACTCAGGAACATACTGTAGCACCGTCACATGGCTCTGTTAACGCTCCTAACAATGGCAGCATTGTGTGAGAGAGTGGGATCTGTTCGCCTGAGCAGCAGAGATATACATGGCAGCACGGCGTGTGCAGAGACACGTGAAGGCTGGTATAAATGGAATGAGGTCAAACACGCAGCCGAGCAGATTCTCTGCAGCTTCTGCTTCTGTTCTTCAGGTGCAGATGTGACATGAAAACGTGTTCACTGCACAGCAGGTTCAATGTGATGTTTGTGACAGATGTGAGTTTAACAGCTTTTATCCAAAGGAACTATTGTGCATTATGTTAAGGATGCACAGGAATGAAGAGAGGATAAAATCCACATTCTGAGAATCAAACAACCCAGTCGCCAGGAGATATGGTGGTATTGTACATTTCTACATGGACGCGTTACATTTGTATGTTAGTATAAGATTATTCGGGGTTAGCTCCTCCTCCTCTGTTCACTTACATCCATTTAAATCTACAGTGAACAGAGTTGCAAGACTTGCAGCTTGGGGTGAGTGCACAGTCTCACTCACATAATCTGCATCTAGCAAAGATGTGTCTTATTTATGTGTAATGTTAAAAAATGATTTACTGAGAACAAACAATGTGGACACTGATGCTCAGATACTTTGATCTCATTAAAATGACTATATTCAAACTTGTGTAACCGCACTGTGTCTTCTTACTTCCTTGTGTTGGATGTTTTTAACTACGGTACATATTGTAATATTCTTATTATTCTAGGACACTTACTAACATCAGGCAAAGAGACCGCTGATGAAAACTAGCTTCTGCTAACTCGGGTGCATTTACATATACTTGAATGTGGATTCATGTCCACTGTCACTTCTTAAATAAAACATTAATCAAATTAAATGTAGCAGATACCTTGAAACTAAACAAACCAGTGTCACTAACTACAAAGATCATGTTTTAAAATACCCACTGCTGGTGGCTGAACAGCCGCTGGAATGTAACACTGTAAAACCTGCTGCTTTCTGAGTCTTAAAAGCTGCATGAAAAACTACAATGATTCCCAAACAAATATGCACATTTGGGCGCTAAAATGCTAATGGAAAAACGACAGGTCCCTGTAAGCACGCATGTTTAGGCACCAAAAAGCTGCTGGAAACACAGCGACAAATGCACATCTAAGTCGCTGGAAAAACAGCAGCTTTAAAACAAGCACAAGTAGGTGCTTCAAAGCTGCTAGAAAACGGCATCAGGTCCCTAAAAATGCACATTTAGGTACTAAACAGCCACTGAATAAACTGCAACTGGTCTCTAAAAAACATCTGTGTTTGGGCAGCAGGAAATCGCTGAAAAAAAACAGCAAGAGGTCTTTAAAAAAATACCCACATTTGGGTGCCAAAAAGCTGCTGGAAAAACAGCGACAGGTCCCTAAAAACGTGCACGTTTGGATCTATAAAGCTGCTGGAAAAACAGCGACAGGTCCCTAAAAACGTGCACGTTTGGATCTATAAAGCTGCTGGAAAAACAGCGACAGGTCCCTAAAAACGTGCACGTTTGGATCTATAAAGCTGCTGGAAAAACAGTGATGTCTGACTAAAAACAGCAGGTTTTGTTTGTTGGTGTTGAACAGTGTGCAGCTTGGCAGGTGTCACGCCAGCCACTGTCCCCTCCACCTCGTGGTTACATGTGTATAAAACATGCAAATGCAACAAAAAATAAAAATGCCTACGTTTCCTTCTGGTGACTGAGCTGCTGCTTAATAAATCATTTTCCTTGGTGTATTTTGACTCTGAGCTCATCCTCAGCTGTCAGAGTCGCAGTAGCCAGAGAAGTAGATACACTTTATTTACTGCATGCATAAAATATGAACGATAATAACCTGCTCACAGTCAAAGCGTGAGGCATTTTTAAGTGCAGGGTGCAGGCAGAGAGCAGTGGATAGAAGGAACATCAAAAAATAACCTGCCTGAAAGTTTCTGATCATTTCTACTGAATAAACCCAGATGACTGTTTTGATAGTGAATTGTTTGCTGTAGAAAAACTTCACATTGAAGGAGGATGGGATGATGTGGCGGTGAAACAACCTGCATTTACATTCAATTCAACTTCACTCAAAACTTTCACCCTCCATCACGCAGGTGGAATGAAAATGGCCTGTGGAGGAGCGCAGGATGAGCCGCACACCAAATGAAAAACAAAAAAAAGAAATAAATCAGGAGGCAGAGTCGAAGCGCTGCTCAGTGTTTGTTGTGTTCTTTATTTGTCTTGTCGTGTGCTGTCTCATACATAAATAATGAGAGGAAATAAAATGGACGAGGCAGTTTGGCTGAGGATGAGTGAAACACAGAAGGAGACATGCTATCAATACCGCTCCCAAATAATCTCATTACAGGCGGAGGAGCAGCAGAGCTAGCCAGGCAGCTAATAGCACGACATCAGGAGCCCGTTAGCGCTACAAATCACAGCTCCAACAGGGAGCACCAGCTGACTCACTCCAACACTGAATATTATCACTGTGCTCATGTTTTATCACAAAGTATTTATACTGCTGTCCTCCTGTAATGTCTTCATCTGCTCTGTGAGCTTCACGTCCCGCCATCACAGGAACCTCTTTATGAACCAGCACAAACAAACAGTCATCAAACCTTCACGCTCTCAATCAGTCATATAACCCTGGATATAAGACAACATGTTTATCTCTCATATTGAAGATGATTTAGGTCGTAAACAAGCCACCTCACTGCAGTGGTGCCTCACATGTGAGTCAGCATTTAACACTGGAGAAAATGTGTCCAGAAAATCCTGCAGAAGCACTTATTGATCAGTCAATTGTTTATTATATGAAGATACACAAGGATCAACTCAGTGAAAAGTGATGCTGTCAGTCTTTTCAACTTGTTCACTGTCATTTAGTCCTTTAGCCTCTGCAGACACTGTAGCCTGACGTGCACCTCCTCAGAGATGTAACTCCACGTCACAGTGACACAGACATCTTTCCCTCAGTGGAAACAAAGCTTTGATTTACTTTAATTTCACAGATAAGAAACAGAAAGGAAATCCCTGCTAGCTGCTAGGCTTATGTATGCAATGTAACATGCCATAGGCTTGTGCTAATAACATTAGCATGTTGTATTTGTGGGGAAAATGTGTCGTCTGCCCTGTCAGATCAGCAGATAGATCAGAGTCACCTGGTTAAATGGAGCTGTCCAGGATTTAGACAAGTTTCAGTGAATCAAAGACAAAAAACATCAGTTGGTGTTGTACCGATGTAGTGCTTTTATTTTGAAAGAGACTGTATCCTATTACTGTATCTATTTTACTCGGCCATTCTGGATGTCACTAACTCGGTTTCTTCTCCGGAGCCTTTGTGCTCCACTGTCTCTCAGGTTAACTCGTATTGCAGCGGTGCCTGGATAGTGTGACGTGTGTGGTTGTGCTGCTGCCGTGGTCCTGCCAGATGCCTCCTGCTGCTGCTGCTGCTGCCATCATTAATCATTAGTCATACTTCTACTGCTATTATAGACATATGATATTATCATACATGTAGACTGCCTGATACTAATATATACTTTCAACATATTGTACCACAGTAGCCAGAACTATAACGACAGTATTATTACTTTCATGAATGTTGTTGTAAGCTACTGTCATTACCGAGGATGTCATACAGATTACTGTATTGTGTCATACAGATTACTGTTAATTTGTTATGCTGATCTGTTCTGTACGACATCTACTGCACGTCTGTCCGTCCTGGAAGAGGGATCCCTCCTCAGTTGCTCTTCCTGAGGTTTCTACCATTTTTTTCCCCCGGTAAAGGGGTTTTTTTGGGGAGTTTTTCCTTATCCGCTGTGAGGGTCTAAAGGACAGAGGGATGTCGTATGCTGTAAAGCCCTGTGAGGCAAATTGTATTTGTGATATTGGGCTTTATAAATAAAATTGATTGATTGATTGATATGCAAACTGTACATTTCCTGTGAAAACAGAAGTGTATTTTGAAAACAGACAATGCATGTAACAGGCTGAAGTTGACACGGCGTCCCAGAACGTCAACAACCAACACACCCAGGGTACCTTGGACGCCATATGTGGACGTGGAAAGTCCATGACCAAACGTGGACATGTGACGAGGTCACAGTGAGGATGTGTTGTCCAACGCCAACCACAAAAAGCACCACTCAGACTTAAAAACAAATTTAGCAGAGCTGGTGGAGAGGTGACTGGAAATGTCACGCGTCCCTGGTAAAATCCAGCCGGGGTGGCTGTGGATCGTCCACTAGAAAGAACTGAAAGAGCAGCGGTTTGAAGTTCAGTCCACATGTGAAAGTGTCCCTGAGCAAGAAACTGAAGCCCAAATTGTTAAAAACTGAGCAGCAGGTGGCTCCTTGTGTGGTCGCCTCGGCCACCAGTGTGTGAATGTGTGTGTGTGACTCGTGGTGTAAGAAGCGCTTTGAGTGGTCGGATGACGAGAAAGGATCTATGTCAGTGCAGGTCCATTTACCAACATTTACTGCATCATGACACCAGTTTCACAAGCTGTTGGTCAGGGGCCAATCAGGGGCCACTAAAGATGGAGCAGTCTGTCCACACAGGGCCGATGGTGAGCCACTGATCTCTTGCTACTCTCTGATGTTTCCTCTTTCACAGCATCGTGTCAGGTTTTTATCCAGTGATCTGATCACAGCGTTTGCTGATGAATCAAAAGACTTTTTATTTATTTCTGCGTACACAGATGTTTTTATTGATTGATTTTTTTGTTGAAGCACTTTTTCACCACAAAATAATTTCTGTTGTAAAACCATGTGTGTGTGTTTTGGCCTTAATGTGTCCGTGACATCATCACACATGACTTTAAATGCTGTGCAGCAGTGACACAGGTAACTCTATATATCCCACCGTGACTTCACATCAGCTCAGGATGATGCACTTCATATGTTCCTGAGCCTCGGAGCATCAGCGTAACCTGAATGCTCTCCTGTAATCCAATAATATGATTCTCCTCTGAAAACACGCCTGTGGTGAAAACAGATCAAATCAAACTCTTCCTGGTGACGGACAAAGCCGAGAATAAATAACCTGGACGTCCTATAAATATCCAGAGATGTGCAGCAGCAGCAGATGTTCTGCTCTCAGCACTAAGTGTTATCCTTAATAACAGCCACACCATCTGCTTAGAAGATCGGCTCCTCCTGACCTGTGAGCGCCGCGCCGTGACATTGTTAGAAGCAGTTTTAGTTAAAGTGTGAGGGGAGCAGGCTGTTCTCAGCTCAGCTCTGCGCTGACAGCAGTAATTATTACTCTGCTATCTGCTGCCACACGCTGATCGCAGTCTTCCTATCTGTCTTTAGGAGGCCTCCGGAGGCCCCCGCTATAGTCTCTGAGCCCTCTCTGTTTCCTGGCCTGCGGCAAAGGAACCCAGAGCTTTATGTTATCTCATAAACAGGAGTCCCTCAGTCCCTCTCTGCTCTGACCTGCTCATATCTGGCTCTCACTCACACTAAACAGGACGCCCATCGGACCCCATTGGCATCATTTAATCTGGGCTGCAGCCTTCAAAGGCTCACAGAGCATAATGTTATCCTGACAGCTTGTTGCTGCCCCCGGATACTGCTGTGTGGAAACTGTCCTCACACACTGACTGCAGGTGCTCAGGCCTCCCCTACTGCAAGAGCTGAACCACCTGCGACTTCAGCTGGATCCTCGCTCTCTGCTTCGGCTTTTGTTTCCTCTGTTTCCCCGCTCTGAAGTAGAGACCCACCCATCTGATATCTGGATCGAATATCGGCCCCGATATCATCAAAATAGATGGATCAGGTATCAGAAAATGCAACCTGTACCTGAGGCGATCTTTCCCTTTAAATCTATTGTGACGTGAGCTACGTCACACGTCATGGAGCGAAGGAGAGAATCTGCTGTGTGGAGGTATTTCACACTATTTCAACTGCTGCTGCACAATTGTTTATTTTTGTTAAAGATAAATAGTTCATCACTGCATTAATCTGTTTCATCTCATTTCATTTTATCTCAGGAAAGAACTGTGTGGTTATCAATGCGTGATGCCTCTAGTCTTTTCTGTTCTACCTGTAGAGGTATATAGCTGTTTAACTCAACTATGGTATCGGATCTGTATCAGCTGATACTCAAAGCCACAGCATCGGGATCGGAACTGAAAAAGCTGGATCGGTGCATCTGTACTCTGAAGACGAGTTCCTGAACCTGAACCTGGATCTGGTCTCTGATCAGGAGCTGATACCAAAGCCGCGTTCAGGTTCTCTCTCAGGGAAGAAAATGCAACGTCTGGTTACCAACACAGCTCAGATGAAGACAGTGAGGAAGAGTACCTGATGTGTTTTGCTGGTCTGCTCTGTTCACTGTGTTCACAGTGTGGATGAGCACATTAACCCTTTAAAAACAGACCACCTGCAGACGGCTGCTGGAGATCATTGTTTGCATGATTCTGTTTAAACTGAGCGTCAAACAAAAGCTCTGGCGTTTGGACATTTCTAATCAATAACCTGCTTTATGTCACTGCCCACTGCCAGGCCCTCAGCTCTGCACGTGTATCTATCACATATCTATTTTATTAGCAGCATGGCCGACTGTCAGTCACAT
Organism: Epinephelus awoara; assembly: GCA_035609425.1. NCBI lineage: Eukaryota > Metazoa > Chordata > Actinopteri > Perciformes > Serranidae > Epinephelus > Epinephelus awoara. Next base: position 47,563,403 of record CM069296.1, on the reverse strand, counting down.
GGCTTGTGTTTTAATGCATCTGACTGAAGATAATGACTCTTGTGTTTTATCTGTTGTCACTTTCTGCTGCTGTGTGTCTATCTAAGGGTAGTGCTAATCTGTGTGTTGGTGCTGACATGCTGTTTGTTGTTGTTGTTGTTGTGTTATTGTACTGTTCTGATGCTCAGCTGTTGCTTGCTGACTTTAATGGCTCCTGTTCCATCTCTATGTCTCCACACCGTCTCTGTCCTGGATATTTTTATCCATGTATTGGTTTCAAATCTCGCCAAAGGACTGCAGTTGAAAATGAGCCAGCTGGCTAACACCGGCACAGTCACAGGAATGTTGATTAACGTGTGTGTTGTTATAAATAGCATACATTTAAATAAACAATAAGAACCATGATAGCTGTAACACGCCTTCTTTGAGCAGCAGAAAGAAAAGGCTTCTGTCCTCATCGTGTCATCATCTTATGTGCCATGCTCTTGGAACATTCTGCCGTAATAATGAAGGAATTTGCCTGATAATTTCCTCATCATGGCTGCAGGAGATCGCTGTTCACATAATCCTGTATGTATCCATGTAAAATAAGAAACACAACAGTTAGACCACTATTTTGTTTGGCAGCAGACAGCTAAGCGTCTGTGTTCTCCATCATCACATCATGACCTTACTTTACCTCCTGTGCTGTGCAAACGTCCTATTTCACTTTAATCACACCAGTATCTCCCTGCACTGGTTGGTGCAGATCGTTGTTTGTTTAATTCTGTTTAAATAAATATAAAATAAAAACTATAGCAGTTAAAACATTTGTTCTTTTTGCAGCAGCAAGTTAAGGTTTCTGTCTCCTGTGTCATCATGCTATACGCTCATAATGATGTCATTGTGCGACGTTATGTGTGGTATGTGATTCAGAGTGCAGCTCTTGTTGAGGCGTCACAGAGTTACTGCGCTCACCAACAAATCTACACATCAGGGAGAGAAATGAGATCAAATAAAGAGTTGAATTCAGCCTCAACGGCCTCATATTCAGAGCCTGTATACAGTAGAGTAAGAACTGATCACAGCTTCACTGGAGTCGTTTGAAGTTTAATTTCCTGTTGGATGAAACTATTCATGTCTTCTCTACATGTATAGAACAAACATGCCGCTGCAGACTGAGGTTGTTTCAACCAGATGTCACATTTATTTCAGCCCCTCCCCCTCTCCTACGCACTTTGGGTAAATGGGTTATTAACACAAATAATTGCCCCAGTTGTTGCAGTGAAATCATGTTTGGAGACATCAGTAAAAATAACAAAAAAAAACAACAAAAAAAAATAGGTCACCATGGAGACTGGATGCTGCTGCCTGCAGTGCCGGAGGGGCGACCACCCTGCTGTGCATCGTCTCCATTTAGAGCTGCACACCAAGATTAATTGGCTTTTAGACACTGAAATGACACATTAACGCTGATTGTCTTTGACTTTCTACATCGTAGTTATTTTCAGCCTGACAGAGTGACGGAGTTCGTTTACTGAACTTAAACACGACATGACCGTTTGTATTTCTGTCACTCACCGAGTGAAACACTGAATTCATTTAGAAGACTCTGTTTAACTCTCGAGCCTCCGCGTGAACGAAGAATCCAAATATGGCAAACCATCATCACACCACCAACTTATGTTTTCTTCCTTCAACACCACACACGTGGTTGGGTTAAGGAAAGGGTTCGGCTCACAGTCTCCCAGGAAGTGAACAGTTGGTGGCTGTTGGAGTCATCCACCCTCCAGTCCGCCCTACTGGGACTTCTGCCACCTTAACTTTTGTAGTTGTCCCGCCGTGTTTCCCCCTGACGCTGCCAGGTGCTGCTGAACAATAATGGCGACTGGCTGCGTATCATGCTGATGTGACTCATCGATGTCTGATGCTGGAGGTCGCTGACCAAGCATTATTTGCAGCAGTATTTGACGGTAATTGTCAACGACTTCGGAGTGAAACCTGGTTGGGCAAACATTCTTCATAAATTGAAGTATCTTGCAAAAAAAACCAAAACACTTCCACCTATGAGTAGAGCACACTGATCACACTCAAGCTCATGAGCTTCAAATGTCTCAGGCAGGTTACTCAGCTGTGCTTGACACTGTTTGTACTGACGGGTTTTAATTTCTAATGTTAAAGTCGTGTGTCTGAAGTCCTGATCATGTGACTGGATGAATGAGATATGCTGCATGAGTTGTGTGTGAGTTTGTAAACTGATGTTTTGATATAGGTTTGCTGCTGTTACAAGTCGTCTCTGTTAACTTCATCAAAAGTTTTGCTTTTTTTTCTGCACACACATAAAACTGCATAAAATCCAAATAGTAATGAATAAGAAATTAGAAAAGTGTCAGGAGAGGTCCAGGAGCCTCAGGCTGACACAAACAGACCTCTCCTCAACTTCAGGAGAAAAACAGACAACGACAAACAAAAAGGAAAAAAGTAGATGAATGAACTAAACTAACATTATACAGAAAATAACAACACAAGATAAATGACACCGTCATGAGTTAAATGTAAAGATAATTTCCTTATTAGCTCTTTACAACATGTCCCATGTGTGTAAGTAATGAACCAATAAGCATTTAAAAACTTAATTCAAAAAGTATTTTGGTGAAAATTTCCAGTGATTTAGCAATTTTCTATTTATTTATTTTTTCATCAACCAAAAAACGAGTTTAAGAAAATCGAGAAATTTATTTTCCAGCTACTGACACAGGAGCACAGTCCGCCATCGTCCCTCCTGCTACTGATGCAAATATGATGAAATTTGATTTTTAACATTTAATTAGAACTTATTGACTTTGGATTCTTCGTTTATTTGGAGCCACGAGAGAAAAACTAAGAGTCGGTGAGTAACTGACAAACAAATGATGAGGCTGCAGGTGAAGTGCTCCTGTCACTGCAGATCTGACAAACTTGTAATTTACTTGATTATTTTAATTTCTTGCTAATTTGTGTTTTTTACCTCACTACATGTTTCAACACCTTTAGTTAATAATTCACATTAACATGAACAGTATATACAGAGTCTATGATGCAGTGTTACACTACTCATCCACCAAGCAGGACACAAAGTGTCTCACACTGGCTCTGAACTGAAGAACTACAAGATTAAAATGCTCTTACACGTGTTGTGTACATGTGTTGGTGAAATCAGGATATTACACTGTGAGTAGAGAAGGACTGTGCATAATGAGCACCTTTATAAGACCATTTAACTGTTAATACTTCTCTACTTATTTTTACTTTGTGGAGTATTTTTAGACTGTTGCATGTCATGAACACTTTACGTTCCATAAACAGAATAAAAACAGAAAATAAATGGTTGATATCACACCATAATGTGTCATACACAGCTCTTTATTTTAGAGTTTTTAGAAATGTACAGTTTTTATTAGAACGTCTCCTCTGAAGACATTTTATACTAAATGTGCATTCATTCAGTAACTGTTTCTACAGCAGCGTCTGTTTATGGGAGTGGAGGAGTTAAAGTCGTTAACACATCAATAAACATTTATATCTGCGTGCAGCCACGTTACAGTGTGTAATAAACCCGTTATTACATGTTTATGCACTGATAATAAATGTTAAACAGGAGGGTTGTTACAGCAAAGTGCGGCTGCTGTCTTGAATGTGAGCAGGCGGGTGCAGACTACATCCTGGTTTATCACATATTTTATAAATCAGGCTCTGTCCTGGATCACTGGAGTCATATACTGTGTGTTTAAATCATTTGCTGTTTGAGGTCTTTAATCCCTGACAGCTGATGTAACAAACACAATCATACAGTACAACACACATATCATCATATTGGCAAATATAATTACTCTCATCTTTTCAAATGGATAACAGCGCAGCAATCAGGCTCCATAAAGCCAGCGGCCGTGACTAATGGCTGATTGTAAAGTAGCCACCAGAAGCCAGCGTCCTAATGCAGCAGCATGTGGCAGCTTTATTACAGCAGTGAGAGCTGATGGACTGTTCTGGAGTCAGATTACGGGCATGACGCTGACGTGTGGCCACACACTCGCCGCCTCACATAAAACAGCATTGTTGAAGCTGTCATGTTTATTTTCTACAGCGCCTGTAAAAGCATGTGGGCTGTTAAGGTGGGACACGTCCGTCCATTCATCCTCTTCAGGGTCGCACGGGGCCGGGATTATCCCAGCATGCACTGGGGGAGAGGCAGGGTGTTCAACACACACTCTGACTCACACAGTCACAGTGTGTGTGCTCCTAAATTCTCCTAAAAAGCATGTTTCAGCACTGATGGAGGGGGACACAAACACACTGCACGCAGACAGTCTCTGTCAGACGACCCTGATCCAGGACCTGCGTGCTGTCAGGTGACGGTGCTGAACATCCACCTGGTTTGTCACCACTGATACAGGGCAACACGCCTGCCATCCAGATGTGACGACTGTAAACTACAACTAAAAACAGACAAAGAGATGAGAAAAGTTTTGTGTCTTTCAGTCTTCACTTGTAAACAGCAGAACACGTCACTGTGCAGGAGTCAGTCAGTCTCCGCTGGGCTGAACTACGTCGTTCAGATCTCAATACTAAAAAGCTTTTAACACATTTTTAAATGAATGCAGTTTTGGGGAACCTGATGCTTGGAATGGTTTCACCTTGTTTTATTGCTCTGAGCAGATATTCTGGTGCAACACAGATCAGATTAGTTTACACTGAACATGTTGCTGACAGGTGCTGTATCAACATCTGTCAGAATGTAATGTACCAACATTTTAGAAACAACACTCATGGATCTGAGTTCAATTTGGGCTTTCTGGTTTTGTAAAGTGTTTTATAATCAGCCTGGAGTCGCAGCTGTCTCTGTGAAATGACTCAGTGTTTGTCCGCAGGCTGACCGTTCTCAACATCACATTGAAATCAGCTCAGCGAGTTTTTCAGATTTCCTGCTGACAAATAAGTAAAACTATATTTCCTTCTGCAGATTAGTTGTTCATAGACACAACATTTAGGAGACATGGTTGAAGAAGTTACAACAGATGGTGAGCTCGTCCTCAACACTACATGATGTAGCAACCAATCAGCTATCGGCAGTTTTACCGTGATGCTGTCAGCCTGAGCACCATGACACCTCACACAGGTCTGCAGAGCTCAGAGGAGCCCACACACACACACACACACACACACACACACACACACACACACACACACACACACACACACACACAGAGATACAGGTTCATTACTATGAGACAGAAGTCCAGTTAAATGACTCCAGCAGTGTGTTTGTCACTGTGGGCAGTAAACTGTGTGTCCTCATCTGTTTGTGAGGACTCACACTGAAGCTGAGCGTGTTGATTCATTATCGTCTCCACACAGATACAATGAGGGCAGAGATGTGAACCTTCCCTCTGTGGAGCGACAGAGCTCACCGCTGAGACGCCGCGCCGCCACACCGACAGCTGCATGTTTTATTCATGTGTGAAACGCCAAAACACTGATTGGTCTGTGTCCATAACGAGCTGCCACACACACACACACACACACACACACACACACACACACACACACACACACACACACACACACACACACACACACACACACACACATCAAAGGTCTGTCCTGGCCTCCAGCCGACAGGTCAAAACTCTGATATCAGATAAAAACAGCAAAAATCTAACAGGGACATTTAACGAAGACGTGATGTCATCATATAAAACAATAGTGACTTCAGTGAGAGTCACAGAGCTCCGCTGACAGCAGGGATATCCACATGTTTTACCCCCAACATCAACTCGTTTCCCTCCATACTGCAGCCTCTCCTCATCTCAAGTGTGAACACTGTTCAGCAGCAGCTGTGAGAAGTGCTTCACCTGCAGTCGCTGACAGAGACACAAAGCCACAAAGAGACAGTAAATGACCACAGTGAGATGCAAAGTGAGCCCAGAGAGACGCAAGACAACCACACAAATACTCAAGATAAGACATGCAAAAAAATAAATACAGGAATGATGCCAACCACAAAGACACAAACTGACCATCTAAAGACTGAAGAATGGCTACAAAGAGACACAAATCATCCAATAAGAGATGCAAAGCAACTACAAGTGCAGAGAACAGCTGCAGAGAAAAGTGAAAAGTGTCTCAGTTTTGGACCCTAACTTGCAGCTCTGCAGCAGAGAGGTGGCGCTGGGTCGAACCCGCCTTTCAGATCTCGTCACTAAAAAGCTTAAAAGAATAGTGAGACGTGACGGTACAAGTATTACCCTTCTAGTTTCTAATTTCTTTGCAAACAGAGGAAAATACTGATCACTCCTTTGTGCTGATGGTTCAAAGAAACCCTGACCTCCTCTGAGCACTTTTAATATTCCTCAGTTTGGGTGAATCTCTGCGTGTCTGAGTCATTAGGGGAGTTTGAGAGAATAAAGCTGTCTGCTGGTGTGTCTTGTCTCCACGCCTGCTGCTCACAGGGAACAGAGGGAGTCAATCATCCTGAAAGGGCACAGAAGGCGCGTTCATTATGTAATTGAAGGTTTAGTTTGAGGGGGCACAGATGATCCCAGTGTCTCTGTGGTTTGAATTATAATGTGTGAAAGGAGGGAAGTCACGGCAGAGACGAGAGAACAAAGAGTTGCAGTGACGATAAATGAGGCGCTGCACCGTCTCATGTCATGAAATATCAGTCAGGTAAGTATCAATAATCAGCCTGGGAGGAAGAGAGGAGGAGGAGGAGGAGGAAACGTGTGTGAAGAAGAAGACCAGGTAATATGTTCATTAGTGGTTTCAATCCATACTCTTAATAGAAGAGGTTCATTAGTGGTGAAGGTCCACACTTTCATATCGGGCCACTGATTGCTGTGAGTTATTGACTGTAGCCCGCAGAGACGTGTGAGCCTCTGTTCTAACACAGATGCAGCAATACCTTCCCAACAGCCTGCACCAGAGCACAGCCAGTGTATGTAACAAGTCAATACGTGATAAATAGAGTTCATTAGAGCTGCGATATTGGCTCTGCCTCCACCTGAGGTCAGTCTGAAGGAATCATCTCCACCTCCGTCTCTCTCCTGCTGTTGGAAATCAGAGGAGCGCTCGTTTTGTTCTCTGCTGGAGGACTGAATCCTCGCGTCAAAAACCTTGGTGTCATTTTCAATTCTGCACTCAAGTTTGATAAACAGGTCAACTCCGCAGTCAAAGCCAGTTTTTTCCAACTTTGCGCCATCACAAAAATTAAACCTCAGTTCCTCAGTTTCAAGGACCTAGAAAAAGTCATCCATGCTTTCATTTCCACCTGCCTGCACTACTGCAACTCTCTTTACACTGGAATTCATCAGTCATCTCTCTCCTGTTTACAAGTAGCACAAAACGCTGCAGCCACAGAGGTACCCACGAGAGAGAGACCACATCACCCCTGTCCTAACCTCTCTCCACTGGCTGCCAGCAAAAACCAACAAACTCCAGCATTCACACACACGTTCCTCCATGTTTCACCCCGTTCCCAACACTTTTCTGTAAGTACAGGCCACACATCATTAAACAAGCTCTTCTCAGGCTCTTACAGATACAAACTGATGGTGCTTAAAATAAATGTAGAAATACAGTTTAATCTTTTCTTTGTTTAAAATCACATTAAAATATATAAAAAGCAGAAATGTCCTGACGCTGTTTTTTCCTCAGAGTCTTCAAACATTGGATTTTTTAAAAAACAGATGGTTCTTTTATCATCCTGAGGGAAAAATCTCATCTCACTTATTAATTCTGACTTTCAATATAAAAGATTTCTGTCTGTTGATTAGTTTTTCACTCATAATCACACATTCGGTTCATCGTTTTTGTTTTTTAAAGCGCCTTGACGCAACCTCAGAAAAATATGTGTAAAATGTTTATTTTCTGTGATACTGTTGTCTGCTTTGAATTTGGACAACGCTAACTGCTATCAGCTAACAGCTAGCTGCTAGCTGCTAGACAGACACACGGCTGATTATTTACTGCTGAATTACAGCTCACAACTCGCACCAAACCAAACATCCTGGTGCAGAGTATTTATTGGAGATTACAGCCTGTCGCTCATCAGGCATCTGAATATCATTACATGCACGGCCACTCTCGACTTCCGACAGTCCACCACCAACACTCTCATCATGTCTCTTCAACAAAAATGAAACATACATTTCACCTTAGTTTTTATTATCAAGATCTATTTTTAGCTCGTCATCGTCTCATCTTCGTCATGGAAAAAGGTTGAATAAACATTTTCATCAAAGTTTTTGTCAACAAAAGTATCACTGCATAGAATGCAAAAGCAGAACAGGATATGTTTTAGATGTTGCAGGTGTATTAATGGAAACACACTGAACATGATTATACACAGTACTGCATCACCCAGATGTGTCGATCACAGACTCCTTTCTATAATGTAGTCTGTGACGACATCACAAAACCTTCGAATGATATTTTTCTGTTGGCACTCTGGCGGAAGCGAAGCGTTGTGGATGAATGAAAAATGAAAACAATTATTTCAGGTGGTGACTCATTACATGACACTGCACATAATAATGTCACCTGAACTCCCTCAATAGAGATCACGTGTGTGTGTGCACATGCTCAGAGTGGTTCAAGAACAGCTTTCAGTTTACCTTGGGTCTGCCTTGCATGGACATTTTAGTTAAAGTTTACAGGAGTGATAAGAGCTCCAGATGTGTGTGTGTGTGTGAACTCTGACGAGCTGGACGGTCAGACGACACTCAGAGAGGCGTCTGTAAAACATTCACCTAAAACAGTGATTGAGAGGAGGACAGGACGCAGGGTCAGTGATGCATCTGTCTGTTCATCACAACCCTCACAGGCCGAGGAGCCGAGGTAAAGATGTCCGTCCACACGTTATGTTATCACCACACACACACACACACACACACACACACACACACACACACACACACACACACACACACACACTGACCTGTGCACTTCCTGCTGCTCTCATCCTTCTTGGACGAGCTCATCAGTTTGCAGTTGAAGTTCTCCTCCCAGTATTCAGCAAACCACACGTTCCTTCTGTTGTTCTCCAGAGTCCGCGACATGAAGTACGCATCGAACCCTGAAAGACAAACAAACAAACAGGTCAACACAACAAGAAGAGCCTCATTCATTAGGACTGTTTAACAGTCAGAGTCAGGCCGGAGCAGAGTGTGACAGCAGCACTCGAGTGTGAACAGACACAACAGATAAGATGTTTCGTTATGTACAAGTGTTGATTTGCTCCGTTTTCATGTCGGACATCTGAAGTCCTATGACGGACGAGTTCAGCTCTTCAACACACACAAAGGACACATCATCAGATAAATGATGACGGCCAAGATTCTTCTCTTCTGGACGTTCTCACTGGTAAACATCGTCTCGTGTATCGCTGCCCAAACACACAGGAAGACAACAGGAAGTGTTGGTCTCAAGACGTCTGGCAGGACACGAAGACTCCACAGGAATGAATAAAACCAGAAATAGCTCCACACACATAATAAGCTCTCTGCGCTGATCACAAAGGGCTCAGAGATGTAGAAGGTGGTGTGTAGGTTTCTAATCACATAAGTCCATTAAGAGATTATCGGTAACTATGACAACATGCAGACTTTAAAAGAGGTCAGAGGCAACAGAAAACAAATCATTCAACCTGAAACAAACAACACAAATTATGAAATGATGTCAGAACAACAGATCAGTTTGAAACCAGATGAACACTAACTGTGTGCTGCAGTGTTTCACATTGTCTTGCTTTCTTTTGTCCGTTATTATCATTGTTTTAATAACAAAAATTAAAAGAAGAGCAGCAAACACGAGGGCGTCAGTCATGGGAACAGTTTTTAATATGGCGTCAAAGTATGTGGTTTCAGGCAAAGTAACAGGCAGTGTTGAGCAGCAACGTACTGCAGTCATGATATTCTTTACAAGTAACGAGTAGTGGAACTAATTACTAATAACATGTCAGTGATATTATCACAGTTACCCCCAAAAACATCTGGTGACAACTTTACTTTTGTTATCACACCACTATCCCCTTGAAATACAACAATCACATCAGCAGATTCATTTTCTTGATCAGTGCGCTGAGCAGGCACGTCACAGAGCAGGACGTCACAGAGCAGCAGCATGTCACAGAGCAGCAGCACGTCACAGAGCAGCACGTCACAGAGCAGCACATCACAGAGCAGCACGTCACAGAGCAGCAGCACGTCACAGAGCAGCACGTCACAGAGCAGCACATCACAGAGCAGCAGCACGTCACAGAGCAGCACGTCACAGACCAGCACGTCACAGAGCAGCAGCACGTCACAGAGCAGCAGCATGTCACAGAGCAGCACGTCACAGAGCAGCAGCACGTCACAGAGCAGCATGTCACAGAGCAGCAGCACGTCACAGAGCAGCACGTCACAGAGCAGCACGTCACAGAGCAGCAGCACGTCACAGAGCAGCACGTCACAGAGCAGCAGCACGTCACAGAGCAGCACGTCACAGAGCAGCACGTCACAGAGCAGCAACACGTCACAGAGCAGCACGTCACAGAGCAGCACGTCACAGAGCAGCAGCACGTCACAGAGCAGCAACACGTCACAGAGCAGCACGTCACAGAGCAGCACGTCACAGAGCAGCAGCACGTCACAGAGCAGCACATCACAGAGCAGCACGTCACAGAGCAGCAGCACGTCACAGAGCAACACGTCACAGAGCAGCACGTCACAGAGCAGCACATCACAGAGCAGCACGTCACAGAGCAGCAGCACGTCACAGAGCAGCACGTCACAGAGCAGCACGTCACAGAGCAGCAACACGTCACAGAGCAGCACGTCACAGAGCAGCACGTCACAGAGCAGCAGCACGTCACAGAGCAGCACATCACAGAGCAGCACGTCACAGAGCAGCAGCACGTCACAGAGCAGCACGTCACAGAGCAGCACGTCACAGAGCAGCACGTCACAGAGCAGCAACACGTCACAGAGCAGCACGTCACAGAGCAGCACGTCACAGAGCAGCAGCACGTCACAGAGCAGCACATCACAGAGCAGCACGTCACAGAGCAGCACGTCACAGAGCAGCACGTCGCAGAGCAGCAGCACATCACAAAGCAGCAGCACGTCACAGAGCAGCACGTCACAGAGCAGCACGTCACAAAGCAGCAGCACATCACAAAGCAGCAGCATATCACAAAGCAGCAGCACGTCACAAAGCAGCAGCACGTCACAAAGCAGCAGCATGTCACAAAGCAGAACGTCGCGGAGCAGCATGTCACAGAGCAGCAGCATGTCACAGAGCAGCACATCACGGAGCAGCATGTCACAGAGCAGCAGCATGTCACAAAGCAGCAGCATGTCACAAAGCAGAACGTCGCGGAGCAGCATGTCACAGAGCAGCACATCACGGAGCAGCATGTCACAGAGCAGCAGCATGTCACAGAACAGCACGTCACAGAGCAGCAGCATGTCACAAAGCAGCAGCATGTCACAGAGCAGCACATCGTGGAGCAGCATGTCACAGAGCAGCATGTTGCAGAGCAGCATGTCGTGGAGCAGCAGCACGTCACAGAGCAGCAGGTCGCAGAGCAGCACGTCACAAAGCAGCATGTTGCAGAGCAGCAGGTCGCAGAGCAGCACGTTGCAGAGCAGCACGTCACAGAGCAGCAGGTCGCAGAGCAGCACGTCACAGAGCAGCAGGTCGCAGAGCAGCACGTCACAAAGCAGCACGTCGCGGAGCAGCACGTTGCAGAGCAGCACGTCACAGAGCAGCAGGTCGCAGAGCAGCACGTCACAGAGCAGCACGTCACAGAGCAGCACGTCACAGAGCAGCACGTCACAAAGCAGCACGTCGCGGAGCAGCACGTTGCAGAGCAGCACGTTGCAGAGCAGCATGTCACAGAGCAGCAGGTCGCAGAGCAGCAGGTCACAGAGCAGCACGTCACAAAGCAGCACGTCACAAAGCAGCAACACGTCACAAAGCAGCAGCATGTCACAGAGCAGCACGTCACAAAGCAGCACGCCGCGGAGCAGCATGTCACAAAGCAGCATGTCACAGAGCGTCTTGATGCTAGTTAGCCAGTTAGCACATGAACAACACAATCAGAGCATATTTACCGTGCGCCAGGGAACAATAACACAAACCATCAGGAAATGTTTCTGCTAAAGAGAAAAATAATCTGACCTCATGGAACAAGTGGGTTTTGGACTTTAGCTCCTCCTCCTTTACTCAACTCACTTCCTGTTTCTCTGCTCCTCACCTGAGCTCAGCTGACAGAGTGATTTCGTTCACCAATGTTGATCCGTTAAATGAAGGTGATACAACACATAAAATAACAGCAGTAAATGGGTGAGAGTGTGAATCAGTGAGTAAATAATTGCTTTTACAGCAAGTAGACTGACTGACTGGTTCTGTGAGGATCATATTGACAGGACAGGAGCAGGAGTTTCATCAGAGCTGAACGCATAATGAACAGTTTAAACCCACTCCTCATCAAATCACTTCAGCCTGAATAAATGGATCATATTTCAAAAAAAATAAAACATCAGCAATCAAGTCAGATTCATTTCTGCCTCTGCTGACAGCTCCTGCACTCCATCACTCACATCCTCACAGTCAGAGGAGGAAATTGAGTTAGAAGAAGAGGAGTCTTTTATCTTAAGAAGTGCTCTTCATCATGTCTCTATTCTCTCTGGAAGGTTTGTCTTTAGGATGATAGGCAGCCTGTGATGTCCTTGACACCTCTCATGATGTCACTGACGCATACATTTTAATAATTTCTGACAGGCTCATATTAGGATCTTGACCTCTATAAGTTTCTCTTCGTGGAGCTCCAAGTCAGCAGAGTGAAGGACTGTGGGAGGTTTGTCAGGGAGGAGGAGGAGGAGGAGGAGGAGGAGGAGGAGGAGGAGGAGGAGGAGGGTGGGGGTTAAAGGCTCACATAAAAGAGAAAAATAGAAACGATGACAAAAGAATAAAACTTGAAAAGACTCCATTACAGTGAGAGATGTAATTCATAATTCACTCAGAGATGTGGTCTGGCTGATAGTGACTCCTCTTCCTCCTCCTTGTCCTCCTCCTGTAACTGTGGTTTTCAGATTTATTGCAAAAGACTGTGGTCGACCTGTCTGATGTTTCTGCTGAGATTATTTTATGTTCTGTTTTGATTTGCTATCAACTCTAATAAACCAATCAGCAGCCACAGAAGCTAAACAACATGCTGTTGTGGGCGGGGCCACAACAAAATGTGTTCTAGCCATGCAATCTCACTCAGAAGTCGCCAAAAACCGGCGCCTAGAAAAAGTCGTCCTTCACATCAGCATGATACGTGGCTGGTTGACATTTAACAGTGCTCAGCGACATCGGGGGAAACGTGGCGGGACAACAATGAAAGTTAACGGGCCGGAAGTCTGAGTTTGGCAGGTGGGAGGGGTGGGTGACTTTCACCCAGCAGGTCAGTGTTCACTTCCTGTAAGATTCTAAGGACAAAACATCAGTTGACAGTGTTGTACTGACGTAGTGCTTTTATTTTGAAAGAGACTGTATAGAAACTGTACATTTCCTGTGAAAACAGAAGTGTATTTTGAAAACAGACAATGCATGCACAGGCTGAAGTTGACACGGTGTCCCAGAACGTCAACAACCAACACACCCAGGGTACCTTGGACGCCATATGTGGACGTGGAAAGTCCATGACCAAACGTGGACATGTGACGAGGTCAAATGTCGGTTTCTTCTCCGGAGCCTTTGTGCTCCACTGTCTCTCAGGTTAACTCGTATTGCAGCGGTGCCTGGATAGTGTGACGTGTGTGGTTGTGCTGCTGCCGTGGTCCTGCCAGATGCCTCCTGCTGCTGCTGCTGCTGTCATCATTAATCATTAGTCATACTTCTACTGCTATTATAGACATATGATATTATCATACATGTATACTGCCTGATACTAATATATACTTTCAACATATTGTACCACAGTAGCCAGAACTATAACGACAGTATTATTACTTTCATGAATGTTGATGTAAGCTACTGTCATTACCGAGGATGTCATACAGATTACTGTATTGTGTCATACAGATTACTGTTAATTTGTTATGCTGATCTGTTCTGTACGACATCTACTGCACGTCTGTCCGTCCTGGAAGAGGGATCCCTCCTCAGTTGCTCTTCCTGAGGTTTCTACCATTTTTTTCCCCCGGTAAAGGGTTTTTTTTGGGGAGTTTTTCCTTATCCGCTGTGAGGGTCTAAAGGACAGAGGGATGTCGTATGCTGTAAAGCCCTGTGAGGCAAATTGTATTTGTGATATTGGGCTTTATAAATAAAATTGATTGATTGATTGATTGACAGTGAGGATGATGATGTTTTTAGCCCCCTTAAAACAATACTAGTAAAATCATTGTTGAACATCAGCTGGTGAGATACCTGACCAGGTGCGTTTGTTTTATCTCACAACGTCACTGTCCACATACAGCATGTGTCCCGTCTGTTGTATTTCCTCCATCATCGAGAATGTCCCCACGCTGTGTAGCACCTACATTTTTAAAAAGCTCTGCCTGCTCGCTGACGATCTGCTGCTTCTGTAAACTCTGCAGCTCACAGTCTCTTTGTCTTCTGTGTTTCCTTTCTTGTTGCACTTTATAAATAAAGTTTAATACTCTATTGTAAATACACACTTTTACATTCTATATTTATTCTATGTCTCACAGCTCCTTCTGTATATCTTATATTCTGTGTCTGACTCCAGACGTCGCTGCTTTTTAATCGTCTCAGTTCCTCCGCTCAGTGCAAAGACAATAAGGTTTAATCTAATCTGATCTAATAATTCCTTTGTTTGTTTCAGACTTCCATCTTCCCATGTTCCCTCTGGCAGCTGCAGACGCTCCTGATGTGTACCTGGTTAGGAATCCGTGCTGCCCGCCAGCTCTGCATCTGTCACACATCCGTCACTGAAATTACAGACTCTCTCCAGGAGGAACTCATCATCTCTCTGCGCTGCCTCGCTGATGCAGGCGTCTCTCTTTACTGTATATTCCTTCTGTTAGCGGAGCTTCAACTCAACAGACGGGCAGCGTGGAGGCAGGAAGTGGGGCAGCCGTGATGGCGATCTCTCCAGATACTCTGACTGTGCGGGCCGCAGAGGGACAGCTGTGCTGCTAACATCTATTTTAAGATTTCTTTACTGGGGATGATGAATAATGAAGGTAAACAGACGCACTCAGCTGTTATTTCACACACAGCTTTCAAGAACCATAAACAGCAGGAGGACACCAAACTCTAACTATGATGTAATGTCAGGATTTTAAATCCACCGTACTGATACAGCTGTTACACTCGTCTGTATGAGTTTACTCTCTGTGCGCGTTCTCTCCTCAGAGCGACGCAGAACAAATGAACAGACATTAAATAGTGTGACTGAAGGGCAGATTCTTCCTGCGGCATCTCCTCGCAGCTTGAAAGAAAACTAAATTAGAAATGTCCTTGTAATTACTCTTTGGAAAGGAGCATTAGTGAAACAGTACGCAGAGCTTACACTGGAGAAAGTGTGGATTCCACAATAATTACATCTGGATGTAACCTCAAGGGCGAACACGGTGTTTGATCTTAATTTATATGAATCCCTGATGGGACTTAGCCTACTTTATGGAGCACATAATGTCAGATGTGCGTTTGTCTTCAGGTCCTGAGGAGAAGCTGCAGAATAACAGCCACCCCCACTATTGTTTGATCAACTCTCTGTTGTGAGCACGCTGCACAGAGGAACAGTTTCTGCGCTCCCGCTCAGTTATTCAGGTTTCTCCACCGCCTGCATCAGAGGCTTCACATCTGCATCAGCATCCTTGAAACTGACTCACACTGCAACAACCCTTATTATCATTATTATTATTATTATTATTATTATTAATTAGCCAAACCTGCTGCCTGTGAGGCCTCTCCTGAAACTGCCCTCCAAAGAAAAAAACACACTAACACAGTCGATGCGAAGACACGGATTGATGTGAAACCACGTGTGGCGATGCAAACAGATGTGAAAACACACAATGAAATGTTTTAACGGAAGCGGAAAATTTGCATGATGCTGTGCGTCAGCATTGAGATTTTCCTGACGTCACTGTGATTGGATAGTTTGGTGTAACTCCACCCAAAGTCCCACCACCTTCTCTTAAGGCAGCCTTTGTTACCCTGCTGGCCACACATTTGACTAACTATTGGATCGACCAAATGTGACTGTGTTTTCTATGTGTGCTATTTGTAAATTAAAATAAACAGATTTGAGAACAAAAAAAAAACAAAAAGAAAACATGGAGTGTGGTGTGTGTTGCTGCGTTCCAAAAGTTGTTCATGTCAGGGCGAAGCCACTGCGCCCTGAAATAATAGGTGCACTTGCACTGTGACAGCGTCGCTCCTGCTTTTGAGCACACCTACTGTGTGTCTCAGCACAGACATTTTGCAGGGCAGGTGCTCAAGTGGAAATAAAGTGCATCTCTTCCACATTTGTTTAGCAGGTGCAAAAGGGTTACGACACACTGACACACTGTGCGCACCTTAGTGGTCTATAAAATAGACTCTCCTTCTCTGCACTCGCAGACCCAAACTGCATGTTAGTTTTAGTTAAATTAAATATCAGGCACAGGGAACAGAAACATTATTACAAATAGAGTTTTGGTTTAAAAAGATGTGGACGTGGGAAAGCAGTTCAGCCTCCGTCTCCGCTCACACCGGGCAGCTGGTGAACCAGAATCAGCCAGAGCTGATTGGTTTTACGCCAGACTAGTTAACTAGTTATCAAGCTTACTGGTGGGTTATTGCCTGAGTTAGTCTGCCTGTATCGAGATGTTCTAACAGTGGTTTAATCTCACAGCAGTTGGTAACAATGCTGAGGCTGAGAGCAAACACTGGCGTTACCTGGCTGTCGTGATGCTGCTCTGCAGGGCGCTCCATCTGTGTGCAGTTACTGTGGCGGCTGTGAAAAGGGACGCTGCAGAGGGAGGGGCCAGGGCCAGACGAGGGAGGGGCCAGGGCCCCACTCAGGTGCAGTTGTCGGGCATGAAACACACTTTTAATTGAGAATTTGTGCCGAATAAAGTGTAACATTATTAAAAGAAATCGAAACAAACATGTTGCAAAAACAGCACTCATCTAGACAGAGGGCAGAGGGCAGGAGCTTGAGCAGCAGCTGGGGTCCGTCTGTGCACGTGTCTGTGCATGTGTCTGTGCACGTCTACATCCAGTGCAATGCAGACACGACTTCCTGTTAAAGTCACCTGACAGCACTGTGTATTCTTGTCCTCACAAATAAAAATGTATTATGATTTAGAAGCAGCATGTCGTGTAGAGCAGCACATTTATCAGAGCTGGTCGGAGGAGAAGCACAGCAGGGAACGTGTCTGACAGGAGGACGGAGTAAAACCAGATAATATCCATGTTGGAGCGTCGAGGTCGGTGACTTCTCCTCTCTGCAGCTTGTTTTCAGCACCTCTTGTTTACTGAGAGATGTCGAACACTTTCCGGATCAGAGGTTTCAGTGACAGCGTGAAGGAGTGTCGGACCGCTGTGACATGTTATCCCACCGCGTTACCACCATCACAGTGTCATCCACTGCCGAGACTACAGTCGGAGATTTTCAGGGTCAGATCCTGAGTGTGTGAGTCTGTCACCGCCTCTGACAACAACGCCGTCCTATGCTTTGTTTTTCATTTCAGTCTCACAGAAATCTCCACTTTCCTTTTATTCTTTAAGCAATGCCAGCGTGAGAGCTCACAGCAATTTATTTCCAGCTGGTGCTGTGCTGGAAAACTAAAAGTCAACAAGTCCTTGATTTGAACAGAGACCCTGACAAAGTGTTGATGAAAACATCAGGCAAAAGAGAAAAATAACATTTTCTAACACCGATCATTTACAGCTACCCAGAATAAAAGGTGTGAGGTGTGTTGTTGTTGTGAACTCTTCGGGCGCACCTGAAACATTTCCATCATGGCAGAAATCAGAAATGACAATAATTAACGACATCCTGCCGGAGGAGTATGTTCAGGAGAGTTTCTGTTTCGAAGATGATGCTGAATAAATATGAATATGTTCTTTAATTTATGTATCATGAATCATGAGATCTCTACGAAAACTTACTGTGATTTTTATTGGTGTTAGTGCATTATTAACACTGTGATGTGACATCATCATCCTCACTGTGACCTCGTCACATGTCCACGTTTGGTCATGGACTTTCCACGTCCACATATGGCGTCCAAGGTACCCTGGGTGTGTTGGTTGTTGATGTTCTGGGACGCCGTGTCAACTTCAGCCTGTTACATGCATTGTCTGTTTTCAAAATACACTTCTGTTTTCACAGGAAATGTACAGTTTGCATACAGTCTCTTTCAAAATAAAAGCACCACGTCTGCACAACGCTGCAAATTGACACTTCAACAACACACACAGGTGAACAAAAAAAAAAAGAACAGGGTTTGGCTTTACAATCTTACAGGAAGTGAACATTGGCCTCCTGGTTGAAAGTTGGTGGGTGTTGTTGTGCTCCGGCGTCCGGCAAAAACAGAAGTCCTGCGTATCTGTTGCGGAGCCGGAACGCAACACAGCCGCAGCCGGTGGAAACACACACATTGACTAGAATTGAAATGTATCGGCGCCGCTGCCGTTCCGGAGCGCAGATGCAACCAACACGCATCTGGTGGACTTTGGCGTCCGTCCGTGTGTCATGCAGATGTGAAAGGACGGCATTTTCTGTCAGTGTCTAATGCCGAAAGTCACTGACCAAGCACCGCTTTTCGATGACTTTGGACAGTGGTGTAGTTGTAGCTGATGAGGGGGGTGTGTACTACCGGGTAGGTAGGTTACAGATGAGGAATTGGGCATACGCTCCTATATTACAGTGGTTGTTTAGCTGATAGGTTGGTATACTGTCACTGGATAGAAAAAGAAGTGTGTATACCTGAGTACACACTCCACTACACCACTGACTTTAGAGTGAGACCGGGTTGAATGTGCTCGCCATTTCTCAGTTTATCATTAATATGGAAACTGACCACCAATCCAATGATGATACAGTTTGAAACAAAACTAAAGATGCATGCTTTAGTAAACAATAAAAAAAAACCCTCATTAAAACACTGAAAGCTCCTCGGAGCTCCTCCGTGTTGATCTGGCTGCCCTCACACTGACCTGAGACGCTCTCATTACAGCCGTCATCACAGCAGAGGAAGTGCTGTTTATTGCAAGAGAGGAAACTAACCAATAAGAGTTTGTTTACTCCCCTCGCTGCCAGTTATCAAGCTTTAAGTGCTCCGCTGACAGGAGCAGTGACACCACCGGGAGCCTCCTCATAATGCAGCAGTGAAGCTCTTTGCAAAGATCCGAGGCTTCTTTTCCACTCGTTAATTTCAACGTCTCTTATCAGATAAAATCCACATGAGAGCAAACACATGTTCATTCACAGCCAGTCTGTATTTACAGATCTGATTACAGTCCGTTCTCGTTTTCTGGGCTCCATGTGATCCAAGTCCTCCAGTGCAGATGATTCACCTGGAGCTGTTTGGTACCTGACGGAAACACTAGAAGAAGAAGATCTTACTACATCAACAACAACAACAACAACAACAACGGTTTAGCAGCAAGCTAACGGCTATAATCTAACACACGATGTGTCTCAAATGGCTCACTGCTGTTTGCACTTACAGGAAGTGACCATGGCGTTTTAAACTGCCTCTCTTGTTTCTTTTTAAATGGTGCAAACAGACGGAGGAGCATTATCGCCAACATCTGACCACTGTCTCCGCTCACACATAAACTCACAACATCAGTGCCATAGCTAGCCTAGAAGCAAGTTAGCTTGCTAATGAATGCTACTGCTAGCTAGCAAGCTAACATTAGCACTTGCGTTGTAGTTCACACGACCAAATCATCACAGACCCAACAAACATCACTTCAGCTTCTATTCCACAACAGTTTGGCTGAGTGCAAGAACAGGTTGAACTAACAGGCTCTGTGTCGTCTCCAGCCGCCATGTCAAAAGTTGAGAAGTTTGTGACGTCACACAGATGGCGACCATTGAGGGTGAGAAGTGTTCGTCATTCCACTCTCAACTTTTGGACTGTTTTGAGTGCGCCAGTAGTTCACTGCACTTTCCCGTACTATGCAGCATGGACGCAAAATATGAGGTGTTTTTGCCGAAGGCTGAGAACAGTTACATCACTGATGTTACCGTACCGTTACTGTTAACCTGTCTGTGTCCCGCGACAACTCAGACATCTATATCGACGACGCTGCAGCGCATCATGGTGCTGTGACCGCTGTGAAAAATAATGAAAATGACAGGCTGTACAGCGATGGACATGGATCCATAGAAGATATGCTGAATTCAGGAGAAAAGAACCTTATTTAAAGCTCCTTTCACACTGCCAGATTTTCAGCAAATGTTGGGCCGTTTTGCCGGCAAGCTGCGAGCGTTTAGACACACAGAGCCGGATTGGCGAGTTGATCCGAGGTGCCCAATTTTCCGCCTCGTAGGGTAGACATATTGGTGGAACCTTTTTAGTTTAAACAGACCGAGGCGGCCTTCTGCAACGGGAGGGGCTGTTGATGACTTGTGGGAGGGGCTGTTGATACTTGTGGGAGGAGCTGTTGATGACTTGTGGGAGGAGCTGTAGATGACTTGTGGGAGGGGCTGTTGATGACTTGTGGGAGGAGCTGTTGATGACTTGTGGGAGGAGCTGTTGATGACTTGTGGGAGGGGCTGTTGATGACGCTGCACGTGCGAGCTACTGGCAGTGGATAAACAGGAAACAGCTGATAGCAGGAATTAGCGAGCAGCTAGTAGCAAGAGGGAAACACAAACCTGACAGACACTGTAAAGATGAGCAACTGGGGAGACAAGGAATTGCGCGCCCTCCTTGTCCTCGCAAACGAAGAGGCCATTAACCGTCAGATGACGGGGACGGTGAAGGACGGGCCGACTTACGAGAGAATCGTCGAAGGACTGACCAGCCGCGGCTTCCCTCCCACGTCACTGTTTACGTCACACGCTGAGCTACACGTTTTGTTACTTGCTCACGCCCCCCATTGCCCCGAAAAAGGCACATTCTGTATAAACAAAAGTAGGTAGGCGGCATTTTGCTGCACTCCCCGATTTTGTTTTTATACTGCCAATATCTGTGGTTTGTAGAAATGTTTGTTGTTGTGACTGGTTGTCAGCTCAGGTTCACCTTCAGCTCTCAAGTCAGGTTTGTGTCTCCACAGTGAAGTGTTGAGTGAAGCTGCCACTCTGACCCTGTGATTGCAGCGACTAATCAGAGTGTAATTTGGCACGAAACATTTCCTCACAGACGTCAGGTAATTGCAGCACATGCATAATGAAGAAGTCTCAGAGGAGAGCCAGGAGGAGTTTCCTCTGAACTCTCTGCTGCTGCTCCCTTATTGATTGAACACACACACACACACACACACACACACACACACACACACACACACACACACACACACACACACACACACACACACGCCCTCCTGTAAAATCCCTCTTTAATGACGCCATTAATCGCTGTCTCTTTCACTTTAACTGTTCCCTCCTCGTCTCTCCTCTCAGTCAACACGACTTCTTCTCTCCGTGCTCTAAACCGTGACGCAAACAACAAATAATGACTCTAAAACTTTTTCCTGCAGTGAAACATTTTCAGTTCTTTTGAGAACATGTGAGAGAAAGGTGAATTCAAGCTGCGAGAGAATAAACAGAATCAATATTTTAAACCCTCATTTTCTGTGGTTCACAGTGACACATCAGAACATATTACAGTTCATACAATATTAATGGTGATGTGGAAAACAAATATAGCTACAGCAAGCAAATTGGGAAAAACAATACACAGAAGATGAAATAACTTTTATATTAAATATTGATATGTTTTTATCATTTACTGCTGCTGACGTCGTTGGCTGAAGGATCCAAGATGGAAAGTCGCATCATGTAGAGTTAAAATGTGGTAAGTCATTTTGGATTAGGGGATACAGGGATACAGCAAAAGCAGAATATATCAGTTAGCCCCACTGGTCGGCAAACACATGGGGCTCAGTGCAATGAATACGTCACTTTGTTTTTGCTCTGATTGGCCATCGTGCTATCCAATTGCGTGCAGCGGCATTTGAAATGCCTCAGTTAGTGCCGCCGCTTGGGTAGGAACAGTGTATCGGTGAGGGCCAGACTCTAAATCTTTCTAGATTTCAGTCTGGATTTCCAGGCTAGTGAAGATCATGTTTTGGCTTAAATACCTGCTTCTGCTAAAAAGCAGCTTCGAATTTAGACTGTTGTATTTTGAAGGCTCAAATGCACATCCAGATTTCTCATTTGATTTATTCAGAAACGATTAAGTTCTTTTGCCACTCAAACAGATAAACAGCAGCTTTGTGTTTCGCCCCTAAAGTTAAAGTGGACGAGCACAAACAACAGCACCATCGCTTTCTCTGAGACTGAAGTCCAGTTGTGAGTCAGAAGGTGTCTGGTGTGAAATAAATCCTCGGAGCTGCTCAAGATTCCAGATTTCTCTCACTGTAAACTTGAAGCAGTCTTGAAACTTGTCAATAAATGTTGCTACAAGACACAGCGTGCAGAGTCATACAGACCCCTCACTGCCCCGAGCACACAGTACGCTCCCCAGCACACACTCCGACAGTGTAAGCATGACACGAGTTTTTAAGCATCAATTTTCCAACACGTTAAAACTGAACTGTGACCTGAAGTTTGCCATCGTCATCGTCATGCAGCCGTGTTAGCTGAGCCCGGAGGAGAAGAAGGCTTCCCTCAGGAGGAGCACGTCTGCCTTCCAGCCTCTCAGTTCAATTGGCCGTGGGTGGAAATGTTTCCACTGGATCTTTCACCACCATCACCTCGCTACGAGAGCAAACCTCGGAGGTGTTACAGATCGTGCTGTTCACTCAAGGCTCCACACTCACACAGTGTTTATCTTTAAAATCAAATGAGGGCAGACGCTAAAATGCCCCCGAGTGAGGTATATTTTCATTTTAAAGACACAGCTACAACCTCTTTAAACATTTGTGGAACATTTTGTGAACTTCAGCAGCTACATGGCTCATGGTGTCGGCTGCTGTGATACCTGCGCCCTGTGCACACTTCACAAGGGCTCTGTAGCCTCAACACATGCACCACGTACCCTGAGAGATAAATCACGTCCCCTGCAGCACCAAATACTGTGTGAACAAAAATATGCACCCACTTGTAGATTCCCCCAAACACTTGACTAAAGCTCTGAGCAACATTTGGATCTTTGCACGACGTCTCAGCACCTCCTCTTTGATACTGAGCTGCTAACCTCACACACACACACACACCCACACACACACACACACACACACACACACACACACACACACACACACACACACACACACACACACACACACACACATCAGGTATAAATACATCAGCTTTTATGGCGCTCATAAAACGCAGCAGAGGCAGCCGTGAAGTACATTTTGTATGAGACTTTTTAAAACAAGTCTGTATCTCGGAAGAAGAGTGTCAGACTGTAGGAGCTGCTAGCTTTGAATCATGAAACGTATACATGGGAGCAACAGAAGAAACCATCCAAGTAAAGCATGATATAAAGCTGCTTTGTCGTTGTATCGATCACCTTCCTGCTGCATTTCTCTTGCTCACAACACAATGACCACAGAAGCCTCCAGTAGGAAGTCTGTTATCTTTGCACTGCAGACGACCTCCCAGAGAAAGGAAGGACTAAACGCTAAAGAGGGAAATGAAACAGGTTCAACAGGCCTGATGCTGTTTTCTAACACGCTTCACAGCCAGAAGATTTTCCTTAAATGTTCCCTCACTGCTCAGGTCATTTTAACTTTTGTTTCCTTTGTTTTTCTGACACTCATCTTTGCCCAAATACGCACTTCCCTGATGGCTCCGTGTTCTCTTTGTAATGCTAATGTGGTCCCTGCAGGCCCCACACCGTGCACTCACCTGTCCCCTGTTAAAAGTCCTCTGCCTGTGAACACTCCTCTCAGCTCACATCCACATATTAAACATAATTAATGCAACGTTTACACCAAGCGTCCACACGGCTCCGGCCTCTCAGAGCCCACAGAGCAGAGACGTTTGAAAACCACAGGGTTCAGTTTTAGTCTGGACGAGTGGAGACTTCTGAAAATGATGACACGGACAATCATGTTCACTCCCTCATTAGGTCTCATCACTCACAATGTGTCAAGCCAAAAAACTTTAAGTCGGTCTACATCACGTAATCGTCATGGCGTCCTCCGGCGATGAATAATGCTCCCAGCACCGCTCTGATGTCACTGTATTTACTTTTCAGCGACTCCCAATCGGTCTTCCACCGCCTTGACCGCCTTATACTCATGTGATGTTTTCAGTGACACTTCCACCTCGTCTTCGGTCCAAACAAAGAAGTCTCTGGTCCTACTTTCCACCATCTCCCAAGCATTTTCTGCAACGACAGCTCTTTTTCCACGAGACAAAAAAAACCCAACTAACACCTACTAACATCCAGGAGAGGTAATGCTTGGCATCAGATGACTCTGCAGCAGTCACAAGACTTTATCAGCTCCAACTCCAATTGGCTTTGATCAGCAATGATGGAAATACGACACTCTGGTGGACGTGCTAATGTTAGCCTCTTTGTCGGGGTAATGCAGTGACACACTGCCACAAAACATCATCCAAGCACTGTTCAAAACTTAGTGTGTGAACGGCTCTGGTCGACTGGCAATTGGGAAACTAGTTCATCACCTGTTTTTAGAGATTGTTTTCATTTAATAACTTTTAAAATGAAATTTAAGTGAATGTGGTCTCAAGCTATGTCGCCATTAAGCAGTCTAGTTTTGAAAATGCACCAACTGTGTCTGTAAATAGTTGCAGCACACAGTGAAATGCTATCCATCTGTTCCTCTATTGTCATCTGCTTATCTGGGGCCGGTTAACGGGGGCTGAGCAAAGTGCTCCAGACGTCCCTCTCCTCAGCAACACTCTCCAGCTCCTCCTGGAGGACCCCGAGGTGTTCCCAGACCACATGAGATCTATAATCCCTCCAGTGTGTTCTGGGTCTGCCCCGGGGCCTCCTACCAGCTGGACCAGGAGGATCCTGATCAGATGTTGAACCACCTCAACATGAAGGAGCAGCGGCTCTACTCCGAGCTCCCTCCAGATGTCTGACTCCTCCCTCTATCTCTAAGGCTGAGCCCAGACACCCTACAGAGGAAACTCACTTCAGACGCTTGTATCTGTGATCTCATTCTTTCAGTCACTACCCAGAGCTCATGACCATAGGTGAGGGTTGGGACGCAGATGGACACAGAGGTCACGCTGGAGGTCACGATGTGATGAAGCCAACAGAACCACATCATCTGCAAAGAGCAGGTCCACAAACCGGACCCCTTCCTCCCCCGGCTGCACCTCGTGATCTTCTCCATGAATATCACAAACAGACTCATAGTCAGGGGTCGACCCTGTGAAACACCTGAACACATAAACTGTTAAATCTCTTCTTCGTCTCTTTTCAGTTAAATTGCACAGATGAAGTTGGAGGCTACAGGAAGTTAACGTTACTCTGCTGAGTGTCGAAGTCTCCTGCTGCTCTCTGATCATCTCTCTGCATTTCAATGCTTCTGAATTCAACAGTTACTTCTCATTTGCATTTTAGTCTCTTTCTGTTGTCAGACAGCTGAATGAGTCTGAAGTCTGATGGCGGCTCATAAATACTGTGTTGACCAGCAGTCGTCCCCAAGCTGCTGCACTGTGCCGCTGAACAAATCACTATTTTATAACCATGGCGTCGTCTGACAAAATCAACATAAATCCAGTTTAATGACAGCAGCTGTGGGATCATTAAAAATGATCGATCACAGAGAAAGTTAGAAAAACATGAAGTCGCACACTGAGAGCTGCAGAGTTAAGATTTATTTACTCTGGAGAGAAATCGTCATGGTAGCGCAGACAGAGGGCTGAAACACAGAGGACAGGATGCAGCTACAAACATCACCTCCTCACACACACACACACACACACACACACACACACACACACACACACACACTAGAGCTCTGTGTAGTAGCTTCTGTGTTAGCTCGGCTGCCTCCTCCACCTGACACTGTCTCCTCAGCCTAATATTTTCTTTCATGAAATAAGGTTTGATGATTTAAAAACAAACTACTGACCACACACACACACACACACACACACACACACTGGTGCCCAGGAGTACTGGGGCATGCTGGTGCTTACCGATGATTACGGCGTCTGCCTCCGGGAGCGTTTGAAGACAAGCTACAGTAGCTGCACACTCCAATGAGCAGAATGGGCCCTCAGCAAAGATTCTCCCACAGATTCATTATGATGTTCACATTCTTCATTCCCCCCAAAACAGCACGCTGCACACATCAACGCATGGATTAGTTTAAGAGACAGTTGGAGTTCTGCGGCCTTCAGTCGCTGACAGCTGAGACGCTCCATAATGTGTTTTTAGTGCTGATAGAGGATTCAAGGTTTACTGATTCAATCAGAAGCTTCAGGAGCGTCTGCTGATGAGACTGTCAGCGAGTCACGCTTTAAAAGATGAGATCAGACCTCTGTGAAACACTACAGAGAATTAGTCTCACTTCCTGTGAGCTGAAGTCTTCGTAGTGTTTCTACCAGGGCTGTAAACAAATACTTGACTCTGATGTCAACAGCAGCTCAGTGTGTGTGTTGAATTACCAGATTCTTCAGACTGTTTGTGCAGGATGAAGCCGGCTGATGTTCTACAGGTGTGATTAAAATGCAGTAAAAAGCTGTGCAGTATATGTGTGAACATCTAAATCACTGTTATCAAGCTGCAGTTGCTTTTATTTTGAAAGTCAGTGACACCAGTGTAACCTCTGACCCCGTGGTCACACTGGTCAACGACGTGGAGGACTCCAGCCATGAAACTCTGCAGCCCGAGGATGAGGTGGCAGCCTACATGGAGTTCAAGACATGTGCATTTAGATCGGTTCATCTGCATCCAGGCAGGAAGTGAAAGGCTTTTGGGATGGGATGATTTTATGAACAGTGAATTAAAGGACAACGTCTGGCAGTCCATTGTCTAGCTTGGTGGCTGCGGTGAGAGTGGTAAGTGCTAAAGAAAGTTGACGCTGACGCTTGTCAAACGTTAGCTTGCTAGCTCGCTGCTGCTGCTACTCTCGACCATGTTCACCCACACCCGTTCACACTGCGCGGACTTGGAACACAACAACGCGGAATTCCACACTGCGTCCGTACCGCGCCTGTGTGTATGGTTTAAACGCAAAAAAGTGCTGTGCGAATATTCCGCAAATCCGTCCCGCATTTCCGCATCACGGCAGTGAGAATGAACCTTTAGTGACGTCGCTAACGATCACTGACGGCTGGAAACACACCTCTATGGTCCACTGCCTGTGTGATTATCCAAACAAAGAACAGCAGTGGAGAAAGTTACGATTTTCTGTTATAATCAAGGCGTTAATAAACAGACAGTGTTAGCGAGCTAGTTGAAAAGTTGTCTAATGTTAACGTCCACATTAAATGCTATTCTATGTGGACGTCTGCACAAGTTGTAACCAGGGACAATGAGACAAACCCATGTTTGACAAACAGTTTTTACAGTTCCTGGTGATAATAAATTGTCTTTCACCACGTCAGTGATTCAGTTCATGTCAGTCGAACACACTCCTCTACTGTCACTATGTATGTGTATATCTGTGGTCTGCACTAACTCACTAACCCTGAGCGATGCCAACGTTACAGTGGGCGGACATCTTCAGAGAGCTTCAGCGTCTGCACGAAAGAATAACTCAAGACCTACAAATCTATCATGCATACAATTTTGTTTTTTACAGTCACGTCCAGGATGTTTAATACTTAGACTGACGTAAATACTGCTGCCACCCAGTGGATATAAATATAGGCCTAAATATTATTTCATGCTGTAACTGTAGAACTAACTCTATGAACTGAATATGTAAATATAATGTAGCTTTTCAAATCTACTTTCAATTCTAGCTTTGTTTAGTTTCAGATGGTGACGGCTTTTTATAAAAATGAAGGTTACCTTTTTTTGTGTTCCTGTTCTGACATCCAGCAGCACAACCTGTGACGTCCGCTCCAAACTGGTCTGTTGCTATGGTTTAAATATGACCTTGTTTTGGAAGATTACTTGTAAATCAAACTGACATCTTGTATTGTGAGAGAAATAGAAACTGAAAGCAGATTAGACACTTCCCAACACTTTTTGTGACATGAACAGACGCAGACAGAAGCTCTGTGTAGCGTCCACAGTGTCTCCGTCCCTCTGCTCTCACATGCATCAATAAAACTCTGCACAGCATCATCTAAAGAACGACAACACTGCCTGATAACACAGCGTTTGAGCCCTGACAGAGGGACGGTGCCCCCAAACTCACACTACAGTGAGTGCATCAGAGAGAAGCTGGACGTGTTGGTTTGAGCTTGCAGAGCGTGAAGTTGGACAGGCGGAGTGGAAACAGGTTGGCCTCAGACGCCGGCCTCTGAGCACCAGATGGCTGCTCATGAAGGTAGCCACAGCAAGCAGCGATCATGTTGTAGCAGGGATTTGATGGCACACACACACACACACACACACACACACACACACACACACACACACACACACACACACACACACACACACACACACACACACACACAGTGGTTATGATGACATGGAAATGGTTTAACACCGCCCTGTGCCCCGCAGGTGAGAGGGCTAACAGAGCAGGTCGCCACACAGCAGTGATAACTGCACGCACGTCACAACCTATTCTCGGATCGCCGCCTCACACTCAGCGAACATCGCCGCTGCCCAGGAGTGACCTCGAAACACAAGGTCCTTTCATCTGTGTGAAACTACACTTTGCCTTTCTAATCGGAAGCTTTGTTCAAGTCGTTTAGATCCAGCAGGAAGAGAAGACCAGACACAGTGAGACGGGGAGAGAAAGGATCTGTGAGAAGGTCAGCAGCAAAGCCTGCAAACTGTGAGTCATTGAAAACACTCAAAGTGACTCTGGAGATAATGTCGAGCTCACTCTGATGTCCTTCCTGCGACATGTCGCCTTCTCTGTCTGTATGAGTGAAATCTATCGTCTACCTGGAACACAGTGTTAGGCCTGGCTAATTTTAGGATAAGTCCAGGATGGTTGACAACCTGCTGCAAATCGTCTGGCGGACAAAGGGGAAAAACTGCCAGTGACACTGGATGCTTTTTCTACTCTGCCTTAAAGTTTTTTCATCTTGAGTTGTTCAACGTGCCTCTGGAGAAACAGTAGGCACATAGAGCAGAAAAATTCAGCAACGCAAAAACGTGCAAAACGTTTCCCTCTCAGTGGAAACCATCAGCAAACGCCTCCACAAGCTGCTAAATTGTGCTCTGTCTGATGGAGGCTTAACTCTGGTAGGAATGCTAACTCAGACACGATGCTCCCTGCAGCTGCCTGGATGTGTTTTCAATAATAAGATCTTGTGCTTACACTGATGATCTGTGTTTTGGGAAATCTTTTTTTTTTTACCAGTCTCAGGTAGATAAAACGCCTCCTGGTGGAGCACCGTTCTTCTCTGCTGCACAGGAAAGTTAAAAAACTACAAAACAACAAGTAGCCAAACAAACAGGAGCCACGAGGGGTCACAGCTAAAGCTGGAGCCAAGCTCCGACTCTAATGGCCAAAATTAAACTAACTGCCAAGGGCTCGACTAACAGCCAAAACTGCTGCCGGGGCCGGAGCCAGTAAACAAGAGAGAAAAAGTCAATTACTGGCCCTTATTTAGCTCAGCCTTGAGTGGGGAAAACAATTGGAAAAAATCGTTTAATGCCCTTATTTAAGATAAGACTAATCCTTTGCTGGGAAAAGAAAACAGAAGCTTGTGAGGTGAAAGTGGTTTCACACGAGGGCGGAGGAGGAGATGAAGTGAAGCTCAGAAACAGGTAACATGGACACAAGTAACACACTTCACTCAGGGCCTTTCTACATGAACAGTACAGTGATGATGTCACAACATGGTGTTCACCTCATGTTTTCATGCAGCTTCAGGAACAATGCCTGTGATGTGTTGGTTATATAAGCAGATAACAGAATGTTTGAGATCTAAACACCACAGTAAACTGTAGCCGCAGCCTTCAGGGGCCTCAGAGTTGCAGCAGCAGCAAAAAGAAGACTTACAGTTTATTCTAAAAGAGAAAAGGTCAACACTCTCTGGAGAGGATGGAGGAGGTTTGGAGGACATTCAGAGGGCAGAGGAAGGTAAAGTTACAAGTGACAGTTAAATGTGAGAAGAAGAAGAAGAAGAAGAAGAAATAAAAGATGTAATGATAGAGAAAGACTCTGGTGTGAAGCAGGAGAGAGGATGCTTAACATGATCAGTGTCAGTGGCTGAGCGTCTCCTCCTCCCATCTCTGGGCCGTTTGTCACATTAGTGTTCAGTCTCACAGCTCAGCCACCAGGATCCATTGTGACAGGCTGCCAGAGAGCATCCCAGCTGAATAAGATAAGCTCTCCAGGAAACACTCATCCAGACATCCAGACACTGCAGCAACAGGGGCCACGCAGGGCCTGTGAGGTCAAGGAAATAGGCCCTGTTTTTCTTCCGCTCGTTCAAAAACTAAAGATTTGCTGTTGATGTGAAAAACACCGGTGAACTAGTCGCACACACAGATTACATCACAGCGACAGCACACAGCGTCATAGCTGCAGTAATGAACATGAATCCCAGACTGTCTGTCCTGGATCTCACACAGCTCCAACACACTGGCTAACGCTCCAGTGCAGGACAGCTTCAGCAGCATCAGGCTACATTCACTGTCCTGGGATCAACACAGTACGAGCTGTGGAGTGTGGAGGCAGCGCTGCGTGATAAACAATCTCTAATTGTAAAGCATCAGTGATACTGTGCAGCTCTGTCACACTGTGGAGATGGTTGTTGGGAGGATGAGCTGCTGCTCCTGGACACATTCATTTAAAAGTCTCTGTCAAATTGGGGAACATCAGCGTCACACATTGCGTCTTCATTTTTCTGTGAAGTGCTTTGCTTCATGCTGCAGCTCCTGTGCAGAACTCGTATGAGATTACTGTATATAATTTTGTCATTCGTCCTCTGCAGCTAAATATTGCTTTTTCCTGAACGGTGCAAAAATAAACTGGAGTGCTATCTGCACAAACAGACAGAGAGACACCGGGGTGACTGCACCGTGCACTGGGTACATTTCAAAGTGCAATATAAAGGGAGGAATATTTACCCTCCGCTCTCATTCTTCTTTGTTCATAAGTGCACCTACAGCCATGAGAAGTTTCCTACATGGCATAAAGAATGTGTATTTTCTCTGCGCCAACTGTGAGCTCACAGTCACTTCCTGTTGTCTCAGGGAAATGTGTGCAGGAGGATACTGATCATGTTTTAAACATAGAGCCAGATTAAAATCCACATCCTGCTATCTCCCTCGTACACATGGGTACACTGAACCCACCAGCTCTGTGGTTCAAACAAAGAGGATGGAGAGGAGTGGGTGGAGGGGGGGAGGGGAGGGGGGGCATGTAGGCAGCTTCTATCCTCACGAACCTCTCTGCTTCATTTCCTCTTCGTCTCTGCCTGCAGTCAAACCTACTGCTACATTTCACCATGACTGAACCACAGAGGAAAAGTTGACTTTGCTGCATTTTAGATTTGTTTTTTTCCTCCTTTCACACCGACTCAAATTTGTGAAGCGAGGCTTGAAAACAAAAGTCACACAGTATCACAGCGTTCGGAGCGCTGCCGTCCTGTGAGGTGAGAGATTCTGGAGGTCAAAACAAATCACTGTGGACTCGTCGCTGTAGATAAACAGGCTCTTTGCTTTGCACACTCTGGTACATGTGTAGCCTTCTTGGTATGAATTTCCATTTCCCTGCTCTCACTCTGTTGATTTATTGTGGCGATGTGTTGTTGACGATGTCCTTAGTATTCTGGTTTATGTCTTTATGTAAACACTGGCTGCAGCACAGCAAGGATGACCTTGAACTTACTAACCTGCAGGTTAGAAAATCAGGGAACAGTCGCTACAAAAAAATCCACATTTGGTGCCTAAAAATCTGCTGGAAACACAGTTAATCACAACCGCTGAGGTGTCACATCATCCACCATCCCCTCCACCTCCTGATGACCACTGAGCTGACCTTGTTTAGCAACTGTTGAGTCAGAGTCTCAGGAACTACATTTTATATTTCAAACAGAAAACAGTGATCAAAATCAGCAAATCAACGACTAATACTTTAAATCTGATGGCGTGGCATTTTGTTGATGACCCTCAAAGTTTCTTTGTTTCAGGAATGTGTGACTTTGAATCCTCTCGTAGTGACCAGCACAGCTGTGTATGTTCATGTAACATTTGCTTTCTGTGGTCTTATATAAAAACATTATATAATAAGGTGTAAATTCATTTTCTGTGGTCGTATGCAGTCCGTTGGTTTAGTCATTCTCAGCAGACTGACATTAAAAGCAGCAGATTTGTGGATTAGAGGGCGTAATTGACTCTGGGAAGTGGATCCATCTCAGCTGGAGGCCTCAGACTCAGCAGGCGTCCTCTGCCACAGGGGAAACTTCCCACAGCCTGCAGCCTTCAGCCTGCCTCATCTTCAAATCATCCTCCACCTTTCTCTAATCGTCTCTCGCTGGCTCACTCTTCTACTTTCTGGATCTTTGCTCCTTTGTTTTTTGTTCTGTCTCTTTTTTTCTTTCCTCTTAGACTTTCAACCTCCAAACTCAAATTTTCCATCTTTCTCTTGCTCCCTCTCTCAGGTTCAGTCGGAGCAATTAACAGCTGCTGTAGCATGGCTGTGCTCAGACACGCAGCGCTAATTTGCATTTACATGACAAACCAATAAGTTGGATATATTTCCTGAAGTCTGACAAGAAAGTGAAAGAGCACGTGACCTTTGGATCAGAGCCACAAACAGAGATTTTGATGTATTTACAACTACGTGCACTCCAGTCAAAGCTGATGTCTGTCTGCTAACATTTTCATACTACTGACCTGCTGCACCAAGACCCGTCACATCTGCATCGTTATCACAGACTAACAACAAGTGTCAGGACGCAGAGAGACACTGACGCTCTGAACTCAGGGTGACGTGCGAGCTGTGACATAAGACACGTAGCTACGTTCCTATTATTAATGGACTCAAAGCAGACCACTGAAAACAGAAATAAATATACTGCCACTCATCCTGTCCTGCAGCGACATGTTCTCCCTGTGTCAGCATGGGTTTCCTCCAGGTGCTCTGACATGTTCTCCCTGTGTCAGCGTGGGTTTCCTCCAGGTGCTCTGACATGTTCTCCCTGTGTCAGCGTGGGTTTCCTCCAGGTGCTCCGACATGTTCTCCCCCTGTCAGTGTGGGTTTCCTCCAGGTGCTCTGACATGTTCTCCCTGTGTCAACGTGGGTTTCCTCCAGGTGCTCTGACATGTTCTCCCTGTGTCAGTGTGGGTTTCCTCCAGGTGCTCTGACATGTTCTCCCTGTGTCAGCGTGGGTTTCCTCCAGGTGCTCTGACATGTTCTCCCTGTGTCAGCGTGGGTTTCCTCCAGGTGCTCCGACATGTTCTCCCCCTGTCAGTGTGGGTTTCCTCCAGGTGCTCTGACATGTTCTCCCTGTGTCAGTGTGGGTTTCCTCCAGGTGCTCTGACATGTTCTCCCTGTGTCAACGTGGGTTTCCTCCAGGTGCTCCGACATGTTCTCCCCCTGTCAGTGTGGGTTTCCTCCAGGTGCTCTGACATGTTCTCCCTGTGTCAACGTGGGTTTCCTCCAGGTGCTCTGACATGTTCTCCCTGTGTCAGCGTGGGTTTCCTCCAGGTGCTCCGACATGTTCTCCCCCTGTCAGTGTGGGTTTCCTCTAGGTGCTCTGACATGTTCTCCCTGTGTCAGTGTGGGTTTCCTCCAGGTGCTCTGACATGTTCTCCCCCTGTCAGTGTGGGTTTCCTCCAGGTGCTCCGACATGTTCTCCCTGTGTCAGCGTGGGTTTCCTCCAGGTGCTCCGACATGTTCTCCCTGGTGTCAGCGTGGGTTTCCTCCAGGTGCTCTGACATGTTCTCCCTGTGTCAGCGTGGGTTTCCTCCAGGTGCTCTGACATGTTCTCCCTGTGTCAGTGTGGGTTTCCTCCAGGTGCTCTGACATGTTCTCCCTGTGTCAGCGTGGGTTTCCTCCAGGTGCTCTGACATGTTCTCCCTGTGTCAGCGTGGGTTTCCTCCAGGTGCTCTGACATGTTCTCCCTGTGTCAGCGTGGGTTTCCTCCAGGTGCTCTGACATGTTCTCCCTGTGTCAGCGTGGGTTTCCTCCAGGTGCTCTGACATGTTCTCCCTGTGTCAGCGTGGGTTTCCTCCAGGTGCTCTGACATGTTCTCCCTGTGTCAGCGTGGGTTTCCTCCAGGTGCTCTGACATGTTCTCCCTGTGTCAGCGTGGGTTTCCTCCAGGTGCTCTGACATGTTCTCCCTGTGTCAGCGTGGGTTTCCTCCAGGTGCTCCGACATGTTCTCCCTGTGTCAGTGTGGGTTTCCTCCAGGTGCTCTGACATGTTCTCCCTGTGTCAGCGTGGGTTTCCTCCAGGTGCTCCGACATGTTCTCCCTGTGTCAGCGTGGGTTTCCTCCAGGTGCTCTGACATGTTCTCCCTGTGTCAGCGTTGGTTTCCTCCAGGTGCTCTGACATGTTCTCCCTGTGTCAGGGTGGGTTTCCTCCAGGTGCTCCGACATGTTCTCCCTGTGTCAGCGTGGGTTTCCTCCAGGTGCTCCGACATGTTCTCCCTGTGTCAGCGTGGGTTTCCTCCAGGTGCTCTGACATGTTCTCCCTGTGTCAGCGTGGGTTTCCTCCAGGTGCTCTGACATGTTCTCCCTGTGTCAGCGTGGGTTTCCTCCAGGTGCTCTGACATGTTCTCCCTGTGTCAGCGTGGGTTTCCTCCAGGTGCTCTGACATGTTCTCTCTGTGTCAGCGTGGGTTTCCTCCAGGTGCTCCGACATGTTCTCCCTGTGTCAGCGTGGGTTTCCTCCAGGTGCTCCGACATGTTCTCCCTGTGTCAGCGTGGGTTTCCTCCAGGTGCTCTGACATGTTCTCTCTGTGTCAGCGTGGGTTTCCTCCAGGTGCTCTGACATGTTCTCTCTGTGTCAGCGTGGGTTTCCTCCAGGTGCTCTGACATGTTCTCCCTGTGTCAGCGTGGGTTTCCTCCAGGTGCTCCGACATGTTCTCCCTGTGTCAGCGTGGGTTTCCTCCAGGTGCTCTGACATGTTCTCCCTGTGTCAGCGTGGGTTTCCTCCAGGTGCTCTGACATGTTCTCTCTGTGTCAGCGTGGGTTTCCTCCAGGTGCTCTGACATGTTCTCTCTGTGTCAGCGTGGGTTTCCTCCAGGTGCTCTGACATGTTCTCCCTGTGTCAGCGTGGGTTTCCTCCAGGTGCTCTGACATGTTCTCTCTGTGTCAGCGTGGGTTTCCTCCAGGTGCTCTGACATGTTCTCCCTGTGTCAGCGTGGGTTTCCTCCAGGTGCTCTGACATGTTCTCTCTGTGTCAGCGTGGGTTTCCTCCAGGTGCTCTGACATGTTCTCCCTGTGTCAGCGTGGGTTTCCTCCAGGTGCTCCGACATGTTCTCCCTGTGTCAGCGTGGGTTTCCTCCAGGTGCTCTGACATGTTCTCTCTGTGTCAGCGTGGGTTTCCTCCAGGTGCTCTGACATGTTCTCCCTGTGTCAGCGTGGGTTTCCTCCAGGTGCTCCCACATGTTCTCCCTGTGTCAGCGTGGGTTTCCTCCAGGTGCTCCGACATGTTCTCCCTGTGTCAGCGTGGGTTTCCTCCAGGTGCTCCGACATGTTCTCCCTGTGTCAGTGTGGGTTTCCTCCAGGTGCTCCGACATGTTCTCCCTGTGTCAGCGTGGGTTTCCTCCAGGTGCTCTGACATGTTCTCTCTGTGTCAGCGTGGGTTTCCTCCAGGTGCTCCGACATGTTCTCCCTGTGTCAGCGTGGGTTTCCTCCAGGTGCTCCGACATGTTCTCCCTGTGTCAGCGTGGGTTTCCTCCAGGTGCTCTGACATGTTCTCCCCGTGTCAGCGTGGTGTGTCCTATATGTGTCTGTGGGATCTTTCTCATTTCATTTGTCATTAAAAGTCACTGTTCCTCTGTGAGTATTGTGTCACTCATGTCGACCCACTCAAATATCAACAGGATTAAATAAATAAAGAATTAAGGAGGTCAGAAAGTAGCGTATCATCTTGAGGAGGGTTGCTGTGTCAAAATCTAGTTTTAGGACCCTCATTATTCCAGTCTTGTGCAGACGAGGTTCATACTGATACATTAAACTGTATTTAATCACATTACTACTCAGCCTCTGTGGTTTGGGAACATTACAGCAAAGGAAAACTCCTCACAGAGT
This sequence comes from Epinephelus awoara, assembly GCA_035609425.1. NCBI lineage: Eukaryota > Metazoa > Chordata > Actinopteri > Perciformes > Serranidae > Epinephelus > Epinephelus awoara. The sequence continues at coordinate 47,527,015 of CM069296.1, read as the reverse complement.
AGGAGGAACTCTGCAGCAGTCTAATCTGACCATCATCATAAAGCCAAACTCACTGTCCTTCTCACCTCTCTGTTTCATCTCACCCGGTGATGAAATGGGTCTGCCGCCCTTATACCTCAGTTCTCCCGGCCGCCCGTCACGCCCCACTATTCTCTGCCACCGTCTTTATGACCAGAAAATGTCCATTTCCGTAAATCATTTGTTAAAAAAACGAGGGGACAAAAGGTATCAGAGAGAACATCGAAGGGACAATGTTTGTAAGTGCTCCACCGACGGCCCCTCCGGGCACGTCCAAGGTTACACACTGAGCTCCTCCTGGCAGCTCGTGGTCTTTTTCTTTTCAGCGTGTGACATGCTTCTGAGGCGAATAAAAGGGCAGAAATTGATGTAACAACAAAACACTGGCATCTCGATTAGCGAGGCTTTCAAACAGGAGGACTTTGATTCGAGATGAGAAAATCAGATTTGGCTGCTTCCCATTAAACTCCTCACTGGAGTCCTTGTGTATCGTTGAAAAAAAAAAAAAAAAGAACAAAGGATTCATATTTTATTTGAAGTCAAAATCTTCATTTTAGCAGAACTGCCATAACAAACGCAGTTTTCTATCCCTGTCAACGATCTGTGTTTGATACGACAGCCGCGCTCCCAGTTGTCTGTAGTTACTAAACAGAGCTGTGATACCAATGCATCTTAATCTAAAGGCTGTCGTTAACATGAACGCAGCAGTCAGGAACATTCTGTGTTCACTAAAAGACAGCTGAACCGCGAGTTATGTTTCCTCTGATCAACTTCCTGTGCGTCCTTATGATGTCTCTATGATGCTCTGTCAAAGAGTCAAACTGGATTCTGTACGTCTCTCTTCACTTGTCTTTAGGATGTTAATGGAACAGTTTGACATTTCAGGAATTATGCTTCATCACTGTCTTCCTGTGAGTCAGACTGACAGAACTCCCTGTCCGTCTGTCTGTACGGTTAATATAAAGCTGAATATAAAGAGGTGGTTGGCTTAGCCCAAAGGTAACACAGTCTGAGACTGTCTTTCTCTGAAGTATGACCACATAAATGTTTTCCTGAGCAGAAATCATGACCTTTATTTATGTTTTTGAGGCAGTGACCTCCAGTGGCTGTCGGGCAACGTACAGTAAAACTTCAACTGACCTATGGCTAAGTCCTGCTTTGCCGTTCTTTTTAAAAAGGTACAATCATGGAATGAGGGGGCAGAGTTGTCACATGACAGAGACAGTTAATGATTGTTACTGTCATGTGATATTATTGTTTATAAAGCGCTGCAGACATGTTTGTCACATGTCACACCAGAGGCCGAAGCTGTCATTTTAAATGTGATGCTCGTCATGTCTCTTTTGCTTCAGGATGTTGGCATCTGTTTAAAGTCAAAGTCAAAGTCAAAGTCAACTTTATTGTCAAATATGCTATAATATGCTCGACATACAGCACAGATGAAATTTCAGACCTCTCAGAACCACGGTGCAAAACAGGCAAGTACAAGTACAAAAGGACGGTAAACATCTCGGCTATAAACAATATAAACAATATAAATAGGTAAGTAACAAAGTAAGTACAGTAAGTAAACAGTCAAAGCACTTGAAATAACTGTTAACTGTTTAAAATGACTCACCGCGGGGGTTTAACGCCTTTGTTGTTTGATGCTGTGTAAAAATGTGACGGGTGCGTACAGAGGGGACTTCGTAGCGGCTCTATGGCGCCATCTCTGTGTGAAAAGTGCTGAGGGCAGGAGGGAGGGGAGACTGACAGCTAAAACAAGGACAGGACTTTAATCCAGGAAAGAGCTGTTCATGTCCTCTGTCAAACAACAAGTCCACGTTGAGGTATTTTAGCAACCTCGTGGCAGGTGCGTGACGGCAGATATGTCATGTTTTGTTGCCTTAGTAACAAACATATTTGAAGCCTATTCATGATCTTTTTATGATCTTAACCTTGAAGTTTTGGTCCAGCTGCGCACAGGAGCAACCTTAATTTCTTTATCATCATGTGTCTCTAAATGTGGAGGTTTTTGTGGGTCTGTGAAAACAGCACAGATGGAGTTCTCCATGACTTCTTGTAGGGTGGACAACTGATCTGTCAAGATGTTCACAGCTGATCAGATCAGGTCGATGGATGGATGGATGGGTGAGAGGAGCAGCTGCTGCAAGTGAAAGCAAACTTTTAGACCAAGCAGAACAGTTAAGTTTCACTTTCAATCCGCCTGGTGTTCTGCTGCTCCGTCTCTGCCCAGAGTGCAGAAAATCTATTTGTGGCTGCAGATGTCTTAAGCGTGGCGGACGGCCACAAATAAATGAGTGTGTGGAGAACTCTGCGTTACCTGCGAGACATTTTTGTCTCGAGAGGGACTGGAGGGTTAAAACAGTAACCCTTAACAATCAGAAACTATTCTTGCACCAAAATAGGAAATGCTCCTGTGGGTCGTATTCAGAGGTAGGAACATATGACCTACATGGTTACACGGGCTGGAGGACTTGTTGCTCCCCTAAAGTATAATGATGATCATGTTCCACCTTGTTTTGTTTGATTCAGGGTTCAAATGAAAAAAAAAAAAAATACAAAACTTTCCATGACTTTTCAAGGATCCATAAAAAAACTTTCACTTTAGAAAACCATGTACTTCACTGTGTCTGCTGCCTGGTGACGGTACTATTCCACACACAAAGGTGCACCTCGCTGTCTCGCTTCCTTTAACTAAAGCTCCACCCTACGTCACACGTACACCTAACGTCTGAAAGCAGAAGGCTCGGCTGGTATAAGTCATGGGAAATAAGAACTGTGCGAGTTTTCCATTGGTATCAGGCATTAAATATGTTGCTCGACATAATGTGCTTCACTTGACACTGCACGTCCTTTGGTGCGACGACTGCACATCGCAATGTCGATGCTGACGCAATAGATCTTGCAGTCCACAGTTGAATGATATCACAGCTACGACATGCCATTGGCAAACTTACTTACTTTATATTACAGACGGGAAAATTCAAGTGTCAGCAGGAGCGTAAATCATTTCCCAAAATGTTGAACTACATGTTGCTTTGAAACAGTTCGGCCTGATTCTGGTTGGTCACAGCGCTGATGTACAACACTTCTTAACCATCAATAAAACTTAATTTCCCTCCTAAATGTAAATGCATGTTTGCCAAAGTTAAATCTGCTCCAGCTCCTGTTCAGATGAGTCTCAGGACACCCGAGGAGGAGGAGAGAAAGGAAGTAAAATAAAATCCCTGCAGGACTGACTAAGATACTGACTCAGTGCAGACACAGTCGTGCTCATGGTGCCTCTCTGGCAGGATGATGATGACAATGATACAATCATCATCAAAGGAGTCCTGTGTAATTTTGTGTCACAGGAAACCAAGAAATGGGAGCAAGTGAACCTTTTCTCTGATGACTGAGTTTTTCAACAGTTCTGCTCAGTCAGGAAAGAGAGGAACGTACACGCCATCAGCTCCACAGATAAGAACATGAAGACCTGTGCGAGCGACCGAGAAAAGAAGGGAATGAGTGAGCAGGCTCATCTGAAGAGACATGAATAAATGAACGTACCGCTGATGGTGGCTCTCTTCGGCAGGATGGTGACGGCGCCCACAGCTGCGTCCTCCAGCTGGTGGATGGGGCTGTTCTTGGCTCCCCAGCTGTCAGAGCCGATCCACAGGAAGTGACCCACCTGGTCCGCTCGCTTACTGGCGTTCAGGATCCCCCTGGATCCAAACACACACACCAACACTGAGTCACACACAGGCAGCATTGAAACTTTACAGAGAGCTACAAAACATTTATCTGAGATTTTAATCACTGATTCACACTGAAAATGTTTGTGTTTACGTCAAGAAAGCAGCAACGCAATGAGGGGTTAACTTTACAGAGTACGGAGGTGTTGTTCTGACTCAGTGTGAGACACAACAGGCTCAAGTTCACCTTAAAGAACAGTCTGTCAGATTAAAACATGATGATGTCACCGTCAAACTGACCTTTGACCTTTTGACCTTCATCATTTTATTCTGTCACGCTGACCTTTGACCGCAAAAATCAAATCAATCAATCATCTAATCAAGTGACGTTTGTGCCAAATTTGAAGAAATTCCCTCAAGGTGTTCTTGAGATATCGTGTTCACAAAGATGGGACGGATAACCCGAAAACATAATGTCTCCGGCCACAGCTCTCACCGCTGCAGAGACATAATAAAAAGTTGGGTTCAATGGTCTGTTAAATTAACTGTACATGTTTTATTCCATCTGACCCATAACTCCCGCTTTAATAGTGTTTCATTCAGGTGTGTTATTTACCTGATATCCTCGTCAGAGGCGAACAGGATGACGGCTCTGGCGTACCGAGTGTCCAGCAGCAGACGGATGATTTTATCAAAGTCGGAGGGTTTGTGGTCGTGAGGGATCTTCAGTGACTGAGCGATACAGATTCCACCTGAGGACACAAGACAAACACAGTGAGACGACCTCGCTTCTTCAGCTGCTGATCTCTGCTGAAACACTGGGTGGGAGACAAGACATGTCATTTATGACTCAACGTTTCAGAACGGTTCTTCCTGAAGTTGAAGTCAAAGTTAGTGCGACCGAAGAAGCTGAGAGAAGACTTTTAAGGAGCGCATGAGACGACAGAGCGCTGAGCTCTTCTCTCTCTGCTGCCTGACATTTCATGAAGCCGTCGACACCTCTGAGCACAGGTCTAACTCAAATATCCTTCTCTCCAACTCGAAACCTTGTCGCCTGTAGTCGTCGTGTAAGTGAGGGAAAGAGGCTGAGAGAGCTCCGAGTTGAGACATCACTAATTTCAATAAACGTCACTCAACTGCACAGAAAAAGTGCAGCTTTCTTTTCTTTGATCAGCAGGTCTCGTTCGCTACACAATCACATGTGGATGCACGATCACCTCATATCCATGACTGAGAGCTCATAACGGAGGATCTAAACTTTCTGATCAGGATGAGCTCATTGTTTCTGACATCACATGCATGATAAAGGCTGCACTATAGATTGAACCTGTCAATTATACAAACTGACACTTTGGGAGAAAAACAGGAAGTTAAACCCAAAATCCTCTGTTTCACGAAATAAATGAGGCTTTAATAAATCACCATTAACCCTTTGAAACCTGCAAACTGGCCTGGTTACTTTTAAGAAAAATGGGAAGAATGTAGTGAGCAACAAAAGAAGAAATTACCCAAAAACTACAAGAAACAGGCAAAAGAGAAAATTAAAAACAGGAAAACTAGTAAAAAAGAAAAAAGAAAGAAAGAAAGTGTAAAAGTAAAAAATAAACAAACGAATGACAAAGTGAATGACCTGGAAAGAGTCGTTAAAATTATAATACTTCACTAACATGAACATTTAAAATTTAATAATCATTATATTGTTTTTTACCTAGCTTTCCTTTTTCCCAATTTTTTCTTATATATAATAATAATAATTTTTCTTTTTTTTTCCTTCTTTTCTTTTTGTAAATTGTGGGTCATTTCTTACCAAGTTGTTTCTTGAGGAAGTCGTACAAATCTGCTCAGACTTTAAAAGTTTAAAAGAAACAAGGAAGAAAAATGGCTCAAACAAATCACTGGAGGAGACAACCAACCAGAACTGGGCTGGTGTATATAGGGAGTGACTGATCATGAGGAGGAAACAGGTGAGCAGGAGGTGAGGTGAGGTGAGGTGAGGTGAGGTGAGGTGAGGTGAGGTGAGGTGAGGTGAGGGACAGGTGAAACTCATCAGGACGGGCATACAATCAAGAGGAGACACACAGACACATCAGGAGAAGATAACAACAGCACACATGACTGAATAAATACAACAAAGTAAAACTGAAAATCCCAAACCTGAAAAACAAAATCCTCTGATGATGAGACATGAAAACAAAGACGGATTACTACAGCCCTGTTTCCACTGCACAAAAAACCCACTGACATCTGTTTTCTAATGTCGTGGCAAAGGTTTCAATCAGCAGTCACACGCGGGCGGGTCAATGACTCTGCAGCAGTCATGAGTATTTTGGTTCATTATACTGACAAACTGAACGATATGTTGACCTATCCTATTACATTCAGAAAATAAAATCTACAGTTTAAACTGTGCTGAATATAATGGTGCCAACACAGCAGCCGACAGGCCGGGACAGGAAACAGTCTGTCTGCTCCTCCCACCCCAAAACCACAACATCCTACTGCAGTCAGACAGTAGGACAGGGTTAGGGTTAGGCCTCATTTACACCGCAAGCGATGTGCTCCCGTAGCGCTCTCGAATGGTCACTGTTTACTTGCGTTTTCATTGCGACGAGCATGTTAACAGGTTAAAGCATTCAGACCGCATGCGTTCTACGCGCTGCTCGAGTCGCGCTGCTTTCGCGAGCAAACTTGAAAACAGAAGAGACACCGATTTTTTGCACAAGTTGCAAGCGAATGGTCACGGTACTCAACAAAAAACACGAGTTTGCGTGTGTTGTGACCTCTCTCGGCCACCGTAGACATCTCCCCCTTGACCAAGCGTATTAGTATTGGTATCAACTACTGAAATTCTCGTATAATGACAAGCCTACCCATCAGCACAGTAACATACATGACCTCCAAACAGAAGCAATGGGGCATGAGACCCGTTGTGCTACGGCAGCTAACAGCAGCTAACATTAGCACAAAGCATACACACCCACAGCAGTGAGCAGTAACTTTGATTTGATTTGTCCAGAAAGACTGAAAGGTTTGTTAGTGACAGCTGTTTCTCTTTGTTTATACGACTGTGATGTTTAACAGAGACGTCACTGCTGACATACAGCGGGTTGAAGAAACAACACTGACACTGAAAGCTCTGACACAAGTGGTGACTTTTACATCGTAGGTAAGGATTCACGATAACACAGACACTGAACAGTGTTTCATGTCTCCATCTGCTGGTGGGCCGTCACCATAACAGTCTGCAGGTATAATATGATGTTAATTCATGACAGAAGAGACTTGATGGTGATCACTAACATTAGGTGGGAAAGAGTGGATATATCAACATCTGTATCAGTTATTGGCCAAATAAGTTGTTATGTATCTGCATATTGGATATCAGCAAAAAATCCAATATTGTCCATCCCTAATAGCCGGACACAGAAATAATGAAAAGCACTTTAACGATCTAACTCCACAATTCAGTACATCACCTTTCAGCCTGTTTGCTATTTCAACAAGTGTTTTCGTGTGCACAGCTCTGGCCTGCCGGCAACAGGAAAAGAGTCTATTGTCTATTTTTAGGGAGTTATCCTGTGTGCAATGAACCTGTGTATGCTTGCTAATTTTGGTGGAGGAGATGTATAACATTAAAGATATATGTCAGATAGGTCTGAGGGCCTCTGGACAACAATCCTTCCTGCAGCTGCATTACCGTAGCTGCTAACGTGGCTAAAATCATTTTGATCTGTGGCTGTAAAATGCCAGTTATTTGTGCTGCTGTCTCTGCAGCACTGATCTGATTTGTTAGCCCGGTCATGCAGGTCCACTTCGTGACCCGTCCACTAACTCTCTTCAGCACCCACGTGCACTCATGACATTTGGCTCAAGCAAGATCTAATGAAAAGTAGCGTGAGGACTTTACACAAAGAGTTTGGCCTTTAAGAGCGGCGGCTGTCAGTGTGGCGTGAAGAGGTTGACGCCAGCGAGTCGGAGGGGGTCAGTCCTCTGAGAATCACAAATGAGATCAGATATTATGACACTTAGAAAGGACACTTGAGGCCAGAGCAGGGACGGCTTTGAGAGGTCAGTGTGTGTGGAGACATTGTCTGAACTGAAAGCTCATTTGCATTCATCCTTAGTGAACGTGACAATAAGTTCCTCTGCCATGAACCTGTCAATGAACCACTGTTGTTTCTGTCATAACATGCTCTTGTTGTGCAGATAAACACTGTTCACCCTCAGAGCAGCTGTGGTCCAAGGCATAATGATGTCATACATGTTTTAGAGGAAATGTAACCAGAACATCAGAGTTGAAGTCGTGACGATGTCAGTGATGGCGAACCTTTTCCTGTTCCTTCATGTTGACCCTACACAACTCGACATCTCTTAATTTCCTCCATTTCCTGTTTTGTCTGTTAATTGCTGAAGGAAGTACAAGTCAGAAGTCCTGATTGGTTCAGTTGGGAAAAATTGTTATGAGGAGGTCATGTGACCCGTCAGCACCTCAGACATCCTGCCTGTTCTCATTCTGAAACCATCAAATACCGCCGCTTTGTCAGGGATGTTGTCGTCAGACACCTTTTATGGCAGTATGATACACCGCTGGATGGCATCAGGTCGAAACGCTGCCTGTCACTATGTAATACAAGGAGAGTCTCTATGGCTGGTGGGAGGGGAGCTGGATGGGTCAAACAAACCCAGACTGTCACCCTAACAACCTGGTCCCACTCTGAGGTCATCAAAGACCGGTGCTTGGTCGGTGACTTCCAGCATCAGACACTGATTGACATGATGTGCAGCTAGATACAATTATTGATTAACAGTGCACAGCACATCTCAGGGAAACGGTAAAAAAAACAACAACTGAAAGTTACGGCGGCAGAAGTCAGAGTAGGGCGGACAGAAGAGGCGGTGGATGGTCCAACAACCAAAGACTTTCACCCAGGAGTCTGATGTTTGCTTCCTGTAAGACTGTAAAGCCAAACCCTGTTCTTTTGTCCTAAACCCAACCATGTGTGTGTGTTGGCTAAACGTAACCACGTGTGTGTGTGTGTTGTTGAAGGAAAAAAACATCAGTTGGTGGTGTTGTACCGACGTAGTGCTTTTATTTTGAAAGAGACTGTATGCAAACTGTACATTTCCTGTGAAAACAGAAGTGTATTTTGAAAACAGACAATGCATGTAACAGGCTGAAGTTGACACGGCGCAGTGATATGTGGGATGAGAACTGGGTGGACACACGTGTCAACAGCTGTGGGGATGTAAAGGAGACGGACTCGGACTCGGACTCGGAGGCGACGGAGAGCGCCTCAGCGAGCAAACACACCTGACCTGACCTGACCAGCAGACTCTGCTACAGGCCGACTGGCTGTTGATGTCCTAAAACAATAAGCCAACATGAGTCGAATGGCGAGTTAAAACCACTGCAGCTTTGTAAAGTGTTTCCTCTCTGAGTCTTTGGTCTGAACTGGACGAAGATTCCTGTGAGACGGCAGAACGTTTCCTTTAATAACTGCATTCACAAGTATCTCTGATAAAAGCTGTGAATGTCGTGTGACATCAAATTCAATAATAGTCATTAAAGTCTGAATTGCTTTTAGTAAATTGTTGAAGTTTGTTCATCCAACACACGATAAGAAACTTTTCCTGATGACAAGATGAGTGTAAACTGTAAGATGCAGAATCTGGTAGAAACTGAAGCAGGTCTCAGAGGTCCCTACATGAGGTCAATGAGAGTCCCTCACTTCTCAGCGTGACAAATCAAACTTGAGAAGGTTCTCTCCAGAGGAGAAATATTTCTCTCCCTGTCCGCTGCACCGTCTCCGTCTTCTATCAATAACGAACATGTGGCGGCAGATTGTAATGAACCACCAACCGGGAACTCAATTCCAGTGTTGAGAGGTTAATACAATGTTCACAGGGAGTCCATCTTTTATCACTCGCACTAAATCAGCAGTTTGAAACAAACACAACACCTGAGGCACCGTTCCTTCGTCTTCTTTCAGGGAACTCTTTTCTTTCATGCTAATGTCCTCTCTCTCTCCTCTCCTCTGTGCCTCTGACATCATGTTGGTTTTCTGTCATTTACTTTCTGTCTTCACATCTTTCTAATAAATTCTCTTTACTCTGTTTTCTTGTGTTTTTCTTTCTGTCACAAGTCTTCTTCATTTCTTTCTTTCGAGTTACTTCTTCCTGTCCTTTTTCTGTTTTTTCTTCCTTCCCTTCCTCCATCTGTCTCTTTCTTACTCTTTGTTTCTTTGATATAATTCATTCATTTCCGTCTTGCATATTAGCTCTTCCCTTCTTTCATGTTACTCCTCTGTTTCTCTCTTGCTTGCTTTCTTTCTCTCCATAAAATGAATCGTCTCTGCGTCCCAGCTGTATTTGTATCGATTAAAATGTACTACAGTCTGAACAACATCCTCTGATTAGCCATTTGTATTCATCTTTGTGTAGCACAATAACATTCTGTATCTGCTTGTTCCAGCAGCCCAATGAAGAAACATCCTTTTCAGCTTCTGACGGCTACATGAAGTCTTTTCTCTCATCAGGGGAGAAACGCCGAGCTGAGGAACGGGAAGCTCCTCTCTTTATTCTGGAGCAGGAAAAAAGAGAAAAGAAAACGTCTCAGCTTTGTGATGGTTTAATAAAAACCTGAAGTCGTACCGTGGTGCAGCACAGGAAGTACAGGATATATTTCCTGCTGTGTCAGCAGAGGGTGGTGATGATGGTCTCAATCTGACAGGCTGTCGATACGAGGAGGAGCGGGGACATCACCGTGTCTGTCCTACGCCTCACAAACATAAATGCACTGATCAATGATCTCATTTGTTGTAGAGACCACATGTGATCTGTCTGCATGGAGTAACATAACTGTCACTTCTGGAGACAGCAGAAACATAACAGGCTGCAGGAGCAGAGAGAGTGAGCCAGAGACTCCTCACATCATCAGAGGAGGAGCAGCAGGTGAGCAGGCTCTGAAACCACTCTGACATCATCTCTGAGATGTCACTGTCTTCTACACGTAAATACACCAACACCAAGGGTCTCATTTATAAACCAGTGCGTAGGATTCATACTAAAAGTGTACGTGAGGACAGAAGCAGAAAGTAGCGTGTGCCAAAAATATTCTGATTTATTAAACCATGCGATTGCTTGACAGAGCACGACTTCCTTTGATAAATCCCAAATCAACTTGGACTTGTCAGCGTGTGTTTACAGCATGTAGACTGATTCACACCTCGCAAACATGATCATGACGATCAGTGTATCCCTGATGCTCAGACATCATCTGATGTCGCTCTGCTTTGTAATTATTAAAAACTGTGTCAGCGAGTGTCGGCTGCGTCCCAGCTTTCCTCTCATATATGAAGCTGCCTCATTCATTCATGGCTCTGATGATGTCACTTGTGTTTAACAGCCCAGCCTCTTCCACATGAACACGCTCATGGCTGGAGAGGAAGTTAACTTAACTGGTTAATAACCAGCGTTGAGCTGAAGTGGCCTCGGGGTCATCAATGTATGAACCAAATTTCATGACAAAGCGGCGCACCAACAGACGGACATCACCGTCCACAGAGCCGTGAAGTCGTCACTGTGACCTCTGAGTATCTGACTGTTCATCATCAGCCGGCGTCAGCAGCTGCTTCTGTTTGTTGTTGACGTTCACTGTAAAAGACGACAGGAGAAACTTATTGTACCTATCAGGATCAGACAGTGAAGCTCATCTCTCTGCTGCGCCAGCGAACACGGCTTATCTGTTAATGCAGGAAAGAGGCAGAAATTTACAACTGTAGTGTGGCTGCCAGTGAAGTGAGAGACAAACATTAAGTTGATAGACAACCCTCCTTAATTAGCTCCTTCACTGGCGGTTGATGTATTACCTTATCAGCGTGCTTTAGGAGCATTCAGAGAGTTCTGAGAAAATAAATGTTTGCCACAACAGATACTTCTCATCATTACCAGCTGATATATGTGCTCTGCTCCCACAGGCTGCAGCCGCGCCCGACATTTAAAGTGACAGTGCAAAGATGCAGAGCAACGTGCACGATGGAGTCGCCAACACAAACACCAAGCTATCATTTGTAGCTTCACACTGATTTATGCTTCATGTAAGAGTTGATGGGTGTCCTCACATGAAACCAACTGTAACTGAGTATTTAACCTGTAATAACGGATGTTTCTGTCTGTCTCTAAAGCTGTGGGACAGACGGATGAGAAACAGGCCTCATGCTGCAACGTTTCCTTAAATGTCTCTTATATTTTCTGTGAAGAGAAAAAAACAAAAGAAGTCAGCTCCCGACTCACTCAATGTACCTGACTATCCAAATCTGCTCCGGCCCAGGTGAGCTGATTAACAAACCCCACTTGATCAACAGTCACCTGTTAACATAGATAACTCCTCCTACACACTATATAAGGGCCGGCGTAGTGCCGTGTGCAAAGACTCTGGCACATGACGAAGAATTGGAGTGATGCCACCAAAAAGACTGTAAAAGGAAACACTTTAAATTAACACACTGTTAAATAAACTAAGACTAGAATCACCGCCCTGTGGTTGTATGACACAGTTGTGTTCGCAGATGGTTTCATGAATGAGGCCCAACGAGCTGAAACTCACCATGAAGCTGCGTTAAGATTCAGCTGATCTTTTTCCACCACAGAGACTCAACACAGTGTTTTATCATGTCATACATTGTTCTTATAAACATGTACATTAAATATTTTCTGGGAGTTCTGCAGGATGCATTTAGTCTCATAATGATGTAACAGATTAAAGATTTCTGAGGCTCTGTACTGAAAACTGCAGATCTGGTCTCTGATAAACAAAACAGATTAAACGTCAGACTTCAGTCATTTGTCACTGATATTACTGAGCAGCACATGCGCCTCTAAATCATCCATTTGGCTTCATGAAGGCCAAGGACAAAGAAGATCGCATATTCACTCTGTTAAAACCCCATGCAAGCCCTCATAATATATCTCCATGACTCCTCATCTCAAATTCAATTGAAAAATTGAAGCGTGCTACATCAGGAGGAGAGGGTATCTGCTGTGGGCCCCACATTTTATTCTCCCATGAATAAAACATTTGGCATTGGGTATGCAGTGGTCAAAACCGTGCTAACCCTCCCAGATCCTCTCATATTTATACTGCATCTATATTAATCTACATCACCACTAAATTACCTTCACGCCCGTGGACAATATCAAAGTGTTTCATGCTCCATTACATTCAAAAAGGTTACAGCGTTTTAAAAAATTAATGTGGTTCTTTTCTCGTCAATTTTGTCTCCGTGTAATCAAATAAAAAAGTTTAGTTTCCAGTTCTCACTATGCTCACCTCGTACCACAGAGAACGAGAAGGGAAAGCATCTGTCGTCACTGAAGTGTGATGAGCCCCCGATCATGTGGATCGTCAGGACTGTGGCAGAGACGCTCTAATGTAGGTTTAATTTATGTCTGCATGAAGGTTTATCCTCAAATATGGAGACCAGCCACTACAAACACTGAGGAGTCGTTAACTGGACCAAACAGTGTTCAAACAAACGTATGGACGTCTAGTTCTGTGATGTTGGTTTGGTGTGTCTCAGCTTGAAAAGCAGCTTTATAGAACACTGTAACAGAGGGCTCTGTCAGACTGGAGTAAATGACCAGCACATATCCAAAACCAGACCCTACTCACTCCCACTCCATCGAGGAGTGTAGCTTTGCCTGTAGTCACATCACAGCTGGATGAAGCTCCTCCATCAAGGTGGAGGGGATAAACACAGCAGCTGCTGCTTTGGGACAAACTTCCCTCTCTGCGGCAGAAAGAGGAAGTGTTGAAACTTTTTGTAACCACGGAGAAAAATACAATTATGGTCAGTAAGTTGGCATTGGTGCAAACTTGCTGTAGCCTCCATGTGAACGCAGGAACAGAGTGAAAGTTGGTGGGTGGGTGTGGTTTGAGATACGCCTGTGGTGTGTTCAGCTAACAGCAGCTAATGTGTCCTGCAGCACAGCAGAGATGAGCAGCGCGCTACAGAGTTCACTTCTTTCTAAATCCACATACATAATACTCGTTGTCTTCAAGCAACGCTGACTTAACAGACATCACAGGAGGACGTCTATTGGTGTCAACGTCAAAAAGTTATTTTGCAGCAAGATGTTTGGTCTTTGTTCAACTCTGAACAGCTGCTTGTCAGGAACAACTGAAAACTTATTTCCCTGTCTGATGTAAAAACATGCAACTGACACTAGCATTTAAATTAAATCACATAATTTGTATCACAAAGATTCTGTATCGACATTAAAATAATAAGGTTTGAACATTGTCACTTTATTTTGATACAGGAGCAATTTTAAGTTTAGTGGTTTTTCTATTCTTATTTTAATCCAAATATTTCTAATTATTCATGTTTTGTGTTGAATCTATGTCTCTGTACTTCTATCTGTCCTGGTCCTGCAGCAACATCACTAAGGGCTTTTCTTGTCTTTATCTTTTCTCATCTGAAGGATCTCAGTGTAGGAAGAACATTTCTGTGTTGAAACGTCTCTGCTCTGTGTAGTGAATTGATTCAGAGAAGCTGCTGGACCGTGCAGAAACATCCCAGCTGGAATCGTTCCACGCGCCGGCTGAACGAGGCTGAAGTCAGGCGAGCACACAGGAAGGTTTTCAATTCTGGAATCTCAAATTACATCAGAGAACAGTGCACTTAGAAAAGCAAACTTTGGTATCTTTGGTTGATTGGTCTTGTGAGACCGACTGCAGTTGGTGCTGAAGGAGGCTATTTACTTTTTTATGCAGTTTTGGAGGGCTTACTCATGCTACAGATAAGAATTTGCATAAAAGTCTTGGTGAGTTTATTCTGCTGTCTTAGTAACTGAAGTGTGAATGAAAGCAGAGACTGCTCTCACCGATTGATCATGTACGCATGAACTCCTCCTAAAACAGAGTCATCTCAAAGAGGCATGAACGAGTGCTTTAAGAGAACTTACTTAACATGTTCTCTTAAATACAAACAATGTATTCTTAGTGAGAGAAATGCAGCTGCTTTAAAATGTTTATGAAACGTTAGCCTGACAGCGTCACACCAGACCTCTGTGAACGACTGATCCAGTAGATATTCACCTTATTTTTCACGGAAACATGAAGGCGTTTTGTGTGACACTTCTGGTCCAGCACTCTTGACCACTGTGTAAATGGGAATCGCGTTGTTGTGTTTAGCTATATCTCACATTTTTCACGCCACTATATCACCGTTTAGACTAATCTGATGTGTAAAGTCTATAAACACAATGATTGAACAAACATTACTATTTCTGTGTGCACGTTTTGTAATTAATAACATTGTTATCCTAGATTAGCTGGGCTAACTGTCAGCTGTTAGCTGTTAGCCATTAGCGTACGGTGACCAGATGTCCTCGATTTCCAGGGACAGCCCCTGATTTGGGTGACCTGTCCCTGGTAAAAGCTGCCCCCAAAAGTGTCCCTGATTTTGACACTGAATGGGGGGAAATGGGTGCAGACTCAAACACCATTTATTACGGTAGTCAGTAAACGCATCGCCTGAGAAGACGTTGTATGATGTACAGACGTCATCAGGAAGCACGACCAGACGCAGCAGCATCAACAACAACAATCTAGAGGCCGCGTTAAATGGTATGTTGTGTATGAACTTATTTTGTGTGAGCTGGCAGTAGACTTGACTGTGTGTGTGTGTGTGTGTGTGTGTGTGTGTGTGTGTGTGTGTGTGTGTGAAGTGAGGTAGAGTAAGAATGATTGTAACATGCAGTGTGTAACATGCAGTGTGTAACAGAAGGAGAGGAGACAGAAGGAGAAACTGGCTGAATGTAGTTCGTCCCCCTGGTGAGCGACTTTTGTGAGTGCACTTTATAAATGTAAGCTATTGTTTGATTTTAATAAAGTAGCATTTTGTTGATGTTGTTGAGCCTTGCTGATGCTGTTTCATGGGGGATACAGTTATTTTTATTGTATGAAAAAATCATATCTGCAGTAGAAAGTTGCACTTTGGAAATTTGGTGTGGTCCATAGTGACACATGGTCTGAAAGGTTGAGGAACCTCTGATGTAGCACATTTCAAACAGAGGCAGTTACACAGAGCAGATAAAAAAGAGCACAGTGACTAAATTATAAACGTATATTATGTTATTTCTTTAAGAAACTATTCTCTTACTATTGGTTCTGTTCTTGCAGTGTTTCTCATGCTCTCCTCTGCTCTTATTCTACCCAGGCTCCTGAGGCGGAGGCTGCGGAGGTCGATGAATGACGGGATCACGGTGATGTCACCCATTTGTTTGATTGCCACCCTCTGTGTCATAAATATCAGTTCAGTATTCAGGTATGAGTTGAAACCTTTGACCAAAAAATCCATCCTAACTCAAGCTAACAAGATTACGATATTTTTGTCTTCCTCAGTGGATGGATGGTTGGTGATGTCACTCGTTTGTTTGATTGCAACCTTTCTGTAATAAAAGCTGGTCAAAATACATGAAGAAGTACTTGTCCCCGTTTTTTTATTTCAAAATGATAATATTTAATGATTTTTCACCGCCGCACTGAAAATGTCCCTGATTTTCATCTCAGAAATCTGGTCATCCTACGTTAGCGGTGTCTGTAATAACTCAATAAACAGTCCGTGAAAAAAATATTTTTCCAGCAGGTGTCTTAGTTACAACATGATCGAGCTAACTGGACTAGTTTCATGTCGTATCTGACAACAGGAGGCTTTTAACAGATGACGGCTGATTGGGTTCTGCAGGTTCTCTGCTGGTACGCTGGAGACGGGGATCGAGCAGTTTGTCTCACTCGGGATAGATTGTCCTTTTTTTGGTTCATAGTTTTTGATTGACGTGCGATTTATTCGCGTTTAGAGGGAATTATTTTTACCGGCAATTACCGGATAACGGAAACGTGGGAGCAGTTATCTATATACAATACACAGACTAACTAACTAACTGATTGACTAACATAAACAATTGAAAATTGAAAAAAAATAGCTTGCATGAGGGAAAGCGGCTGACAGGAAGTCACACACAAAAACACGGAAGTTGATCACTATTTACTTCCGTGTTTGAAAATAAGGTGGATAGTAACATTAGATACAGTAAACCAACGTTAGCTAATGTTAGCAAACGTTCCAAGAGGTCAGGTGAAACGCTGTCAGGCTAACATTAGCTAACATTAGCTAGGAACATGTGACTGACAGTGTTCTTACCAGACCTCTGGACACAGTTTGACCTAGCAGGTAGAAAATAGTAGCTAACGTTAGCTAATGTTTGCCTACAGCACTCAACCAGACCTCTGTGAACGGTTTACCCTGTAGATAAAAAATTGTAGCTCAGGTTAGCAAACAATAGCCAGTGACATTAGCCTGACAGTGTTTCACCAGACCTCTAGGAACAGCTGACCTAGCAGGTAGAAAATAGTAGCTCACTAAACTCTTTCATTGGCTCACCATGTAATGTTAATGACATTATAGTGTCACTTTCCTCTGTTTCTAACTCCCACAGTATATGGATTCATCACTTCATGCTCTCGATCTGAATTTTGCGTCTCATTACGTGACTGCAAATAAGCTATTTGGGCTCATCCTGCAGTGAACAGCTAGTCTGACGAAAACGACTCGAATCATAATTTGATAAATCATGTTCTGATCTGTTCAGAGAACGCGGTCTGATATTATATCTGTAGTATTTGTATTTGTTGACATCCCTGCTGTCACCTCAGGACCCAGGCGACTGTTTGGAAACAGAAGTCAAACCTGCTGAACCTCTGAGCACCGACAACTTGGACTCGTCCACACAGATTACTGTCATAATGTCTGCAGGACAGTAAACGCGTCTCGTTCACAAGCAGCGGACGAGGTATAACACACACACACACACACACACACAGCTATTGATCAGCCTGTAATCTCTCCTCTGAAGCGTGAAGAATCCATCAGCGTGATCGGTGTGTGCTGTGATGTCATGTCCATTGAGTGTACCTAAAGAAGCATGTCCCCCATCACACACTGTGCTGTCCATCCATCAGCTGCTGCTGTATGAGATGCTGATCTTGCTTTATGCTGGCAGGATGGTCCTGTCTGTCTGACGCTGGGAGGCGCACAGTACTGAATGCAGCAGCAGATGTTCCACTGACAATGCTTTAAAAGTTTCACATGACATTCAGAGCATTAACAGCAGTAAACAACTATTAGGTCAGGTAAAAGGAAGTGAGGGCGTCCTGAGCAGAGAACACAGTCACACTTCCCTGGTGTGTGTTAGAAGCTTCTCTGTGGTTTGTTGTGGTAGGCTGGTCCAGCCATGCACATATGTTAAAGGCAAATTTCAGTTTATTTCAACCTGTCTCCTATCGTCCTAAATTTGTTTCAGGTGACTAGTGACATAAAAATAATAGTTAGCATGTTAGCCATTAGCCTAGATACAGCTGGGGCGCATAGTAACATCAGACCTGTTAAAACATAAGTGAACGACATACTTCAAGTGCAAAGTTAGTCCACTAAACAAGCTTTTTTTCCACAAAGACCGCCTCATATCGTTAGGATACATGTCAGAGATCATGTAGAAAACCACATGTAAACGTGTTGTCTTACCTTACCGGTGTGCTGCCATGTTTGTTTACCATTTAGCTCTGCTTTCCAAAGCGCGGCCAAAATCTCGCGAGAACAAGCAGCGATTAACAGGTCTGATGCTACTATGCGCCCCGGCTGTATCTAGGCTAACAGCTAACATGCTAACTATTATTTTTATGTCACTCGTCACCTGAAACAAATTTAGGACGATAGGAGACAGGTTGAAATAAACCGAAATTTCCCTTGAAGGGTCATTCTCCGCCCTCTACGCCCTTTACACCCAGATATTTGTTAGAAGTGACTCTTTTTAAATACAAGTACCATCTAGCGTCACAATGGTGGGATCAGCAGTTTTAGAGTTTGTGCACGTTAAAGTCATATGTTTGGTCATTTTTAAATTTGGGGACGGTTTTAGTTTTAACAATGAAAGCTGCAGAGAGTGAAAGATATCCCGTAAGAGCTCTATGGCTTAATTCAAAGAGGATGCCACCGTATAGATGAGCGTGTCACCACGGACATATGAAGATTAGCTGAGTTCATTTACAGAGATAGAAAATAAGATAGGGGCTAAAATTGATCCCAGTGGGACTCCTTTGCTCCTTTGTGTATTCTAAGTGAAGCTGAGTATGAGTTCTTCCAGATTCTTACACCATTTTGGAGCCATTTCACTGAGACCTATACATTTAAAACGCTGAGCATAAATGAGTCCCCATGGTGCGTTCCTAAGTGCTGGGAGGAAGGAAGTCTCAATCCTCTGACTGGGAAAAATGCATTGAAATGCATCGCTATGTAAGGTAACTGGGTCTGCCGTCCTCCATGTTTGTTGTTTACGTTCAACATCCATTGTTTGTAATACTTTGAGGTGGGATCTAGTTAACTCCAGGTGGGATATACCCCACCTCCAAATGCAGCATTAGTGCATGTGTGTATCCCACTGGCTCATAGCTGCCACTGCACTGCATTTACATCCAGGCCACACTGCCTGCGTGAGCAGCACTGCCAGGGCCAGAACATTTAGTAATTTGGATTTTTGCCTATTTCTTCTGTGTGCAGTTTTTGGCAAAAGCAGGAAGTAAACATGGTGTCCTGATTATCATACAGACATCACACCAGCTTTCACTCTGGTTTAAATGTCTATACCAGTCACAGGCATGAAAACAAATACATAATTCATTAGAAGCACTTCCTGTTTTTGTTTCAACATAAAAGTCCTCTGACAATGTTTCTTAGGACCGAATGGTTTATATTGTGAAATATTTTTAGGACTGTTTCTGTGTTGTTGACAACGCAGTGGCTGCACAGCTCCATAAATTAGTGGTGTATCAGCTTTTAGTTGTGTAAATACAGTAGTTACAGCAGCAGGCAGCTCTGCAGCAGCAACACTGTCCATGTGAACACTGCAGCAGTGAGGTAGCTGTAACACGCTGCTCACACAGGCAGTGCAGAGTATGAGAGTATGAGTATGAGTATGAGTGCAGAGTAGCACCCAGCCTTTAGGTTCCCCCCAGTTAACACCGTTCTCTGTAATCACTGTTGTTGTCTTCAGTGCTGTCTGTGGAGTTAGCACCGTTAGCTGCCACCTCCCGACTCAGCCACCTCCATGCTGAGAACCATATGCTGAAATCCTGCCTCAGACCCTGACTCACAGATATGCTCCTACATGTCACACACAGCTCCTTTAACACCAGAGGTAAAACTGACAATCTAACTTTAGAAGATGAATGAATGAATGAATTCCAACAAAGAGAGAGAACTGGGCTGAAGGGCCTCGACAGCTGGGGAGTTAAGAGATCATGAGAGCTTTAAAAACAAGCGGAAAAATCTTAAAATCAATTCTAAAACTGACAGGTTACACTTTCTCTGAATGTGCTCAAAGCCTGGCAGCAGTATTTGCAGTATTTGGATGTTTGCCTGCTCAGAGCAGAATAAAGTGTAAAGCAACATTAACAGTCAGGTTTGGAGAAGAGTTTGGATAAACGTGTTAATGTGTACATGTCTCAGCAGGACTGGGTCAGGCGGCAAGATGAGGAACAGAACACCTTGTCATCCAATTTTTCCACTTTTCCTGATCGATGTTAACTCAACAGCACCTGTACAAACATTTCACATTAAAAGCCGACCAGTTATGGGGAGGCTGGAATACTTTTAATGTGAAAAATCTTCATTCACTATAGTTTAACACTGATCAGGGAAAACACTGGTCCTCTCTGCTGCTGATGTACATTTATTGTCATACATTTATTGTAGGTATTTTTCGGACTTCTGCAAGTTACTCTGTGTCGGGTTGGGCCGGTGTAAAAATGTCCAAACTGGTTTGATATGAAGCCAAACATCAGACCGGTATACTGAATTTTACCAGGTGTCACACTTGACTCAACAGCTGCTTTGTGGAACATGACACCGTGTCCCGTGTCCTGGCGTCACTTAAAACATGGGTGAATAGTCTATTTGTGTGTCTTCCTATGTTTGTAACGTTACTCTTTAAACAGAAAACATGTTTCATATGCTGATATTCACAAAACAGCCAACAGCAAGTAGCCTAACCTGTTATTAGCGATGGTCCTTTACCACAAACTTTAAGCTGCCTTATTTCCATATTTCCTCATCTCAGCTTCATTAATCAGTCGGTCCTCATTCAAGCTTTCAAGGCAAGCGACAAGTAGAAACGTGGCGTCAGACAAAGTCTCAGCTCAAAGGCTGCGCTGCGTCACTCTTTCGTCTGCTTCATATCCAGAATGTCGCCATATTGGTGCAGACTTAGTTTTCTTTAGTGACCACACGGCAGAGGATTTGACTCTCCGGTTGAAACACCAATCCTCTACCCTGATTTCAAACACCAGGTTTCTGGTTTTGTCCCATGTAAAGAAATCAGCTTCCTGGAGTCGAGTCAGTTTGATTCATATAGTCCAGTATCACAAACCACATTACCATCTGTTCACCTTCTGTCCTCAGAACCTCCATTCAGAGAACGAAAAACTTCTCCTAAAAACTTTGTGGGGACGTTTGCAGCTCAGGAGGTCGAGTGGTTCGTTCACCAACTGGAACATTGGCGGTTTGATCCCCGGCTCATCCAGTCTGCATACTGAAGTATCCTCAGACAAGATACTGGGCCCCAGACTGCTCCTGATGGCTGTGCCGTCGCTGTGTGATTGTTTGAAATAACTGAGGAGCAGGTGGCAATAATAATATAGGTTATAAATAATATATATAAAATGAAAACTGAAGTGCACATTAAAGGACTTGAACATTAAAGTTCCCAGAAACCATCATGAATCTACGGCCACAGAAACTCGACCTCCTCAGATGAACCTGTGCTTCACTAAACAGCAGCTCACAACTACAACCGCCATCTCTCCTGCTGTACTCTGTGATGTCGAGGATTCCCCGCCAGACAGACGGACAAACAGCACTCATAAAGCCCAATGACTAACCGCCTCCTCTGCAGCTCACACACTGACCACACTTCAGCTCGAAGCATTCCTTTGAATTTATCTGTATTACTACGACTAAATATTGATCCAGGTGATCATTCTTTGCTTAAAGTACGTCCATGTGTGTGTGTGTGTGTGTGTGTGTGTGTGTGTGTGTGTGTGTGTGGCCATACAGTGGACTGAGTTATGGCCTCATTCCGCTCCAACCAGCGAGCGTTGGAGTTATGGCGGCGAGTGTCAAAACTTGCAAGGTCGAAGTGTGAGGCACTGACGTCGTGTCGTCAAGGCTGAGCGCTCACAACGACTGCTGGAAGCGAACACAGCGTCGGGATCCAGAGCAGCTTATCACAACCTCATAAGTCTGTCGCTGTACAGTACCGCACGAGGCCAACTGGGCTGCAGGGGAGCATTTAACCCTTTCATGGTCCCACCAAGAAGAAAGCAACAGAAATAAATATCCTATATGCTGCATTTCTCGGTTCTCTGTGAGCCTGTTCAAAATGATGGAGATGTCCATCTGCATCCATGTGTAATAAGTTTCTTTCTTAATTCAACACTGTGTTTGTGTGTGTGGTCACAGAGCACTATGAATGCCCTCATCATGCATTACACATGATCTTCATAGACAGTGTTACTGATGTTTTTTGTGGCTAAAAAAGTGCCATTTGAGTTTATGTACACGACGCAACAGTTTTCTTCTTGTCATCGTAAATAAACACTGATTTGGCCTCAGATAATCCAGATGCCATGGTGACAGGCAATTTTAGTAAAGCATTCCTTGTCTTGTGTCTGCTGCATTACTGACATACTTTCCTACACTAAGGGAGCATTTTACATTTTACAAATATTTCTTCTTCTGTGAGAGGAGACTATGAGAGCACCTTTCCTGCAGGAAAATCCTTTTTGAAAATTCTTCAAAGTTTCCTCTGTCGTTTCAGAGTTAAAACGCAGTAATGACCTGAGATGTGTAAAAACCCTTTCAAATAAAAATTCCATGACTGCACATCTGTTGCTGCTATTGTGCATGTCCTGAAAGGAACGTGTGGTTTTTGAAGCAGAAAGTGATGCAGAAGGTTCACAGACTTCAAACGCTCAGGTAAGACGGAGCCGGGCCATTAAGTCTTTATAGTTTGGGTCAAGGAGGGAACTCTAAATGCCAGCGTGCATCGCAGACACAAACATCTACCTGTGAAAGCAAACTGGATCTCAGTGTTACGGCCGCTCTGGTCCTGAGGGAGATCATTTCAAAGCAACCATCTTCTGACCCTGACTCCTACCTTTTTATCTTCCTCTCTGAGCCAACAGGAAGTGAGACTCTTTTAGTGTGGTGGTGAAAAAAACAACAAGCTGAGACTTCAACCAAATCCAAGGCAGAGAAAGTGAAAGTGTCACTCTGTGTTTCTGTCAGTCTCTTTCTATCTCTGTGTCTGTTGTACCATGGAAACTGCCTCACACACACTCTCAAACACCACGCCGGGTACAGACAGATACTAATCTCAGTTTGGACTCAGAAAGCACTCAAAACTTTGCCTCTGATGTATTTTCTGTGTTCCACAGAATGTACCTGGGGAAGTTTTCCTCTGGAAAACATTAAAAACTGTTTTAAAATACATGAAGAATATCAGTCCGACAGACGAGAGGAGCTCTTTGAGGCAGCAGAGGAGAAACAGGAGGGAGAAAGAGAGTCTTATGTAAAAGAAAGTAAATTGTACAAATGCACATAAACAGAAGAAGACGAAGGAAAAAGAACAAGAAATGACAAAGTGGTGTTATTTTTCTGATTTGATTTGCTTCATGGTCCTCAATTTTGTTGCTGTTGCATTTACTTGGAACTGAAAAACCTATAACTTCTTCTGTGTTCGGCAGTGAAACTCCAGGAATTAAATTCCCCTGTAAGACACAGAGCGAGTCACATTTCATCAGAGACACGACGCACTGAAGTCAGGACAGTCGTACACCTGTTTTCAGACTCAGTTCTGACACTGTTCAGCCTGTTCTCATGCACCGTTCATACGTTCTCCCACGAACACTAATGCACCAACAATTGTACATATCCTACGTTATCATGAGCCTGTAAATCCAACACGTCCTCATCCCAAGTCGTCACATATCAGTGCTTTGTCAGTGGCCTTTGGCATCTACATATTAAGCACAAGGCATCCTCCTAGTGACGATCCAGGTCATGGCAACCAACGGCAGGACGTCAACAAAAGCACATGGTTAGGGTTAGAAACAAAACACAACATGGTTTGGCTCAACGCTGGAAGTGAACACCGAGCTCACAGGTGAAAGTCCAGGGTTAACTGGCCTCGTCCACCTGCCCTCCCACTCGCCCTGTAGGGACGTCCCAGCTCCTTATTTTGCATCATTACCAGCAACCTTTCAAACCGATGCCGTTCGTGGCGTATCATCATTCAGGTGCCATCAGGCCGACTGGCAGCGTATCACATGACACCATAAAAGGTTCTGTCCAGCCGCACTACAAAAAGACACCACCCCACATCCAGAGTGAGTATGAACTTAAGTGCTTTTGCAGTATCGGGGGGTTAGGCCCAGACTTTTCAGACTGCAGGACATTTTTGGGGATGGCTCTGCACCTCATTGGTCAGGACCTGCAGCTTATTTAGTGTTCTGTGTATTATGTTCTTGGCACAAACACAACAGTTATAATTTGCCAACACATTCTGACCCCCAACTCGTCACATATCACTGCTTGGTCAGTCAGTTGACTTTCACGGCCACAGGTTCCGCACTAGATACTCTGTGTGCACCTCTTGTTGAAGTTCTGCAATGCCGTGTCAATTAGGGCTGCAACTAATGATTATTTTCATTGTCAACTAATCTGTCGATTATTTCTTCGATTAGTCGACTGATCATTTTATCGAAAAAATGTGTTAAAATGTTGAAAAATGTCGGTCCGTCTCTCACAAACCCCAAAATGATGTCATCTAATGTCTTGTTTCATACTCACACCAAAGGGTTTAGATCACCGTCATGGGAGAGTGTGTGAAGCTGCCAATATCTGAATGTAAGAAGCTGCAATAAGAGTATTTTGGGTACTTTTATAGTATTTTTCTATGAAAAATGACTCAAAGCGATTAATCGACTACTAAAATAGTCAGTGATTATTTTAATAGTCATCAGTCGTCTAATCATTGCAGCCCTAGTGTCAGTTTATGATTGTTACATGCATCACGTCTTTTCAAAATTCACTTCAGGTTTCACATAAAATGTACATTTTCTGCTCGTTAGATGCATACAGTCTTTCTCAAAATAAACTTACGTCTGTAAAACACCTCAAATTTACATTTAGTTTCTTATGTAACTAAAGCACGTGGTTAGGTTTACAGAAGAACATCATGGATTGGCTCTATATTTATATGGGAAGCGAAGGGTGGCTTCTTCAGTAAAACTCTGGTGTTGTTGGACCCGTCCACCATATAGGAACTCTCCAGTTTCTTAATTTACATTGTTGTTCGGTGGCATTTCAAACCTACGCCACCTGAGAACATAACACCGCTGCCAAATAATGCCAGTTTTACATTGGTGTCTGACACGGAAATCAATGATACAGCAGCGTATTTGCTGATTTTGGAATGAGAGCACATTGACTTTTGTGCAAATTGCACTGTACTGCAAAACCATTATAAGCATGATATTTTTGTGAATCAGACATCTAGACGGGCAGATGGCGGTCACAATATATGGTGCTATCAGCTGCCACGGGGCGTTAAAACTTTGCTGAACAAAAGACAGATGAAAGAGTTCTGGAACATCTGAAAAACTTTCTGTAAATGTCTGTGCAGTGTGTCCAAGTGCCGTATATCCATTCACGAGCTCACTGAAATCCAAACAAGTATTTTAAGCAAACTCTTGCTAAACAAAGTGTTTCTGGATTATCCTCCTGTGCTCTGAATTAATAACCCACCGAGGATTAAACTCTTAATAAATCATACGAGGATGTTCTTCTTCTTCTTCTATGTTGCTTTCTAACTTTTTTTTAATGATTAAGACGCAAATATTTCATGTCACATGAAACACTGTAGATTTGAAACCGAGTTTCTGTTAAAGTCCCCTTTGACAAAGTAACAGTTCAGGATCAGCACAGACTGAAAGTAGCTGGAAAATGATTTTATATGAGATTATTATTTCACTAAACAGCCTCAACATGCTGATTGATTCGGAGTCCTGTTTAAACCGTATTTGAAGAAACTGATTGGATTAAACCAAGACACTGGACGCTCTCCCTGAAACCATTTAAATTAAGAAAGTCTGAAGTGTTCTGGCTTTAAAAATGTAGAAACATGTAGAAACATCATGCATATTTTACAGTGTTTGATCAAATACGTTTTAAATGGTTAGCTTTGAGAGTGGATGAATCAGAGAGAGGCGCTTTCATCATCAGAGCCATTTTAACACTGGGGCCATCAGCAGAATATCAAAGCTCTGCATTTGTATTCACACTGAGCGAGAAGACATAACAGGCCGACTGAGCTTGTTAGTGATACGCAGGCGATAGCAGTGGTCAACTCCGGGTCAAAGGGATTTGCATACCACGCTTCAAAGCGTTTGGTGACAGAAAAGGTCCAAACCCTGAGCTCCGACAGGACGGCTGATAGTTTTATTACATTGTTCGATTCACCACCAAACAAAAGGCAGCGACTTCCCTCGGCTGTAAACACAGATGTTGTGTTTCAGCTGCCAATGTTCCGCCGTAATCCAACATTGAGGTTTCATTTCACACAGATATTAGAGACACGTTGTTTTCATCAGTTACACAGATGAAAGGAGGTTAAAAAAATCAATTATGCCTCGTTGATTTCTTTTAATCTGAGTGAATCCCGCAGTAGGAGCTGCGCAGATAAACAGATGCACAAGAGTTAGAGGAGGGATTTTAGGCTTTGTAACATCTGAAATCTGCTTTAAGGCATAATCACAGAAAAGTCTTCAATGTTTTGTGTTTTTCATGCAGACAAGATGTTTGACGAGCCAACCCAAACAGATCTGCCCCAACGAAAATACATAAAGTTGATTTTAATGTGTTTGTGCATCTCTGTCACATTTTTCTTCCTTTCTTCAGAAATAAAGTGACGCAGTGAGACATCGCTCTCTGTCGCTCTCTGTCGCTCTCTGTCGCAGGTCAGTGTTGTCTATACTGATTATAACCAGGAGTGTAAATAGAGACGGTGCAGACAGTGCTGTTACACTGGGGCCCGTGGGGTGGGGGGGCCCACAGAGAGTGACTGGAGGACCCGCTTCCTCTGCAGCAGAAAACAGGCTGTTGGGAGTGATTCAACTCGTCACCTCAAAAAAACATGCCTGTTTAAAAAATAGCACACGTTAAAATACAAATCTGTATTCTGCAATATCTGTTGTTGATATATGTGTGAAACAGTCAGTAATCTATAACAAAATTAAATCATTTTACAATAACTATAAAAACTATTTAAAAAAACTGTTTAAAAAATCAGTTTAATGAATAATTTCTTACTTTATTTGGTATTTTCGTTATCACCAAATTTGCAGTGATGGCTGGTAACGTGTGTGTTGAAGTCGTCCAACGTCACGTCTGTATTTGATGATGTGAGGATACTATAAAATATACGGTAGCTGTTTTGACACAAAATCTGGCACTGGGCTCGTCATAGCTACAGTTCACCACTGATTACAGCAGATCTTAATTGTTCTCGATGACATACTGTTTCAAAGCTGCTTTTGTTTCATTTCCTGTCAATAAATGAATTAGAATGAGACGACCTTACCTACAAACACTGGAGGACTTGCAAAGGAACACACACACACACACACACACACACACACACACACACACGGACCTTAAAACCAACCCAAGAAAACACAGAGTCTACAGCTTGATGGTGTCACTAGAAGAAGTCAGAGAGGTATGAGAGTCCTTAAGGTTCATCCTCTGGACACCCTGACTGACGATGTAACATTTCATGACAGTGGACTCCATAGTTGTGGAGATATGTCAGTGTGGAGCAGAGCGACAGAGCTTTACACATGGCTGAAAACAAATCTGCCCTCAGGTCGTTCTCTTTATATACCTGCAGAAAAGTTGGCTGCATGGTCTCATCTCTCGTCTTCAAAAAGCTTTATAGGTCTGATCCATCATCGTCCATACGTCCTGCTGCCACTGTGTCCCATCTAACAATCAGCAGGCTCAAATTGCTCAGCAGAAATCACAGCGCTGTGGCTGACGGAGGTCTGAACATGCTGTAATATTACCTGTCAGTAAAGAAACCTGCGATTCTCATTTTCTTCTCCTGCTCCACTTCTCTCACGGCTTCATTCAGACGTCCTGATATGAGTACAAAAGGCGGTTAATGTCGGCCTATGAGCCGAGAGCGAAGTGGAAGAAGAGACAGTTTGCCTGAGCGTATTGAGCCGAGCTGCTCCGTGACAGGAGGCAAAGAGAGGCGTGGAGATGAAACAACAGGCGATAAAGTCAAAGGCAGAAGCTGGGCCGCTGGAAAATAAATCAGGAGCTGAGGAGCCAGTAAATCGCAGAGATTGGCCTAAGTGGGTCAGAGCGCCTGAATACGACTGAGGGCGTGACGAAACTTCATAAGTCAAACTAGAGAGACAAAGACAGCGGCTGGAATGAAGCAGACACAGAGTTAAATGGACACTGTACACACAGCAGAGCGAACCTGTGTTGTGTTCAGGCATTGTCACGTAAATGGCAAATCCCAGCACGTGAACAGGCTGTAACACAACACAGCAGCAGGTCAAGTGGGCCAAACCAAATTTTACTGGATGTTTAATTTGTTATTATATAGTTTGTTATGGAGTCCGTGATTTCCCTTTGACACTCCAGATGTTTGTGTAACTGTGCGTGGATGGTGTTTATGAGGCTCTGGTGTCTTTCAGGTGTCTCTTTGTCTTTAACGTGACACGGCTCGGCTTCCTCTCACATGCACTCTTCCTACTTTTCTCTGTGCTGTCTCAAGTGTAGACATGATATAGATTGGTCGTGTTGACGTGGCGACTTTAACTTTTAAACTTTTACACAGCACAACTTTCTGTTCAACGTCGCCGTACATGAATCCAAAGTGTCGCCATGTAACAGACGTTGTGTTTTTTTTCGCCACCAACTCAGCCTGTTCATGGTCGTGCTCATGCTCTTCTTCAGCGTCTGTGTTGGTCACATGACCGTACGTGCTGCACACACCAGCATAGCTTGTGAGTGTGATGTCAACAAACTCCACACACTACAGCAGAGGCAGTCACGTTCACAGGCACACACGTTAACATTCATTTACATTAAAGCACAAATCGCAGCCTCTCATGCGGTTATGTCATCGCACAGCCTGACATCACTGTGATTAGATTAATCGTGCAGCACTAGTGTATAACATGATGTTAATGTCACTACAGACGAGACAGACTACAGGGCTGGGCGATGTGCCCTGAAAATTATATTGCAATATTTTGGGGCTATATCTGGATACATGATATATATCTTGATATTTCAAATCTCCTCAGTAGCATTTCCTTACTGGAGGCTGGGAGACAAAATCTAACCTAGTTACTTCAGAGCACACAGCCTCTCTGATGTAAAGAAGTTGTAGAGATGATTATTGTTATTGTTTTCTTGTTTTGTTGTTCCAGAAAATATAATAGAATGGTATTTTTGATCAATAATAATCAATAATGTGGATATAACAACTAAGTGGGTTGAGGCAAAGATAAGTCTAATAAGTTGATACATTTCCATCCCTTTACTGTAATACAGCCTTTAAAATGTGGGGAAAATTAACATTCACAGCCTCACTGTCTTATATCTCAATAACGATATCATATCTTCATGTTGCCCAGCCCTACGATAACAGCATCAGTTATCGGTCTTATGAGCTGTTATATATCGCCATATTGGATATCAGCAAAAAATCCAATATAGTGCATCTCTATAAATGACGTGTGTGCGTCTCGTGTGTGCTCGATACACACAGATGAGTTATTTTGTGCATTAATGTAACTGATCAGTTGATTTGAAGAAAAACTGCAAATTCAGAGCTTTATTAAAATTCATTGTTGACGTTAAAGAAAATGTTTCGAATTCTGAAATTTGCAGCTTTTCTCTGATTTATAAATTTAATAACTTTGAACAAAACAAAGAATCTGACGGTGTCACTTTCTGAGAACACGAGGTTGTTTCTGTCATTTTTAACAACAACATGATAAATATATTAATAATCAATAGATCTCCAGCTTCTGAGTCTAAAGGCAGCGTCTTTATTTTAGGCTTCATGGAGTCGTGTGAGGACTTGCGCTCTGCTGTCAGACTCACAGAACAGTGTGTGTCAGTGTGAGGTCTTTCTGCTCCGTCACTACAAGCATCCGTGAGATTGAACTGTGAAATATTTATGGTGAGGAACCAAAAAATGGAATAAGAACATTTCTCATGGGAGGGAAATTTTCCAGGGCTAAGTTGTTGAAATGATTAAAACATGCGTGCTATATTTCTTTATGCTTGTGATCCCTTCATGCCTTTTCTCACTCTGCATCTCTCTGCTGCGTCTGTTCTTCTCTCCCTCTGTTTCTCCTCTCTCCTCCTCTGGTTTCATCTGTTCTGTCCTTCTCATTTCTTCACATTCAGGCTGTAACAAGTCGTGTGCACATTCCACTGTGTGTTCAGTGTGTCTGCATGAAAAGGTAAAAGTCCTTCCTGGAGGAGATACCCCGACTCTGAGTCTGTTTCTCTTATTGTGCAGATGTTGGAATGATTTCTGGCAAGTCCTTCTAGTTTCAGATTATTTTTGAGTCACTTTAATGCACCACCTGACCTGCCATCTCAGGAACCTTTAGCTCAAGGCAGGTGTGCTGAAGTTAGAGCGGAGGGTGGGAGATGTCACAGGGTTACAGTGTGTTTGGATAATCTTAGTTTACTGTTCGATGAAAGTGTTTGATACCTCACTGAACTTTGTTTTTGTAAAGGCCTGTTTATTTGGGGATGTTGTCACCTCTATGATGCAGCACAGTGTTCAAACACACCTCCACTATCATTGATGACGGCGTGGACAGAGGAGCAGGGGTCAGCGTGGTGTAAGGCTGAATTTATTCTTCTGCAGTGAATCAACGGTGTACCTACAGCGTGGGCTCTGAGTCCACGTAGTGTCTACACTGTAGCCTGACGTGCACCTCCCCTGAAATGCAACTCCACGTCACAGTGACGCAGACCTCCTGTCTGTCTCTGTAAGCTGAAACCATTTTCCTCAGTGGAAACAAAGCTTTGATTTACTTTAATTTCACAGATAAGAAACAATAAATTGTGAAGTATAAATGCTCACAATGGCGTAGGCCCAGTGCGTAGGGTCTGCCACACAAGAATAAATCCCGCTTCAGGGTGGCTGTATGTGAAATGGTTTCCTTTTCTCAAGCAACATGTCACAAGTCTCTCAACACCACTCACAGTGAAGTGTTTCTACAGTCCCAGCTGGACGAGGACATCTAACTGGCCTAATGTCCTTGTCCCAGTACACAAGCACGGGAGGGGAATCCATTTATTGAGCCAAGTATGTGCGACTCCTCTACGATAGGTGGAGATATGCCCCCTTTCAGCTTGTTAGTATTGGACCTTTTTCCTGTTGACCTATTACGTCACAGACCAAACAATGGACAAACAAGTTAGCTACGGTTAGCTAGCAGCTAACTGCTACCATGGTGGACAACTTTACAGCTCTGTACATTTGGTCCGTCCAAAAAGTCACGGCTCTGAATGTAGATTTCTCCATGTTGTTACCGGCTTCTTCTTCTCTGACACATTTAATGCTATTGGACTTCCGGGTCAAAGCCTGGGGCAGAAACTGTGGAGCATGCTCAGAGCGCCTCGGCCAGTTTGGGTCTGACTGACTGTATACATGCAGGAGTCACATGATCTGGGTGTGTCAGTCCCACTGTGACAAATTCACTGCAGGACCATTTCACTCACACTGACATGTTTACAGAGATTTTAAAAGTCTGACACTCTGTCTTTCTCTGTCGTCATGGAAACGGACAGTCTCTCAGTGTTCTGCTACAGTCATGAAAAAAAGGCAAAAAAACCCAAAACATTAAGTCCAGCTCGATGCAGTCTCTGCCTGTAGTTGGTGAAGATCTTCAGTCGTCCAGGTCTTGATAATCTTAAGTGCTTTCCCAGAGGCAGCTGTGCAGCTTGAGTTTCTTAGAGATGTTTCACCTCTCATCCAAGAAGCTGTGCAGAGTCGCAAGCTTTAAACTCTGTGTGGGTGTGAACCCTTACAGAGTGGTTGAGGTCACATGTGAGTCTTGACCCCTCTGTCTGTTCCATTACAACTCTGTTTATGGTAACGTGTTTCACAGATAAACCAAGACAGTGATTCCCAACTGGTCGACCCTGACGGTCCCTCATACACCAGGTCACCGTCCACACGCCCAAGAGCTCACACCCAGACTCAAAGTCAGGACCTTTTCACTGTGACGAGACAGAGCTCACCTCTCTGCTGCGCTTCAGGTTTACAGAATGAAAAGTAACAACTCTGCTTTAAAGTGCAATAAAACAAGCTGCACTGCAGCAACAGAGTGCAGTTAGAGCTTAGCACCCACGTTTAAAAAAACATTAGAGGCATTGATTCACACTTATTCAGGCCTCTAAAACTTCTAAAGTGAGTCTGATAAAAACAGCAGGACAAAACAACAGCTGATATTCTGAACATGACGAAGAGAAAAACTGTGTAACACACCTATAAGGTCAGAGCCGCCTGACCGACAGAGCCATTCATCAGCTAGACCTTAAAACAGAAGCACTAACCGATCTGCTTGTGACCCACTGCGACCCGGGTCAGGGCGCCTTGGTGGCCACATTTCCAACCACAAACTGTTTGGTCAGAAACCATTTCCTGTCACCTCTCTGCTGTCGACTATCAGCCACAAAATGCCTCCACAAGAACCCACAGAGACGCAGACACTGTGCTGCAAACACCAACCATACACTGATTCGTCTGCCGAGAGAGAGAGAGAGAGAGAGAGAGAGAGAGAGAGAGAGAGAGAGAGAGAGAGAGAGAGAGAGCCAGGAGGAGGCTGCTCAATGTGACTTTCATCATCTCCCCTCTCTGCGTCCATCACTCTCTTAGCCTCCTCATCCTCCTCTCTGTGCAGCCTCTCCTCCTCCTCTCTGTGCAGCCTCTCCTCCTCCTCTCTGTGCAGCCTCTCCTCCTCCTCTCTGTGCAGCCTCTCCTCCTCCTCTCTGTGCAGCCTCTTTTCCTCCACTCTGTGCAGCCTCTCCTCCTCCTCTCTGTGCAGCCTCTCCTCCTCCTCTCTGTGCAGCCTCTCCTCCTCTCTGTGCAGCCTCTCCTCCTCCTCTCTGTTCAGCCTCTCCTCCTCTCTGTGCAGCCCCTCCTCCTCTCTGTGCAGCCTCTCCTCCTCCTCTCTGTGCAGCCTCTCCTCCTCTCTGTGCAGCCTCTCCTTCTCCTCTCTGTGCAGCCTCTCCTCCTCCTCTATGTTCATCCCCTCCTCCTCTCTGTGCAGCCTCTCCTCCTCTCTGTGCAGCCTCTCCTCCTCCTCTCTGTTCAGCCTCTCCTCCTCTCTGTGCAGCCTCTCCTCCTCCTCTCTGTTCAGCCTCTCCTCCTCTCTGTGCAGCCTCTTCTGTCTGTTCAGCCTCTCCTCCTCTCTGTGCAGCCGCTCCTCCTCCTCTCTGTTCAGCCTCTCCTCCTCTCTGTGCAGCCTCTCCTCCTCTCTGTGCAGCCTCTCCTCCTCCTCTCTGTTCAGCCTCTCCTCCTCCTCTCTGTTCAGCCCCTCCTCCTCTCTGTGCAGCCTCTTCCTCTCCTCTCTGTGCAGCCTCTCCTCCTCCTCTCTGTGCAGCCTCTCCTCCTCTCTGTGCAGCCTCTCCTCCTCCTCTCTGTTCAGCCCCTCCTCCTCTCTG
Source organism: Epinephelus awoara (assembly GCA_035609425.1). Classification (NCBI taxonomy): domain Eukaryota; kingdom Metazoa; phylum Chordata; class Actinopteri; order Perciformes; family Serranidae; genus Epinephelus; species Epinephelus awoara. Next base: position 47,493,426 of record CM069296.1, on the reverse strand, counting down.
TGCAGCCTCTCCTCCTCTCTGTGCAGCCTCTCCTCCTCCTCTCTGTTCAGCCCCTCCTCCTCTCTGTGCAGCCTCTCCTCCTCTCTGTGCAGCCTCTCCTCCTCCTCTCTGTGCAGCCTCTCCTCCTCTCTGTGCAGCCTCTCCTCCTCCTCTCTGTGCAGCCTCTCCTCCTCTCTGTGCAGCCTCTCCTCCTCTCTGTGCAGCCTCTCCTCCTCCTCTCTGTGCAGCCTCTCCTCCTCTCTGTGCAGCCTCTCCTCCTCTCTGTGCAGCCTCTCCTCCTCCTCTCTGTTCAGCCCCTCCTCCTCTCTGTGCAGCCTCTCCTCCTCTCTGTGCAGCCTCTCCTCCTCCTCTCTGTGCAGCCTCTCCTCCTCTCTGTGCAGCCTCTTCTCCTCCTCTCTGTGCAGCCTCTCCTCCTCGGGGCCTCTGTCCCTGTTCACCTTAGAGTTTCACAAACACCTGGGCTGCTCTGGAATTAGAACATCAATGAAAGAGGCCGTCAGAGTGAGGCTCAGAGAGAAAGAGGAGGGATGAGGGAGGAGGAAAGGAGCACCATGAGGCCCTACGCTCCTGCAACACTGCTCCTCCTGCCAACTAGTGGTGACAAGTGGTAGAGATTACTTTCACCTCCATGAACCATCCTCTCTCTCAGTGTTTCTAACCAAACCTTTTCTTATTCTGTCTGCTCATCTTACAGTCCTGCTGTCCTTCTTCACTCTGTGCCCTCTCCTCTTCCTCACGTTTAACACCATCAAATGTCCTAATCTTCATTTGTGCTCCTCCTCTCTACACCTCTACGTCTCACCTGATGACATGTCTCTACATTTCGTGTAGCTGCCATCACACTGACAGATGTCCTGAATGTGTGAGTGTCCTGTTGGACTCTGTCCCCTCACATGGCCACTAACTACATGCATGATAGTTCCCATTTGTTTGTTTTGTGTAAACACGGTGGATTAATAATCATTTCACAACACAGTGAGCTCCTGGAGGAGTGGGCGTCTCCAGGATGCTGCAGCTGAGCGCTGGAGACTCATCAGCTATTTTCAGTTTCATTGTGCGATCAAAGAGATTCAAACCTGGGTCGGTCGCATGGGACCACAAACAACCACAGATGTTCGCCGTGCTGGAAATCCCACTTCTCCCCAAACGCAGCGATGAACTGCTGCTGCTTCCCCAGGAGAATCTTTCTAAATGAAAATCCATATTTTGTTCAGTTTCTCTGCCGTCAGCAGAAACTATGAATAACTGGGAAGGTATTCACTCAGCCACAGCCTCCTGCACGAGCTTCATTTTCTTACTTAATACTTTATGTGAGTATTTTCGTTTCATGCGACTTTATTGTTCTAATCCTGCTGAGAGGACAATGTGCAGCTTCTTACTTCACATCAGTGTCGAGCATGAACACAACAGAAGAGTGCGGTCACTGAACGCGCTTGTATTTTTGGAGAAAGGTGACCTGAACACATCATTTACAGCTAATGAACGTGACAGTCGTTCACTCTTGCATCAGCTAACAATGTGTTTTACAGCACACGAGGATTTGCGGCACACGGCGGGCCCACAGAACACCAGCACGGCTAGTGCTAATGGGAATACAGGCAACGCAGCTGCAGACAACCAGTGCTGCTGAAGCAGGTTCATGTGGACATCTGAAGGACTGTCATGAACAAATACGGACAAATTCCTACAAATAAAAATCACAATTTATTCGCAAATTGTGCTGCTGGGTCTGAAAAAGACGTCCGGACATCAGTCACATCGATAACATTTGAAACAACAAATGGAGCTGAAGCATCTGATCAGTCCTGGTTAATATCTGTGAGTGAATGACGGAGTGTTTCGCTGTGAGTCTCTGTTCTCGACTCTCTCCTGCTGAACACACCTTGATCTCTGTGACATCACCTGATTAAAGAAAGGTCAGAATAATAACCTGAGAATAAGCTTCTGGTCACCGCGGTTACTCAGCTTCAAGAGGGAAACTTTGCCGGTGGAGTCCATAAATGTTTCCACATATCTTATGAATAACGGACAGATTTTGTTCAAACACTGTCGGTACTGATTTCCCATGAGGCTCAGGGGGAGATGCCTCATACATGAAGGGTGGAGGACTCCATGAGGACATCAGGTCTGTCCTATCTGAGGAAGATATTTCTGCCTGCCGGCTCTCACAGAGGGCTGAGCCTCATTAGAGATGATGAATGAGGAGAAGCTCTGAGCTCTGGGAGTCAAATCACTGCAGCTCCATTCACTCTCATTATTCCTCCTCCTCCTCCTCCTCCTGCTGCTGCTGCTAACACACACACACACACACACATGTTCAGGACATGTCTGCATTAATGCAGCTAATCTGAATAAACAATAATTCATATTGAAATGCCCTCCATTCACAACTGAACTGACAGATTTGCATTCTGCTCACAGAGTCTGTGCCGTCCACACTGACCCACAGACAGACGGCTGAATGTCTTCTTCTGCCTGCTCTTTAATTATTTGTTTTTATTTGAGTGTTTACAGTAATAACTGCGGCAGATTTAGCATCAAAATAAATATTAATGTTAGAGACACTGGGTCCATGGTCTCAGACAGAAGAAGACAAAAGCAGCTTCTCATTTCTAGCAGACGACCATCGATGTTTCCTCCTGAAACCACAACACTTCACTCACTATGTTTACACGCACAGGAGATTACGGACTTTACCCTTTATGCTTTTGTTGCTTAAAACCCTGTGGTTGTATGACTCCGCTCCCTGAAAACATGGATGCGTCACAGACAGAAGATCTATACAATCAGCACAGTTTCAAGATTAGAGTCACCAATTCAGTATCTGACCAAATGTCTCCCCTTCTGTTCCTGAGAAATGACGTTAAAACATGATGATGTCACAGTCAAGCTGACCTTTGACCTTTTGACCTTCATCATTTTATCCTGTTAGACATTTGTGTCAAGTTTGGTCAGAATTAGTGAATGAATTCTTCAGTTATGGACAGAAACAGATTTTGTGAGGTCACACTGACCTTTGACCTTCAAGGCAATCTTAAGTTATTGCATTCACAAGAATGTGTAGGAAGAGGTCACAGTGACCTTGACCTTTGAATTTTGACCACTGAATTCTAATGGGTCCAGTGTTGAGTCCAAGGAAAGGTGAGTGCCACATTAGGTGTTCTTGGGGTATCGCGCTCATGAGAAAGAGACGGACAGACGAACAGCCCAAAGACATATCAGCAGCACGGAGGCCTAATCTGGAGCATCCAAACAGAATGTGCTGAATATTTGGAACAACTAAGCAAACTAACATTAGCTTAGTTAGCTAACGTTAGCTTCAGGAGTTGGTTGAAAAAGCCGCATCACACATTCATGTTGCTTGTTTGCACAGACGATAAAGCTTCACTGTGGTCAGAGGCGACATCTCAAATAAATGAAGAAAACATCTCATCATCATCATCATCACTCATCCTCCCTCCGTCCTTCCTCCTCATCATTTCTATTTCCATTCCTTTGTTCCTCCTCCTCCTCCTCCTCCTTCCACTCCTTTATTACTCCCTCCCTCTCTCTCGGTGCTTGCAGTGATGAGTGGGGAGAAATAAACAGCTCTCGGGTCCATGAGCTCCGCCAACGCTCCCACCTCCCCCCGCAGACCGATTCACCCCGGGGAGCTCATCAATTGACACTGAATTTGCTACAATAAATGCCAGCGAGAAGAATGAGCCCCCTGGTTTGGAGATGCAAAAACACACACACACACACACACACACACACACACACACACACACACACACACACACACGCACACACACACACACACACGCACAAACAAACAAACAAACAGCAGCTGTGACTCTTGAGCTTTAAATACATTTTAACACACCTGTACCAACACACACACACACACACACACACACATCGTGACATGCATTTTGACTGTTCATTAAACTTAACATGGAGCTGATCCACACACACACACACACACACACACACACACACACACACATCGTGACATGCATTTTGGCTGTTCATTAAACTTAACATGGAGCTGATCCACACACACACACACACACACACACACACACACACACACACACACACACACACACACACACACACACACACACAGTGAGGACAGCCCGTTCAGTTGCATCACCTCCTCACAGATCGCTCTCTAAAGGAGCCGCCTGACACTCTAATCAATTCTCGGGCTCCTCGTCCATTCCGGGCTCTTCCTGAGAGCGAGCGCGGTAATGACCCACAGACGTTTGATGAAGTGGAAGTTTACAGACTGTAGTGTGTGTGTATGTGTGTGTGTGTGTGTGTGTGTGTGTGTGTGTGTGTGTGTGTGTGTGTTTAGGATAGACCTCTGCTTGGCGATGACCTTTGACCCCAGCCTCTATGTCATCATGGCTGCTGTGTTGATGCATTTAAACTGTCTGGATGTTCATGAGTCTGTGTGTCGTGAGTTAGAGAGAGAGAGAGAGAGAGAGAAGGGGGAAGTACACCAACATGTTTTCACTACACCTTCTGCCACACACACACACACACACACACACACACACACACACACACACACACACACACACTCTTCATTCTTGTTAAAAACATTTGTGTCAGCTATAAACTCATTTGCTTTCAGCCGCTGATGAAAACATGTTGAACACACCGCTTCTTGTCGAGTGTAACCGACACTAATGCAGACGCTGATAAGACTGATTAAAAAAGTTATAAAATAAAACCGATTTCCTGCCACAAACTCTGACGTATTACACATGAAAAAGGAAACAATCTGCAGAATAAACTGATGGACTTCCTGCTGACGGCGCCCTCAGACAGACGTGGATTAATGACGTGTTGTTATTTTACAGATATCCAGGACTGGTTCTCCGCTCAGGCTGTGACGGACAGATCTGAACACAAACCATCGGCTGACTGTTTCTGTGTAATAACTCCATTATGACCTTTTCGACACGATAATAACACGGTACGGGACAAATTATATGTAGTAAAAAAAATCAGTTCATGCCGACGTGAAAGGAGCCGTCACAGTGATTAAACGTACGGAGTGAGTAATATCAAACCATCACTCCTCTCAGACTTCGTTCACACTCTGAATTAACTGCTGACCTTTTTAATAGAAATCCCATGTTAAACTTCAATTAGTCATAAACAACGGCGGAGCATCAAATCACTTCACTGCAGAATAAAATATTCATATGAAATGTTTAACTGAACTTTTTTTCTTTAGAAAATTCTCAGACTGCGTCTCACAGAGAGTTCAGGGTCAAAGTTCAACCAGTGGCATCGACACAAACATTTTGACTGTGATTCAAAAGAATCATTTGGATCTGATAATGACTGAGGCCACAGATAATCACCTCTGTTAGTGATGCGCCCAAAGATCCTTTCCCAAATATTGCTTCCTTCAAACTGATGCATAAATATGTCAAATCTTTCAAGTGTTAATACTTTGTGCAAAACATGGCGTCAGTCTCGTTAAACACATTCAACAGTCTCTTCAATGCATCACTGGTCATCATGTGTATGTTTAATGCATTGATTCAGCAGCTTCTATGTAGGTCAGCTGTGCAGGCTCATGTGATACAAACCAGACGTCCCGGTCAGCTCCGCAGCCTCCTGCTGCATTAACAACCGGTCTCACTCTAAAGTCGTTGAATACCGGCACTTGGTCGGTGACTTCTGGCGTCAGACACAGATGAATAAAGCCGTCCATTCACATCGGCATGATACGCAGCCAGTCGCTAGGAAGTGTCAGGGGGAAACGCAGTGGGCCAACAACAAAAGTTCACCTGTTCACTTTCTGTAAGATTGTAAAGCCAAACCCTGTTCTTTTGTCCTAAACCCAACCACATGCGTGTGTTGATGACAGAGTGTCCGTCACGTTTAAGGCACAGTGTGCAGGAGTTTCTCCCATCTAACATTGAAATCATATTGCATTCAAACACACAGCGCACTCTAGCGCCTCACTGTTTCAAATGCAACTACGGTAGCTGCCGTGTACCAAAAAGCTATGATAAAACTGATGAAACCATGTCATGGGATACTTCATGGAGTATTCACTCAGGCTGCTACACAGACACACGTGACGCCAGGTGACAAACCCCCTCCTCACCATGCTGGCTGTGTTTACAGCGTAGGACTGTTGGAGCGGGTGTAAATCCAAACCAACCAATCACGTCTGGTCTTTTGACAACTGACAAGTGGCTCAGCCTCACACACCTCATCCCTCTCCTCACATCACTGGCCTGTGACTGCATTACCTTTCTCCTTCAGCAGCTCTCTCCACCTGGAAAAGGCTGCCCCCATGTTGACCCTTGTTTTTTGAATTCGCCGCTCACGCTGCCTTTTTGATTCCCTTTTGCGCTTTCTTGGCGACGATGATTCCGTCTCCCGTGATACTGCATATGCATGACCCTGCATTATGCTCAAAGAGTGGGGCTGTGTTATGCTGCAGTAGTGCCGGGGTCGTAGTGAAGCACCTGGCTCTCAATGAAAACACAGAAGGCGGGGCTGTATGTCCCTTGCTGGTGGATGTATTCTCAAGATGGTGAAATGTTATGGAACCCCCCAGACGACTTACCCGCACAATGTACAAACAAATCAGAAATTCTCCTTTTACGAGAATAAGTCAGATTATTGGTGGAGGTAACGATGCACCAGTGATGACATGTTTATGAATGCAGACGTCGATTTTTGCCAATAAACAACTGAAAATATTTCACACTGTGCCTTTAAGAGCCGTCTCAAACCAACTAGTGAGGAGTGAGAGTGAGTTATAAAACCCTCCGACAGCGAGCCTGCACGATGTCGACTTACTTTTCATTTAGGACCAACTCTTCACCTCTCTGGTCCATAAAACAGGAGTTGTGCTAATTCTAAAGTGAAATACGAACTGTTGCAAAAGCCAAGAAATGTCACCAATGAATCTAAGTTAAGTTTTATATGTTCTCATGTATTATTTATTTATTTATTTAATTATCTACTCATTTTTTTTTATTGATTCCATTTTTTATTCTAATTGCAAAAAGATATTATACACTAATAAAATTCCAGTGAACATCAGCAGGAGTCAAATAAAAGTGATACAAATGCATATAAAGATCACAAAATAAGAGTAATCTGACTTCTCTGTGTGGTCATCAAACTGAACAACAGCTCCTTTGTGTTCGCTGCAGAGAGGAAGTCCCAAAGCCTGTCGCTGTGTTTGCACCCTACACTTTAATGTAGGGTTCATCATTCAGCTGTGACGGTGACTACAAACAGAGTGACACTCTGGGTGGGGTCCAGTTTTGGAAGGGCCCTGTGTTTTGTTCCTGTGTCGGAGAGGTGGCGGGGCCCTCTGCACATCTATGCCCAGGGGCCACTGTCTCATTATCCGCCCATGATCATAAACGAAGCACAGTCGGGGATTCATGAGCACAGACAGGCTGACCTGGTACCATCACTAATCTGTGTCGCTCCGGCCTCAGCTGATAGTAACTGTCATGAGACTGATAAAGAGTCACTGGCTGATAAAATGTAAATGACAGAATAAAGGAGATGTGAAACAAAGTGAGATCTCATCTTGGCTGCAGCTCATTATCCTCTGAGGTTTCATCTGTTGTAGATCAGCTGACTGATCTCCATCAGAGGACGGCGAGGTGAGCGGCAGCTCTCAGGTGACATCAGAGCGTCTGTGGAGGGAGCTGAAGGTGGATGTGATGTTCTGCTTCACCTCAGAGATCTACACCTTCATCACAGCCTACTCTGCCTCAGTCTCTGTTCTCTTGTCCTGGCTGATGGGAACACACTGAGGCGCTAAATTAAGAAAACCAACCGCTGACATCCCAAAAACATCTGGAGCGCTCTGCAGCTGGTTTACAGACAAACTGCTAGTTTCAGGTTTCTACTCTCAATAACCCAAAACACAGAAGATGAGTCAGTCCTCAGCCACTGACTCTGTCTGTACATATTTATATGTGTTAGCAGACGGCACATATGTTCACTCTTTCACTCACGCAGAGATGTGGTGCAGATATCTAATGCCAGCTGCTCACTGCTTCACCTCATCTTATTTACACTTGAACTTATGTTTTTTATTCATATCATCTTGGTGGGGCTCTGTCCTCGCCTGTGTTTCAGTTACACTGCTGCTGTGACGCCTGAAGATCCCTCTGGGGATTAATAAACGTTTGACCTTATCTTATCTCAAGTGTTTCTCCTTGATCTCCTTGTTACTGAACACAGAAACTCTCCAGACTGATGTCGCCATCGTGCAGGTTTCCACCACCAGTTATCTATACAACCCTGTCAGTTTGGTGCACGGCTCTTAATACTACAATACCCATGAGCCTCAGCTGCTGTTGCCATGGAGAAGAATCAGTGCAAGAATCAGAGGCATGCATCAGTAATGAATTCAAAATACTTTGTTGTTAAGGTTGTGAAAATCTGTGAAATGTCGTAGTTCAAATCTCTTCTGGTTTTACACCCAAAGGGAGCTTTGACTTATCAGAACAAGATATAATATTTTCTGACATCAAACTGATGATTCAACCAGCAGCTTCATGTCCATCTGAGACGTCACCTACTTTTGCGACATTCAGAGAATGACTTTTTATTAGAGTTTGATCGTGAGGATGAAACACAGGTGTAGATGTCAGGAAGGACACAGGGGACATGTCCCCTCAATATTTACAATATATGAACTTGTCCCCCCAACAGAAACGTGAAAGTAGCAGAGGACTTTTATTTTGACAAAATTTAAGACATTTACACCATAAATTGATGCAGAACAGGCACAAAATACTTCAGAATATGTCACTAGTATGTAGAAAATTAGTGTTTGGCTGATCTCGTCCTCTGCTCGGAGGGTAAGGAGCTCCTGGACCTCGTTGGTTTCACTATTTGTGGACATTTTAGCTGCTGTTCTTCTTCTGTGAGTTAGCTGCTAACTGCTAACGGCTACATTTTAAATCTCCCGCAGTGGGTCACACACAAAACACATTATCAAAACATCACACACATGCCGGCCATGATCCGTCCTGCCGGCTGTCCCTTTTACACAGACATTTATTTGGCGATGTTACTAGCTCAGGTGCGAGACAACTCTGTCCCCACATCCCAAAGAATGGCGAGGTGGAATAACGGCGCAAAATTCCCGCCTTCAAGACACAGTGTAGGGGCTTATGTTCAGTGTTGGGTTCGTAATAATGTTACTTTACTTATTACTCCCTGCCAACACTAATTCATTAAACAACTCGTATTACTTTTCTGTTACACCCCATCAAACTGGTTACTACGTAGATGTGTGCCTCGGTGTTACAGCACCACAGCTGACGTCCACAGCTGAGGAGGTCGTAGTCGGTGTTTCAGTCCGACTACCTGCAGCAGCAGAGTTCTCATCTTTCCTCCGGACAAACTCACAGTAATGGGAAGATTTCAGGGCCAAGGTAAAAAGTGTTTCCATCTTCCAAACTAGTGTGCTGCTCTGTGACATGCCTGTGCAGCACGATGATCATGACAATCAGTCTGCTGATGTGACTGTTGTTTTTCATGTCAGTAGTTATGTGATAACAAAAGTAGGTTTGAAACCAGTGGTTTGTTTTTGGGTTAACTGTGATATTATTACTGACATTTTATTAGTAATTAGCTACACTACTCGTTACTGGAAAAAGTATCATTATTACTGTAACGCGTTACTGTCCAACACTGCTTCTGTTGGGCACAGATGAGAAGCAGCAGTTGGACTGTACACCGTAACACAGGCTGCTGTTGTCTCCTTGTGATGGATTCCTCTGTCAGTGACTCAGTTGTGTTTTAATCAATGAGTCTAAAAATAAATTTAAAAAAAGACACAAAAAGAAGTTGCACATTAGCGAGTGTTTTCATTCATGCCCACATTCTTTCCTCTTCATGCATATTTTAATCTTCCAAACACTGCGGTCTCCAGATGATCTTCATTTGTGAAGCTAATTTCAGTCTGCAGGTTAGGCTAACAGCTTCCAGCCGTGAGCATGTCTGCAGCCTGAGTGAGCGAGGAGGCAGGTCATGTTAAATGGACTGCTGTGTAATCGTGCTGCTGGATTGTGATTGGTGAGCTAAACCAGCTCGTGGGACTGTAAACTCCCAGCGGCCTACATGTCCTGCATTAAAGTGCTCTGTGTTCCAGGTTGTTGAATGCTCCTCTGCAGCACGGGATGACTGGGAGGGAGCTGGTGTGATAAACTGGAGTCTAAATGGTGATTTGAAGCACTTCAGAGGTTCCAGTTGGGCTTCAGGTAGCGAGCCGATGGCTGCGGTGTCATGGGATGTTGCTGTGGATCTTGCACAGTAAGCCAGAAGCTAGCTGGTGAATACGAGTCTAGTTCAAGGCTCTGCGTAGCTGGCTGGTGGCTATAAAACTGCAGGCCTTCTGTTGGACGCTCCTCTTCACTGGGTGAGATTCTAGCATACCTAATGTGATGATATAAATAGCTCCGGGCGGTTAGCTGCTGGCTACACAGGGGCCCAGCAGTCTACAGTTGAAACAGATGTCAGGTTTAATCTACTGTGAGCCTCCAGAACAAACCTACAGCCTCAGAGATGTAGGCCCGTGTCTCCTGATTGTCTCCTGACTGTCTCCTGACTGTCTCCACCCTTCCTCCTTCTCTCTGTGACTGATGTCAGCGTGTCCCGTTACTGCTGCAGAACAGACGCCGCTAAAGACCCTGTTGATGGAGGATGCAGAGGTGCTATTTTTAATACTGACTGATGTACTCTGATAAATGATCCCAGCTAATTATGACTATTAACAGTGAATAAAAACACAATGACTCAAATGGCAGTGTTGTTGTCTCAGTGGCTGAGACGATAATGAAATACAGAACATTAGTCACCCCTCTCCCAACAGCCCGCACAGTCATACAGAAGCTATACATTTATATAAAGAGACAGTCATCTTTGTTGTAAAGCACATTCTCAGGTTTTAGAGTATCATTCTAACATGACAATGAGAAATGATCAGAACTACATGTTCATGCTTTACATTGAAAAACTGCTCTGAATAATTTAAATTAATTTCAAGAACTTCAAATCTCCAGATCCTGACGTTTGGTATTTGCCAGGTATCTTATTTTGACTTTTTGTGCTCTGACGAGAGGAGGGTGATGGAGCTTCCAGCTCGTCACATATGGCAGCTTGGTCAGCGGCCCTACGCTTCAAACTGTCGCACTCAGGTAGTCGCCCCAACCTCACAGCCTCCGCAAAATGACTTGTGTCACTGAGTACGTTTGCATGCACACCATATTCCTGTATTATTCACAATATCCTCAATATTCCGGTTTCATACGAGTCATGTAAATATGTGCATAACCTGATTAAGGTCATATTCCGGTTGGAGAATATTAAGAATACGACCCCTGGCATATTCCTGTTTTAACCAGAATATTGTGACATGTATACACCTTAATCGGAAAATGCCACGTACCAGAATATTCAGTAACATCTGCGCATGCTTGATTCGCAAGAAATCCTGGGTTGTCGGTGTTGTTATGGTTATGGCGAGCAGGAGAACAGCAGAACTGGCTTCATACCTTCATCCACAGACCCTGGGGGGCTCTGGCTGGCGTGAACGGAAGAAAGGAAAGGTCCATACACTCGTTGGCCTTTTCTTCTCGCTCTCGTCTTCCATTGTTGAGGACAAAATGGATCAGCGGAGTGTTGCAGTTAAGTTGCGGTGCAAAAGCGCAAGTAGGACAACACAGGGATTTGTGGGAAACAAACATTACAGCTTCTGTTCATTGTAAACACAACTTCTTGTTGCATGTAAACGTAGTCACTGTCGGGATTTGATCCATTTAGTCAGGTTACATTTCAGAACAGCTGCATGATTAAATAATTTCATTCCCATTCCAGTTAGCGGAGCACTGAACCCAACGTTAGCTGCTCGGCTGGTAGACGTCTTCACTGTGCTTGCTCTATGGGCCCGATGATCTGGAAGCTAAACAGGAGACCTGAGTAATTTTACACATAAAAGTCAAACTGTTTTGGCTTCAGGCGCCACTGACCAACTGTCACAAGAACGAACAGGACTCAGCCTGTGTCCAGTTCTCTTTGTACATCCATGGCTGACATCAATGTCTGTATAAAGATGGACGACAGGACAGCTCCCCATAAGTGAAGCCAAAACATCTGGATCATCTCCTGGTGGCTGGCTGCAGTGTAGGTCATAAACCCCACCCCCTCTATGTCAGCCAATAGGACAGGGGACGAACTTTAAACTCATAGATGCTCAGTTGCAAAGCTACGCTCAGTAGCGCCCCTACGCTGGAACTTTTTGGCCTGTTCCAGGGGTCGTACTTTAACAAACTCCTCCTTAGTCTGATCAGTCCAAGTTTTGTCTGCCTCATCTAAAGACGTCTGACATGAAAAGTTATTAAAAGCTTGAGTTTTCGTTGAACCAAGTGACCATGGCGACCATGTTTTCTTACAAGTGTTTTTAATTACAACTTACAAGTTCTTATCACCCTGAAGTTTTTTCCTAATAAGTTTGGTTTTAATTAATTATCTGATGCTATAAAAAGAGCGCTTGACGTCATGATCGACAGCTGTGTGTGTCAATAAGGCACTGCTCACAGTCGGGGCCGGTGTTTGGGTGGGAGCAGACAATGCACAGACTCTGGCTCCCAGGTGGCAGCGGCTGTGTCCAGGATATTTTGCCTTAGTGTCTGTACAGCAGGAGGAAGTGGAGACGTGTCGTTTAGTCACTGGTGTCCACTACCAGAAAGCGGCACAATGAAAAATTAATCTGTGCGTCTTCACTAAATATTTGGTTCTAGAAGTTTGCTGACATTAAGTGACTTCTCTCAGGGAGCTGGTGAGCTAACAGCTAACTATGCTAGGCAGCCAGGCTAGCATAGTTAGCCACAATAGGCTATATTTTGCCTGCCCCTTCCCCTCGCTAGTAGTTTATTCAAAGACATATCTGTCGCATGTGTCTTGTCTCCTGACTGAGTGAACCACCTGTCTGTTGTGAAGCAGGTTCAGCTCTTTATACTTCACCCCGCTGTGATTCCTTTACAATGATGTGAAAAGTTTCCACCAAATTTTGCTGTTTTAAATGCTGGTGTGGAAACTTTTTAAGAGGTTCATTAAATTTCATTTTATTGCACAGCATGTTCTGCAGCAGAACATGGAGGAGGCCCTGAGCAGCAATAAGTGCACAGGCTTTTATTACTTACAAATGATTTGTCTAAATCCAACGCTTACACCAACAAAACTTTTAAAATCATTTTTCACTAAACTTCTTTGTGGCGGAGGAGACCCTGCTGGAGGGATCAGGAGCTGTGGATCTATCTGATGAAGGGGGGGGCGGGTTAGTATATACCATCACCTGATCGTCTTGTTTGATGAGAACACAGAGAACAAAGTTCTGTGAGAGGTTTTCATGTTCCCGTCTGTAGAGGAACAGTTGGGACGAGGAGGTGGTGACAGGAGACCAAGTGAAGCTGCTTTCATCTCTTTGTGGTTTAGTGACTGATGTCTCACCCCTCCATGTGAGAATCCTCCGCAGGTCTCTGCTGAACTGCAGCACGACCCAAACATGTGGTTCAGCTGTTGTCTGTTGTCCTCGCTGTGGTAGTTGTCCTCTTTCTATTTATCTGACGGCTGCTGTCTGACGTACACGATGAATTTCCAAAAGGACTAATAAATCTAACAATGCATTTGGAAAATAGACAATATTTGTGAAGTATTCTTGCCTGACAATAAAGAGAACAGATTCCTCACTGACGATTACTTTAAGTCGACTGTTTGAAAGAAGGGATCAATTCAATATCGTGTATTCTTGGTGAAAATCACATCCTCTTTCATTCCTGCTAAAATTGGCCCCTGGCTGCAGTTGTATAGCTGAAGGCTTCACATTGTGTAGTTGGGATCTTGCCTGTGGCAGATGTAGCTTAGGGAAATTATGGGTGGATGTCATACATAAGACTGGATAGGTTTACACAAAATTGCTACAGAGTCATTCAGGCTTTGCCATCTCGCAGTAACTACCATTCATAGTGACACACAGGGAGCAGAGCTGCAGGGGACGCTGCATATAAAACACTGCATACACTGCAGATACTGTAGGACTTCATACACTGCGCTGATGCTCAGGTGTGCTGAAACCCCCTCGAAGGCCTGAAAGACGCATTAGAAGAGAACAGAGAAAAACACTGTGGATAAATTATTCAAGAGTTGTGGTTGAACCACGGATGGAAAGAGTACTACAATATTTTACTGTTACTTTAACGACATTTTATTCAAGTCGAAGTGAATTAAATTGTGTGCTGAGGTAGTGGAGGTGGTGTCTGAGGGTGGGGCCACAGTCTGAGACTTATGGTTCAGACGACACAATATCAGCCTGACAGCTTGTGTCGTGTGTCACGGTGAAAAACCACCGTGGGTCTGTGGGGACTGACTCACTCTTGGAGCCAGCCTCAAGTGGACATTAGGGGAACTGCAGGCTTTGGCACTTCAGTGTTGGCTTCATGTTTCATAACGGAGGCTGCTGCTTGTTCCAAACATGGATGTTTTGTTCCAAACTGTCGTTACTTGTTCAGCGTTTTTTTCTGCCATATAAAGCGATATTTTTCACAGAGACATCCCTGCGCTACCAGCAGGGATTGTCCCCTTAAAACTGGGTTATCCAAGCCCAAACATGATGTGTCCTAACATGACCAAGTGGCTCTGGTGCCCAAACATAATCACGTTAACCACAGCATTGTTGAAACATAAAGCTTCTACATATCTGCCACATAATAACAGACAAATGTAACATATCTGTGGTTTGCAGAAATGTACAATACCATCATTTTATCTAGTGACTGGGCTGCATTGGGCTAACTGTCCAGACAACTTTCCACGTCCACATATGGCGTCCAAGGTACCCTGGGTGTGTTGGTTGTTGACGTTCTGGGACGCCGTGTCAACTTCAGCCTGTTACATGCATTGTCTGTTTTCAAAATACACTTCTGTTTTCACAGGAAATGTACAGTTTGATACAGTCTCTTTCAAAATAAAAGCACTACGTCGATACAACACCGCCAACTATTTTTTTCCTTCAACAACAAACACACAGTTGGGTTTGCTGGACCCGTCCACCACCCCTCCTGCCCGCCCGACTTGGACTTCTGCCTCCTTAACTCTCATTGTTGATGCCACTGGGTGCCTTTAAACAATAACAGAGAGTGGCTGTGTCTCATGACGACATGAAAGGACAACTTTTATCGTTGGTGTCTGACACCAGAAGTCACTGCCCAAGCGCCGGTATTAACCCTCTGTGTGAGACCAGGTTGGTCCAGTTCGCAGGATCTTTGTTCCTCACTGATGACATGTACAAATTAACTCTGCTGGTTGTCTTTATAATAAGTGAAGGGGCGAACTGTCAGTGTGACGTGTCTGTGCGTCAGCTGCAGTTTTTGTTCAGCAGGAAATCCAGAGAGTGATTAAATGATGAACTCATTCACCACGACTTCAGACATTATGTTATTATTTCTGCATCATTTAATGCTATACTGAACGTTAATACATCCACACACAGACACAGACACACAGACACAGACACACACACACACACACACACAGACACACACACAGACACAGACACACACACACACACACACACACACACACACACACACACACACACACACACACACACACACACACACACACACACACACACACAGAGCTCTGGTTTAGTAATCAATTCAGTGGTGTTTCTCATCTCTCCTAATGAAAGAGGAGATGCTCAACAGCAGATCTGCTCTCTAATCTTTCTGCTAACAGAAGGCTAATAAACGGCCAGAGTCAATTATTGACCAGAGAAATGAACATTTGATGAGGTGGTGATAGTCAGGGGACACAGCGAGCAGCATTTCTATCTTCTCCAGGGCACAGGAAGAGAGTGTGAGTGTGTGCGTGTGTGTGTGTGTGAGAGTGAAACTGCCATTTTGTGAACACAAACACACTCAGCAGCAGCAGACATCATAAGTCCCACACTGACTCCACACTAAAGCACTGACGGAGAAATTTCCTCTGAAAATCTGCAGATTGTGCTGGTTGAAGATGGAGGTTCAGGTCCTGTGTCCACCAGAGCCTTTTTATTTCCCCAGCTGAAAACACTAGGTGCTCCTCAGGAAATGCCCTGATGGGAGCGTTTGAGAGCGCTTTGGAGCCCCTCGTTTTTTTCAGCTAGCACGCTTTGGTTGCGTCTTGTTGCTATGATACTGAATATCTGCAGAAGTCAACATGTCTGCAGGAGGTAGAGTACCTGCTCTGGCTGAGGGGTGGCGTGGGGGTACACAGAGCCTCCTCTCTGTGGTGTCATGAAAGGAAACTAGGGCTGTCAGAGTTAACATGCGCGATTAACGCACATATGTTGTGTAATTAAGACTCTCGGCCCATCCAATAGTTCAGGACATCAGGAAGCGATGCAGCAGGTAGTTATGGAGAGCGAGCACAGATGAAGAAAAGTGTCTTTTGAACAGCAAGTTCAGCTTCACAGCTCAGCCACATGGTTTTCTCGACAAGACCAAAGTTATCTGCACTTAGTGTCGATGTGAAGTGAGTTACTGCCGGAGGACGAGGAGTCTCAAATACCATTTGCTGGCCAAGCGCACAGCTGATGCAGAGAGCCCTCCTCGCCCTCGCCAAAGGCAGACGGCCTAGGGCTCATTTATGCTCAACGTTAGATACAGAGACGGACAAAGCTTTCAGTTCGTACTCTGGATTGATTTCATCCATATTTATGCACATTTTCTGAAAGCTTACAGATACAGACGAGATGGAGCAGAACCGCCAGAGATCATCAGGCAGTGTAGTGTAGTTCAAGTGAGATACAATCGAATGAGGCAACGACTAAATTTAAATACTGGCAAAATGAAATGAATCAGTAATATAATGAAAAGAATTCTTCGTCCTCATGTTGATATGTATTAAGGACCGCACAGACCACCTCTGTCTGCAACACTGCTGCTGTTTAAAGGTACAATATGAGACCTCCACCTTGTTATGTGTAGCTTTTGACTCCGCCCTCTGTATCTATACCTACATGAAGGACACATGGAAGTGCGAGGGCAGTGACGTTCACAACCTTTGAGACGGTCGCATCTATTTTTGTACATAAAAGGAGAATAACTGAGCCCTCAGACTCAGTGCGCTCTGAACGTCACATACGGCTCCTTCACTGTCTGAGAGACAGAAGATGCTGCGTTGGTCCGTTCACCACAGTTGGTCTGACGCCACTATCAACAGGATGACATCACTGATAATAACTGTATAACGCCCTGTATAAATAAAGGTGCCTCCTACATGAGCTGAGTAGTAGTGCAGCATTAACGAGTGACCATTAAATAAAAAGACAATTTGCCACCCGGGTTACATCTGCATCTCTGCACAGGAGAGCGAGAGGTGAAACAACACTGAATGCAACACGAGGCAAAGACTGAAGGAGGACGAAGATGTGAGGAGCAGAGACAGTGTCGTGCTGTACGACCGTCTGCACAGGATTTCACCATCGCAGCAAATAACACAAATTCAGCCAATCCCTGTGAATCCTGCACGACCTTGCAGTTTTGTCCAATCACTTCAAACTGACCACAAATTTGACAGTTGAGGTCGGATCAATCTAATTTCACTGGTGCGTATTGATCCACTTCTTGCCCTGCTGTGTGTTTACCACAAGACTGCTGCTGCTCAGTAACACATGGTGACAGGGTTAACTGTTGCCTGCCTCTTCTTCGTCGTTTTCTTTTTAAACGGCAAATTGCAAACAGATGGTGGAGCATCGTCGCCAACATTTGACGGTGTATGTAAACTTACACCACAACAACCAGCTGATTAAAATGTGCAGCTATAGCTACGCACAACTCAGCTAGCTAGCGAAAGCTAACATTAGCACTTGCGTTTGAGTTCACACGACCAAATCATTACAGACCCAACAAACATTCCTGACAGCTTCTGTTTGCCAACAGTTTTGGTACTTAGCGCAAGAAACAGGCTCCTTGTTGTCCCCAGCCACCATGTCATAAGTTGAGTGGTTTGTCATGTAGCCTCTGCTAACTCACAAAGATGGCGACCACTGAGGATGAGACATGTCCGTCATTCCACACTCAACTTTTGGACCGTCCTGAGTGCAGCAGTAGTACACTGCATTTCCCCGAACTGTGCAGCGTCAACACACTCAGAATATTAAGTGTTTAGTACAGAAGGATGTGATGTCAGACACACTGTGAGCTTCATCACCATCGGTGCTACAATGTTGGTTTGGTGTGTCTGGGCTCTAAGACAGAGGAAGCATGAAGACACGCTAACAGAGGAGGATAGAAGAAGAGAGGAGAGTCAGTTTAATCAATAAGATGAGTTCCCATGCAGAGTTAAGAGAAGTGATGCTGAGAGAAGAAGCCTGTTTACCATTCACAACCACAGAGACTGAGACAGAGAGGTGTTTTATCATGTGGCGCACAGCATACTGTACCGCAAACTGAGGCCATTACAGAGTCCGCTGCCTCCAGGGACAGGGACAACAGGAAGCTCACATTCATCACTTGGAGGTCCACAAACTCAAAGCAAAGACTGCAGATACGACGAGCTGTAGTCACTGTGTGAAACCTCACTGTCAGCGTCACCTTTTACACAGTACACCGTCACTGTGACACTCAGGCTGCAGGTCACGGTTGTTTTCTCAGTGATCAGTTTAGTCTTTGGTCCATAAAATGTCACCTCATCACCTGTTCACTGAGTCCACAGTGACGCACAAACTGGATGATGTCACCATCACACACGTTCATGTTCTGACCTCCAGTTAAATTATTATTATTTTGTTTCTGACTGATCAGGTTTTATCTGTCAGGTTGTCAAAAACACTACAATACCCATGACCCTCAGCTGCTGCTTTTGTTGAGTTGAAGGTATTTTTTTTTTGTTTTTAAAGGCATCGCTAGTGCAGTTGAGAATAAATCCCGTCGTCATGGTTACTGAATTCATCCAAAACTGACAGAGATCTGATTTCTCAACATTGAGAACGCGCGTCACAACATCAGGCTCTGTGACTGGATGTTTCTTCCTGAAATGCACCCTGGGAGTCGCAGTTGATTTCTCTCCTTCAGTTTTTATGCCCACAGGCTTCTCACTTGTTTGACTGTTTAGTAATCTATGAACCAGATATTTTCTAATTCAGCTGTCAATATTTTTTTCACTCGGAGCATCAGGTTGAATTGAGCTCAGCCTGTGATTCAAATTATCTGTGAGGAAAATGGATCAGAGTTTCTGAAGGAACCAGCGACGCCTGGAAAACCTCCTCTCACCTCATGACTGGATGGTTTCAGCTCTGTGTGCACACTGTGTTGCATCAATCAATCAAACTTTATTTATAGAGCACTTTTCATACATCCTGTATGTGCGAATGTTTTAACTCCATTATCTCTGTGCCTTGACTGTCAAGTGTTCTTAAGGCTAGCGCAGATATCTTTGGGTTAAAGCTACAGCCTCAGTTTACATTCACTTGTGTTACAACTCAATACTCTACACAATGACTCAATATCTTAAAGGGGCAGTTCACCCCAAAATAAAATCTGTTGTGATATTTAGTTTTGGTGCGAGTTGCCCTGTGTTGGAGGTATCGGCCGTAAAGATCTCTGCCTTCTCTGCAGGGCTTGTTTGAAGCTCACGTTAGATGTGATCATACAAAGCAAAGAAAACAACCACTTTGTCCGTTGTGGACATGGTCGTCGTTACAAATGACCTCGTCCTCTTTGTGTGACGCTGGGTCGACTAAAACTGTTTTTGGGAGGGTGAGAAAATGTGCTGGAGTAAAACGGTTTCATATTTCAACTCTGTACATGGATTCACAGCCGCCAGGCTAATATTACTAGCTAACATTAGCTAACTTTAACCACTATTTTCTACCTTACTAGGTCAGCCATTCCTTGAGGTCTGGTAAACGCTGTCAGGCTAACGTTATTAGCTAATGTTACCGAACTTAGCTGCTATTTGAGGTCTGTCTGGTGATGAGACACTGTTAAAACATTTATGTCTCTTTCCAGATATCAAGAGCCGCTTACCAAAGATAATCCACAGACCTTGTTGTGAGCAGGAACCATTTACTTTCTCTAAAAGTATACCCGCCAACTGTATCACAGCACAGAAGGAAGCGTGCATCTACTGCTAGCTCACCTAGCACCACTGAGCTACAGTTACAGCTCACCTGAGGGCAACGCCATTCATGTGTACATGTCAGGCTGTCACTTGTGCATGAGCAGACGCACACTATGAGGAAAAACATGTCGACATATTTTTGATTTTGGAGTGAACTGTTCCTTTAATACGTCTGCACTGACTGTATTGTGTCCTGATGTCGTGTGATATGAAGAGTGTGTAATCCGTCATCACTGTGTGTTAACAGTAAAGAATTCAATTCTGAGCGTGAAGCTCTGTTGATTAATTTATTTGCTCTTTCATATTTACATTATTACACGCCTGCAGCACGCATTAGCTACTGTGCGCTGAGGCAATCACCTGCCTACATATTCTATCATGACCGGACGTACACGCAGCTCCGTGTGTAGCACGCGACACGCAAACCATGAAAATCATTATAAAGATAATTTTATGATGTAAAAATGGAAACAGTGAGATGTGGACGTCTTTCCCGAGCTGTAATGTTGATCTAATATTAGAGATATAAATGAGATTTTCCTGTGATGACAGCGCTGGGTCACTGAATCCATCATTTAAAGCTGTCAAGATAATGTTCTGTAACATAATTCATCAGTGTCACATCTGAAAACAGTTTCAACGTGAGAATGAAATAAAAGAGTTCAAACGTTTGTGTTGGTAAAAACTTTATAATTTGTGTGTTACGTAAAAATGATTAAATATTCAGCATGATATTCAAAGTCATTTATTGGCAGCAACAGAAACTCAGAGTATTTTGAGGAAGAGTTGGTCGGTGTTATCAGATTATTCACCATCGTCTCTAACACGACTGTCAGTGTTCATTCAGGATCCGTTGGAAATCAACTGCTGAATAATTCAAACATCACCACCTGTGTTCAGTTTATGTTCCACAGTTTTGGTTTCTGCTCCTGATTCCATCAAATATAATTTGGCTCACAGAATTTAAACTTTGGTTCATTTGAACACAAAATAATCCCCTAAATGTTCGATCTGATTACAGGACCACTATTGAAACAGTTTGTCACTGCGGCCCCTCAGCACTTTTAGAAACAACAGGAAGTTCACTGTTGTAGTTTTTCAGTAATTGAGACAGACACAGCTCGTCAACACAATTCGGGTCCTTTACAACAAACACAACAGCTGCAATCAGTGCAAAATCCCTCTCCTTCCAGGATCTATAACTCAGACAAATCTTAACGAGGGCCCACACATTTCTACCAATTCTATCAAAACTTTTCCACAATATTTTACCCCATTTCCATGATTTAAACACCCACTCTCCAGCCATTTGCAGATTAGCAAACTGCTTCCATTTTCACAGGAAATGTAGGCTACCATTTCTGCTCGTTAAATGTAAACAGCCTTTTTCAAAATACACTTTCAACACAGGTCAAATACTTCGTTTATAGTTTGATTTCCTTGAGACAACACGAGTCCGTGGTTAGTAAAAACCATCATGGCTTCAAAAAGTACACTTGTTACTAACATGATGTCACGTCACCAGACACACGTCACTAGCGTAGCATGCTACACATACAAGCACAGTGAATTGTTATTAAGGTAACTCCACTGACATTTGGTTTCACACAGGAAACCATCAGCAGGTTCAAAGTCTGGGCCTCTCCTCCCTCCCTCCTCATACACACTGTCTCCGTCTTTATACGTTGCTAGTTGTCAGGTTACTTCACTTGCATCTTTAAATCTCACGCCGCTGTCACCACACAGAGGGAAATACTGAACCTTTTACTCGACTATGATTATCTGATTACTTTAGTTACTTTACAAATGTAGTTTTTGTGCACAACCCACATAAAATATACAAATATAAACAATATACAAAAAAAGAAAAACACACAAAATGGTTCCAGCTTCTCATATAAATGGACGAGGACTTGCTTCTTTTCCTCGTAATTATTTTTTAATTTCTTACATTTATTTAAACTTCTCTGCATGAGTACTTTTACTTTTAATAATTAAGCACATTCTCCTGACTTTACTTACATACTTTTATTTGAGTACTATGTTCAGTGCGGGGCTTTCACTAGTAACAGAGTATTTTTACAGTGTGATATGAGTACTTTTATTTGAGTAAAGGATGTGAATACTTTGTCCATCACTAGGTTTTCGATTTTCCTGCAACACCAGTACTGACACTGGAAAACTATATTTACTTAAGGTTTATTGAACATACATACATGCATACTTTCTTCTTCTTACAGAACTTTTCTGGGGACATCTCTGTGCATAAGCCAGGGACTGGATGCATAAAGCACTGTAAGATTTTGTTTGATTTTTTATTTTATATTTCCTTGAGTTTATGGTCCTTGTCCAATCACTGAGGCTATTTGTACCAAACATGGCGAACATGTGCTCGCAGCACTTCATGTGGAACGTAATTCAAATCTAGAGAGAACGAGAGGAGTGTGAAATCAGTGCAGCTCCTCCAACCCACGGGGAGCAGTTTGACAGCTCAAATGAAGCGCTCAGCTGATGTATCAGTGCAGCGCCACTCGAGCCGTCTCCTGCAGCTCTGCACTTTAACTTCATTTTCACTAAGAATCATCATTTTCCACTCGGATGGTGGCGTCCGATTGTCCATGTCACAGGAACCAAAGCTGTGAAAACTTTTCCTGAAAATCATTTATTAAGCTCAGTGTGATCTCAAAGTGTCTGCAGCAGAAATGCATTTTGGATAAAGGAGGCAGTACACAAGCTAAACACTGTGCTCTGTGTGTGTGTGTGTGTGTGTGTGTCAGGGTGATGGATAGACTAATATGGGCTGTTATGACTGCTTTGTCAGTGTGGAATATGAGCTGATGAATGAGGTTACACTGAGCTTGTACATATCTCTGGGTCTCTTTAGAATCGCAGGGTCTTAATGAGAAAATCTGTTTATGATACAAAGCAGAGTCCAGGCGAGCAGCTGCAGACACTGAGGTCATGAGTCTGTGGATTTTTTCAGATTTTATGTCTTTCATTAACTGAATCATTATGATTTCTGTGTTTTTTTCCAAACATGAAGATATGAACGCTGCTTTAAAGCCAGCTCCACACTTCAATGCACCTCATTCTGGTGGTAAATACTGAATCTGTGACTGTTTGTCGTGCAGATAACACGACCTCTGTGTCTTAAATTGTGGCCGCGGCCTTGAAACAAACCATCTCTTAGAAGATTTGCTGCTGCACGCCATTATAACTTGTTCTCCACAGCCTCTGACTCTGTTTTCGGGAAAGTGTGTACAACGCATTGCAGGAAATGTTGTTTCTTTTTTTTTTTTTTGTGCCGTGAAAAGTAGCGTATTAGCTTACTTTATCCCAGTTCCAGTCTTTTGACTCCCATTTTAAGCTTCTTAGCTTATCTGAAGGAAGGCATACAGGCTGATTTGAAAGGATGTTGTCTGCTCTTATCTTTCCTCTTTGGCCTCGAGACACAACGGATGCAGAGCGATTGTAGAAGAGCTTCTCCTTCACTTTGGCTCACAACTACCCAGAGAGAATACATTATGTGGCACATTCACAAGACATGAACTCTGGTCAGGTTCAGAAACAGATTTTACTGGAATAAAGCCGAAAGTATGTTTAATAAGGTCCTGTAGAGTCCATCTTAACTCACCTAAAACACCTATCTGAGGCGTGCAGAGGAAAATAAAAGCTGTTCTTGTTCCATTATTAGTACATGTACATGTACGATCTCATTTCAAAGGCATCACTCTGAAGTTTTTTTCCGTCAGAACACTGTGAGTGCCTCTGTCACTGAGATACAGAAGTTGCAAGGTAATATATATATATATATATATTTATTTTCTTGAAAGAAGATGCTGCAGATGACGAGAACTGGGAGGTGTTAGCTGGGAAACACAATGGGACTAAATGATGAAGCCTCACGTGGTCCAGATTCAAAGCAGATAACAATATCACAGAAAATAAACACTTGAGGTTTTTCAAAAAGAGGGTAAAACAAGTAACTGAATGTGTGAATACGAGTGAGAAACTAATTAACACAGGCAGAAATCTTTTTTTAGGAGCTCACTGTTTATAAAGCACTTCCAGAGAAGTGATGAGAATACTGTTTTTTTTTTACCTTAAAGACGCAACAGACAGGATTTGGTTTTTTAGCTTGGCGCCGCCTAGCGTCAGTGGGGTTGTGTCGCACTGCCGCAACCACCAACTTGAGGGTGGGGATCAGAAATAATCAATAAAATGTAGGCTGTAAAGCCACCAGTCTACCTCTATGTATATGTAGAATGAGAAGTCCTCTCTGGTCTAGCTAAAATTTAGCCGTGTTACTTACTGATCCATTAGAAAGAAAGCTAGCTGGACATGGGTTTTGAAGCCTCTTTGATCTCTTGAACGCCTGACTGTGGTTTACTCTTGTTTTTCCTCTTCTTTTATCACTCTCCTTTTTGCTCTCCTTTGCCTCCTCACACAGAGGAGCTCCTTTTCTTTTGCTAGGCTGTTTTTCACGTGTCTCCAAACTTTGTCCGTCTGCCATTGTGCTCGTGACTCAACTATCTCATGCCCAACTCCTCATAAGGACCAGCTCCAGGCCCTGATTGGCTGACCCACCAGTTTCACAATACATGACGCGTTTCCTGCCGTAAAGCAGATTTTTTCCGTGAAATTTCAGCAGAAGCTTATTGCAAAGATTGCACAGCCATTAAGTAACCTATGTAAACGCTGATAGTCTGATTTTACTTTGGACACTACCCTGTGCAACACACATTATTTTCATCATGATATATTTAGGAAAAGACGCTGTCTGTTGCCTCTTTAAGACGACAGAGGAGCCATTTGTTTATCATTTCCACACATGTATAACAATCTATGATGACAATAATGGGTTAAAAGCTGCTGTGGAGCTGTCATTGACTACAAGACCCATGAGCCTCGGGGGCATGTGGCTAATTAAACAGCTTTAAATCCCAGAAATGTCAGTGATGCATACTCCTTCAGCTCAGACCCTGGTTGGCTGTTGAGGCCGTAACAACTGGAAGCTCTTGTTGGCTCAAGTGAGGTGTCAAAAAAAAGGTCAGGAGCTCTCCTCCATTTTGCCATTTGGGTTGTTTACATGCAGGAGAGAGCGGGATGGGACAAGAGTGAAAATCCACCCCTGTGTAAGTGGCTACTGTCTGCACCTTCAGAGCGAGTTGTTAATGACGTACTTGTTGGCTGATGTGGTTAAAAAGTCCAGACTGTGTGTGGACGTGGATGTCGACCTGTTTTAACAAACGTTACAACATGTCAGGATCTCAGCAGGTCGTCCTCCAGTGTGTTAGTTACTCCTGAACAAACATGTTCATACAGAGAAGCTCAGCACGCTGCAGAGAGCGGTGGAGTCAGACTGACTGTAGGACACACACACACACACACACACACACACACACAAGATTTATGATTGGAATTAAAACTACTTAAACTTTTGAAGGTAAAGTGATGAGATCCAGCTCCTTGGTTTGAGTTGAAATCACGGGAGTCACGACTCGCAGCGCTGATGAGTCACTGAGTGAGTCATCACCTACACAGACTACACCTTCCTCTTAATGACCTGTGACTCGGCTGACGGCTCTGTAGGCCGCCTCCCGTGGTGGAAGTCATTAAATCAGCCAGTTGCACTTTGATGAAGTGACTAAAAAGACGGTTTCATAACCTGGTTACTGCTTAAAAACTAGTTCCCATGTGGAGTGTGATGTCCACAGAGGAGGAGGTGAGTCATGTGTCCTTCAGGTGACGTAAAATGATGGTGACACTGACCTTCAGCTTTCAGAAACAAAAAACTGCTGTTATTTATTAACCTACTGAAGTTTGTCAAAGTACTACTAAATGTAAAAATACGAATATACTATAAACTATATGAGATGAGTTTACAGTTTATTGTCACTGAGCACAGGCTCGTTGAAACTACTGAGACAATGAAAAACAGTTTAGCTTCAAACCAGAATTGCAAAAAGCAGCGACGTGCAGGGTGATGTGTGGAGAATAAGCAGTAGGCGACAGACATTATGTGGTTAACGTGGTGACGTTCAGGCACAGAAACACCTGGCAAGATTAGAGTCACCAATTCAGTATCTGACCAAATGTCTCCCCTTCTGTTCCTGAGATATGACGTTAAAACATGATGATGTCACAGTCAAGCTGACCTTTGACCTTTTGACCTTCATTATTTTATCCTATTAGACATTTGTGTCAAGTTTGGTCAGAATTAGTGAATGAATTCTTGAGTTATGGACAGAAACATGTCTGTAAGGTCACACTGACCTTTGATCTCCAAAATTCTAATCAGTTAATTTTTCAGTCCAAGTGGACGTTTGTGCCAAATTTGAAGAAATTTCCACAAGGCGCTCTTGAGACACTGTGTTCATAAGGACGGGACAGACAAACAGAGACAGACATGATGCCTATTGATGGTGCAGAGCCATAACAAACACTGTTGCTGTTAGTTGGTCAGCTCGGCTGGCGTCTCTCTGAGGTGTCACATCATCCACCCTCCCCTCCACCTCCTGCTGACAGTCAGCTCATAGACTACATCATGTTAAACAACGCTGACATGATGCATATAAAACACACAAATGTAACCTACTTGTGTTTTTTCAGAAAAGCATAATGCTAGAATCTTCTTCTGGTGTCTGAGCTGCAGGATCAGCGTCTTCAGTGTCTGTGAAGTGATGCTGATCTGATGCAACTGTTTGCAGAGTATTTAAATGTGACGACACCTGTTTTATGTCTCCTCAGAATTCTGACGTCTCAGAGATACAGATCTTAACTGCACTAAGCTGACCACTCAACACAAACACGCTCTTTCCTCTCTTCTCTCCCTCCATCCTTGGTGTCAAGCTGATGTGTATCAAAGCAGTCGACTGCATCCTCTTTGAATCCTACAGAATGATGACAGTTCACATGAAGGCTGCACCTTGAAATATCGATGTTGCTTCGACTCAATACTGCAGCCCGCGGGACGCTGCTAAGCTCCTCTTTAAAACGCTCGTTTGGAAATGACTCAGCATCAAATGTGGAATTTGCTTGTGCACTGAAACAAAAGAGCGAAGCATGAAAAGGGATCAGTCAGTGTCACCTCAGAGATGGAGAAACACTGCTGTTTGGTGATTATGACTGAGCTGAGGGGAAGAAAGAAGAAGAAGCGATGGATTTGTTTTACAGAACAGAATATTTAGAGGAGAGCAGATGAGTTAGTTTGATGAATGGCGGCCTCGCTGCTCTGAGATAAGCTGAGGAAACATTAGTACAGCCTGAGCAGCCATGAACTATATTACTGAACACCGACGCCGTGCAGCGTGTTTCCTCTCGCTGACTGATCTCCTCCTGAATCGCTTCAGACTGGTTATCATTCCCGGAGTAACACACCATGGTCTGATGAAGTAAAGTGAAACCACCTCTCCTTTCTTTTTTAGCACCCTCACCCCCACCTCCACCCCCGCACCGGTGATAAGTATGTGTCACTGCTCTGTGTTTATGGGAGCAGAGGAGGTTAATAAAAGGCTGATGCACGCCATCCGGGATTCCCAGGTAATCAAATAGAAGAATTATGTGCTGCATTAACTGGTGTGTTGCTTCTAATATTTCTCCAGACTAATGAATTTATAAATAAACACAGTGAGGGGGACGGCTGTTTAGACAGAAGATGGAGGAGGATGAAGAGGCAAACAGCTGCAGAGACGAGTGATGGAGCCGCCATGGAAACAAGACCTGAGGAGTCTGAGGAGAACACGACAAATGTCCATGGAGACGGATGTGGGCTGTAGGTGGAAGTAAACAAGCCGACATCTCTGCAGCAGAACATCACTTTGAAACCTGAATGAAACACTGATGGAATTCACTTCTCAAGAGCGCCTGCAGAGAAATCCGTCCTGCACATGCTGACGTTCAAACAAAAGGTCAGAATGGAAAAATCTGTAACTAGGTTTGGTCAAAGTTTCAGCAGACAACGAGACTGCTCTTCTCTTCCAACAACAGAATCCAAAAGTCTCTGCTCCATGAAATGAATTTCATTTTGTTTCATCTACATTAATTTATTGAGAAGTGTGCAGACAGACGACCCACCAGGAGCACAAAAGACCATCAGTCCGCACTGAGCCGACAACGCTGCTGATCTGCTGGCTGGTCCCTCTTATGTTTCAGATGTTTGTTCATTTATGCATTTCTTATGATTCACTGTGATTTAACCTTTCCAACATTTTCTCTGATGTTGATCACAAATAAACGTCCATAAATCACCTTCTAAATTACAGGGGGAAAAAATGCATCTTACTGCAACCTAATCCAATCTAAATCAAATGTAATTAATTTGCTGTAACCGCTTATCCTGTTGAGGGTCACGGGGGTGGAGCCTATCCCAGCTGACACTGGGTGAGAGGCAGGGTTCACCCTGGACAGGTCACCAGACTATCACAGGGCTGACACATAGAGACAGACAACCATTCACACTCACATTCACACCTACGGACAATTTAGAGTCACCAATTAACCTGCATGTCTTTGGACTGTGGGAGGAAGCTGGAGCACCTGGAGGAAACCCACACTGACACAGGGAGAACATGTCGGAGCACCTGGAGGAAACCCACGCTGACACAGGGAGAACATGTCAGAGCACCTGGAGGAAACCCACGCTGACACAGGGAGAACATGTCAGAGCACCTGGAGGAAACCCACGCTGACACAGGGAGAACATGTGGGAGCACCTGGAGGAAACCCACGCTGACACGGGGAGAACATGTCAGAGCACCTGGAGGAAACCCACGCTGACACAGGGAGAACATGTGGGAGCACCTGGAGGAAACCCACGCTGACACAGGGAGAACATGTCGGAGCACCTGGAGGAAACCCATGCTGACACAGGGAGAACATGTCAGAGCACCTGGAGGAAACCCACACTGACACAGGGAGAACATGTCAGAGCACCTGGAGGAAACCCACGCTGACACAGGGAGAACATGTCAGAGCACCTGGAGGAAACCCACGCTGACACAGGGAGAACATGTCAGAGCACCTGGAGGAAACCCACGCTGACACAGGGAGAACATGTCGGAGCACCTGGAGGAAACCCATGCTGACACAGGGAGAACATGTCAGAGCACCTGGAGGAAACCCACACTGACACAGGGAGAACATGTCAGAGCACCTGGAGGAAACCCACGCTGACACAGGGAGAACATGTCAGAGCACCTGGAGGAAACCCACGCTGACACAGGGAGAACATGTCAGAGCACCTGGAGGAAACCCACGCTGACACGGGGAGAACATGCAAACTCCACACAGAGGGGCTCCAGCCGGTCGACATATTCAGACTGCGAACCCTCTTGCTATGAGGAGACAGTGAAGCCACTGCACCACTGTGCTGCCTGAATCTAATAAAGGATGAATAAAAACCGTCTTATTTTGTAGCTCACAGTGCACCTCACTGAATCCTTGGCAACATTATCATTAATATTATTTAAGTGGGAAGTTACAAAGATTTCTCAGTTAACTCCTGCATGTTTAAGGCTACACAGCGCTGAGTCAAGACTCGAGAAAGGTCTGGGGTAACCCATCACCCTTCTGCTGTAGAGGAAAAAAACATTCTGGCTTGTTTGGTTATTCTCTAAACCACCAAAATAGTGTCAAGGGGATCATACACAGTGACAGGGCTAACGATTAGCATCACACTGCTAATGTTACCTAATGATTAGAATTGCGTTCACCAACAAGTCGAGTTGTTTCGGTGTTGGCACTGTTTGTTGGGACCGTTTAACGGCTCAGTGTTGGGTGTTAGCCCGTGCTGACTGGGATGACTCTCTGGGAGGAGAGCTGATGCATTCGCAGAGGCAACAGAAAGTTTGCTGATCCAGTGAGTCAGATGGCCCAAGATCAGAACCGCTGTGCATAAGTGATCATATTCAGGTACCATTTGACTGAAGACCTTTTGAAAGATGTGGCAAATCAGCTCCAAGTGGTCGTGTCAGAAAACAGATCAACGTCAGGTATGAAAGTCCTGTGAGACAGAGTCTGGCTTTTCAGGGTTTTTTAAGTTGTTTCATTTGTTGCAGATCTTTACAACTATTCACCGACAGAACAAAGCAGGTGTGCCTTGTTGCATGATCCATAATTTGGATGCCCCCAAGGGGGATTTTGAAAACAGCAACACACTGATAGCAGACGGAGGCCAATGACCCAAAGGCAGGTTTGTAGCCACAGTCTACATCCTGTGAGTCAGACTAACTTGAGGCTAACCTGTTGTTTCAGTGCCACATGCAGCCACATCACGTTGGTGTTCCTGAAGAGTAATAAACCATCACTCAGATTTGTCCACGCTGTGATGTCGCAGCCGTATGTGAGATGTGGAAATCCATGAATATTGCTGATGATGTCAGCAGCGCTCATGTCAGAAACAAAAACAATGAAAACAGTTTAATTTCAAACCAAACGGTAGCTGCAGGTTTTGTTCACGCCTCATGTGATTTTTAGCTTCACTCTAATGCTCCACATGGCAAATAGCCGGGAGACATTATTCCCTCCTGTTATCTGCTGCCAGGACTCTGCTCAGATGGTATTACGGGCCTCAGTTACCCAGTCAGCATTCTCAACCTCTGAAGGAATGAAAAGCAAATATCTCTCAGCGTTTTTCCTCACAATGCTGCTGATTCAGAGATAATAAGGGCAGGTTCCTCAGGGTCTTACAAATGTGTCTGTGTTCCAGGAGCTGCAGAGTAATAACCTCTGATCAGAAAACCCCTCTGACACCACAGTTTCTTCCTCACGTGTGTGCAGTTTGGCTTTTACCTCATGTCCAAAGACAAACAGATCTGAAACTCTGTTTTTGGTAAATGCTTTACACTCTAAGTGTCAGACTGCAGACGCAGGTTTGGTTAAACTCAAAGGTTTCACTAACAGCATTGTGGCCTGAATGAGGCCGGTGTTAAGACATGAAATCCAGTTAACGTGAGCAGCTCCTGCTGAAACAGACTTTATTTATGTGCTCATTTATTCTTAATTAAAGCTATGGAGTACTTACTTCCATCTACAAGACAGTTGAGCATACACTTCCAGCCTAACAAGGGCGAGTATCGACTATACGTTCTGCACTTTATGAGCTGGTTTTTATCTCGAAGCAGATCTGTGAAAATGAAATCTTCAGAGTTTCAGTCTTCACATAAAACAACTGACTGACTGAGACAATTACACAGTGAAAACGGTTCCTCCGTGTCAACCTGTCGATACTCCCCGCTCTGCAGAAAAAGACGTTTCATCGAGTGGTGCATATATCGACTATCTACTGCGTGTGTATGAAAAGTAGAGCACATCTTCTCCGATGTCTCGTATACTTTTATTACTTCTCATTCTTTCCAAAGAAAAGAGACGTTTTTGGAAAACATGGATTCTCTTTTCTTCTGCAATAAAATCTGAGTTTCATTTTGTGTCTGTTTGATTAATGAATGATGATGTGGGAACAATTGTTTTCAGCGCATTGTGTCTTATTTAGTAAAGCTGGGTCAGTTTTCAATTTGGTGTATGAGCTTAAACCAGTTTGACTGTCGTGGTACCATTGTCATTATGACACGTTCTGGCAAATTAAAAAGTCGCCTACATCATCAACCTGCGCTGACGGCATCATGGCGCTAAATCCCACTCATATTGCTTTAGTAATAAGCAACATGATTTACATAATAATATGTTTACGCCCCGTGAAAAGAGTTCTGCTAATAAAAAGCTAGGCTACTGCTGTTGGTCATATTATCATTTCAAGTAAACATCAGGATGTAACACTGGAATTCCACTGAATGCGTGGCTGTTGTGGAACGGCTGCGCTGGTTATCCGCTGCATGCTCCGCCGTCCGTCAACACCCACCGGCTGCGTTTGCGGTGCGTAGCGGTGCAGCTCCACCGAACAGCGAGTCACGAGGACCCACGAGATGGAATTTGGGGGTAAAATAAGTTTTCTGTTTCTGTTTGAAAAAGTAACGTTACAAACTTGAGCAGACAGCAGGCAGGCTACCTATTTATCTTTTCAGTGGATACGTCTCCAGTCTGACGTCGACCGCACAGCTGATAGCTACGTGGTTTGTTTTAGGAATGCACGATATATATCTGGCTGAAAAATTATGTTTCAGTTTCAGTCACACTAACAGGTTGACGTGTTTTTTAAAAGTCCAGTTTTAGTCGTACCAACACAATAAATCAATTTTCTCTGATGTCATGGAAACATGTTGAGTGACGTCATGACCCTTCCTTGTTTTTAAGGTTCCCTGTTTCAGCAGGAACTACAGAGGGACCATTTAGGATGTTCATGTTTCAAGTTTTAAACAGTCTATAGCCAATTAACAATCAATACCTGATCAGTGTCTGTGGTCAGGATCAGGGTGGGATATCTTCCTGCACACCTGACACTTCTGGAATCAACGAGGAGAGTTATGATCGACTGTCTGCTGGGAGACTCTGGACTGTGACATGTCCATATCCAAATATCCATCAACCTAGATACAGTATGATACTCCAGTCTGTCCTCACAGCGTGTGTACGCCAGGACGTCACTTTGTTCTGACTCTGCGGTGGCGGTTAGTTCATCAGAGTCGACTCAACGACTGCAGAGACGAAGAGAAGTTGAGAGAGAAGCTGAGAAAACTTTAGATAAGAGAGAAACTGTTTCCCTGCTAATCAGTCTCCCACCACCTGACTAATCACTCTGGATGTGTCCTCCGCCTGTGTGTGTGTGTGTGTGTGTGCAGGCTCCTATCTTCAACACCCTGCTGGAAACCAACGCTGTCTAATTATATTACTGCCGCTGTGTGTCGGTGTGTGTGAGAGAGTTTACATGTGGGTGTGTGTGTGTCGACAGATAGAAGGAACCTCCCGCAATCAATACATGGTGGATTACTCACAAATCTGCAGATAACCCACAAAGACCGAGCACATTTCTCACACAGACACACACACACACACACACACACACACACACACACACACACACACACACACACACACACACACACACACACACACACACACACACACACACAGAGAGAACTCCTCTATCAGATATTTTATAATAGTCATCTAAGAAGACGCAGAACGTATTCTGGGATTGATAGCATCAGAAATAAGAAGATTTAGGGGCAATTACATCATCTGCACAAAGACCAGACTCCTCTAATGATGCACCTCTCATGGATTTATCATCCATCTCTGAATCTCAGCGCGGTCCTGACTGACCGACAGCAGACCTGTAACAGCAGACCTGTAACAGCAGACTGCAGAGGTGGAACCATATTAACCATAAAAGCATACGTCCTGTCACACAGTCTGCAGGGACGCGGCTCAATGACTGAATGTTACACTGTGTGTGAGGTCCGGCTATTACTTTCTCACACTGCATTGTTACAATGCATTTCTATGTATGAGGAGTAAAACACACACATATCCGTCCCAATATTAGCACATACTGAAGAATCAGAGGCCGTGCTCACAAAGCATCCTCAAGGTGATATGCTGCATTTAATTTACCTCAGCGGTCGGGAGTCAGACCTGGACATGACGGTACACACACTGTTAATGTCATCAACGAAAACTATGACAAAAACTATGAGTCAACGACTTTTCTTTCCATGATTAAGACAAGATGATGACGAGCTATAAATAGATCTTGAAAATAAAAACTAAGATGAAATCTATGTTTCATTTTCACTGATGAGATGTGATGAAAGTGTTGGTGGTGGACAATGGGACATTGAAAGCCGAGAGCGGCCGTGCTTGTAATGATCTACAGATGCCTGATGAGCGACAGGCTGATAAACTCCAGTAAATAGTCTGCACCAGGATGTTTGGGTTGGTGCGAGTTGTGAGCTGTAATTCAGCAGTAAATAATCAGCTGTGTGTGTGTGACTGTGGATGGTGGAGCTGCTGAATGGATCTGTGGAGTTTGTTAGTTGCAGCGGTGGCTGTTAGCAGCTAGCTCCGCTCGCAGCCTTCACAGCTTCACCCCGCAGGACTCCACTCAGTCCGGACTGGAGAAGGTTTGTGGGTTGATGGTGTTTGACAGGCAGGTAGGAGGCTCAGTTATCTGTGAGTGTAGCTGTGCTGTAAGTAAACAGGCTGAACTCAGATCAGTTTTCTCTGACAGAGATGAAAGTTTAGTTTGAATCACCAGCTCTGTGAGAGGACACCAGTTTAAACCTCCAGACTAACATGTTGCACATGAAGAAACAAGTTATGTTTCTGCTTCTTAACAGTCACATGGATAAGTCAGAGTTTACAATGAACCTGGGGACAAATCCTAGTTGGCTCACATTAGTTATTTGTTGAGAGCATAAATAGAGAGCTTTTCAGATGATGATCAGTAAGTGTGTGCTTGTAAATCAGCCCTTAAACCTGTCACACACTGCTGGAGACATGACACACACATTATCTTATACAACCTTCTCACCTTGACTCTGATTTATCATCCATGAGTTAACCTCACTGGATTACTTAAATTGACTTTTGACTTTAAGTCAACTAAAATGTCGACTTTTTGTCGACTGAAACGTTTTGAGTTGTCATCAACTAAAACTATGAAGGATAAAATGGTGACTGCACTCCAGTACAAAAAGCCGGAAAACCAAGATGTTGTTAAAGTTACCACTGTTAGCAACAACACCTGACGACACATTACACTATCATACTTGCCAACACTGGGTTGTGAAAAATAGGGAGATTTTTTTCATCAGTGTATCGGCCCACGGAACAATGTTCCTTCGCCAGGTGTGTGTATAATTGTCGTCATTTCTTGCCTTGTATTTTAAACCTGATGAAGGAAACTTGTTCTGAAAATGTTGTTTCTTTGATATTCAATAAATGATTCTGTTTACCATTGAGGACAATGAAAAAATGAGCAGTTTTAATTGTTGAAATGAGTACCAGAAGGCTAAACAATAAGGCGGTTACACTGCAATGCATTTAGCATGCAATATTTATTGCACATCAAATTAAAAAGTGTGTGCCACTGACTGTGGGTACTATACTGGCTGGCTCTAACCCAGGGGAAGGTTTCGGTCCACGCTGTGTTGAATCTGGAAACATATTTCTTTTTTTCTTTTTCAATTTTTCTTTTCTTCGGAGGAGTGTCAGGTGTCTGTCTTTCTCTATCCATCTCTGTCTGGGCTCTGAACTGAGCAGAAGACAGAAACCAGCGAGTGACAGTGTCACGTCACCAGCTTGCCTCATACGCACAGGCAGGCCAGGTTTGCCAGATACTGCAACAAATATCCCCAACAATATTACTTGTTTCCTTCACTGTAAAATCGGGAGATTAGCGGGAGAAATTACTGACCTGGAGCATCGCGGGAGATAGGGTTAAAAATCGGGAGTCTCCCGCGTGAATCGGGAGAGTTGGCAAGTATGCACTATATTATGTACACACTAACACTGTTGCAATACGTCCATCGGGTAGAAGTTGGACTGAACTGCGAGTATGACTGTTTTAATGAGACACAAGAAGTGCTCATAAACAGTTCATCACTTCACCTTTCACTGCTGTTTATGCACTGAGCCACGGATGCACCACCGATTCGTGAGGTTCCTCCAACTTTCTCCGCTAAATTTCTGATGTCAGGGGGCGTTCTGGATGAAATTTCCAACCGGGAGCTCAGAAATTCTGACTTTCAGGTGCAGTTGCATCAACAAACGCAGCACATTGACTTTAAGATCTTACTCCTCACCTTTAAGGTCGTCCACAACCTCGCTCCTCTGTACCTCTCCCAACTCCTGCACGTCCACACCCCCACCTTCACTCTCAGGTCTGTGTCTTAAATCCACCTCGTTGTCCCCATAGCTCGCCTGATCACCATGGGGTATCAAGTCTTCAGCTGCTCCGCCCCTCACCTCTGTAGCTCCTCCCATCGGACATTCGCAACACCTACTCTGTCTCCACTTTTAAATCCAGCCTCAAAACTCACCTCTTTCAAATCAGTCCGACTCCTGTCCATCCAGCCACACACATCCACTCCTGACACAGAATTTTATGCACTGTAAACTTGTTTTACTGAATATTTATGTGTTGTTATGTTATTATTATCTTATTATTTATTTGCTTACGTGACTCTATTCCTCATCTCGTTGACCCTTTTCATCTGCTGTTATTTTCTCTCTGTCTGTAAGGTGACCTTGAGTTTTGTGAAAGGTGCCTAGAAATAAAGGGTCTCATTCACGAAAAGTGAGTAAATCTGTGTGTAGATTTGCACATAAAAGCCGACTCTACTAAAAACCTACTCCGGATTCAGGAACGCCGCGGGAAACTCAGATTTGATCGTAAACAGGTGTGTATGATCATGAATGCCAATCCATCGTAAAGTGACAGCGCGCCCATGAATAGCCAATGACCACCATATAAGGAGGTGTATGTGCATCCTGTCGACCTGTCAGTCATGGCGCAGAGAAAGAAAGAGAGAGAAAGAAAAAAGAATTTTTCCGAAGCGGAGATCGAAATAATTTTGGGTGAAGTGGACAACATGTGGAACACATTTTATTTTCTTCAGTTAGTGGTGGTGTGGCAGGGACAGGCAAAGCGAAGGCCTGGAGGGAGGTGACAGATGCTGTTAATGTTGTCTCCGTGGTACAAAGAACCATGTCAGAGGTGAAGTGTAAATAGTTTGATATGAAACTGGAGGCAAAGAAATGCATAAGCACACACACAAAAAATACAGCAGTCACCAAACAAACAGAAGATTCATTTGTGGGGTTTTGAATGAAGTGGGAACGGGAAACCAGAGATGTTTTGTGCGTAATGGATAAACTAAATCAGTGATGGCTGTCAGAATGTAGAGCTATTTAACATTTATTTTAACAAATGATACGCATAACATATAGTCTATAGCCTAGCAGGTTTGTATGCATCGTCTTCAAATTTGCCTATTTGAATCTTAATAGCCTAAAGCTCTGTTTTACACAACGTAAATTAATCATTATCAAATCAGATTTATTCATTCAAACGATCGTCCTCCTTCCACCTGCTGCCCCTGCTGAACCCAGGCATCGAGGCCGAAGAGGCTGTGATCCGGCTGTCCTTAAAGATATTTTTATTATCATCATTCAACGTGTAGAAAGAACGTGTAATCTATTGAGTCGATTTACGTAGATAATTCACAATCATGAACCTAATCTGGATCTCAACCTGCTAATTGCCAAATAATTTAACTAAATGTGTTATATTTTTAATATTTTGTCATGTTTAGATTACGTGTTTCAAAGGCATCTGTGTATTGTGTACATAACAGAGCACAATACGAATTAAAATTGTAATTTCCAATAGTGAAAAGCAATATTTATGTGCTTTACTAAATTTACACAAGCACTACGAGTGGTCAGGAGCAGGAGTAGATTTTGTTAGTAGCTACGAAAAGATCGGAGCTACTAAAATATTGATGAATGCGGACATGCACGTAAATTTCCGTCTGCGAACAGTTTACACACAAATTCCCTCTGCTCACGTTTCATGAATGAGACCCAAAGTGTATTACAATTATTAAATGGAAGACACCAACAGTAGCTCCTGTTAGAGGGCATGTCAACACTGAGAGTGATTAACAAGGTGATAAAAGCAGCTCTGAAGTCTGAGAGAAGTCGCAGATGATGACAATTATTGTCTCAGTGATTTGTAAAACTACAGTTATTAAACTTTGAGTCTGGTAATAATCACCTCGTGTCTGTAACTGTCCTGAATATCGTCCCAAACTCAACCTGTTGCACAGATAGAGATATTGAACGCAGCTCGGGTGACGCTGAGAAGGACTGCTGTGCAATTCATTTTATCAAATCACGCTTCAAAAAGCAGCACAGATCAATGATCAAGGTCTTAAACATGTGAAGATACTGGGCCAGTGTTTGGTGTTGGCACAGTTAAAAGATTTGTCGGGGCGTCCTCTGTGCTCCCTGGCAGCGCTGTGTCCTTTAATAATCCTCTAAAAACTGCAGCACATAAATGTCAGGTCACATCCTAACTGGTGAGTTGTGAAGAGTCATCAGATCGTTCTAAATGTCACTGAGATTATTCAGGCAGCAATCAACATCACTGTACACGCTAATTAATTCCCTTCAGGCTCCTGTGACTCCACAATTGATAACTGATCTGCTTTTGTTTTTACATCTATATGGAGAAACACGTGGAACAGGAAGGCATGTGTCTGGGGTTTAAGGGTGTTGTTTCCAGTTAAGCCTCGTCTCCACCAAACCCTTTCAGTCCAGCACCTTTGGAACCAGCAGTGAGCCTTCAGACATGGTACCTAGACCCTCGGTGTGTTCAGACAGTCCTCTTAAATGTGGGCGGGGTTGTTGTCACTCACTGCTCCGTCCAGCACTCGCTGTATTTCCTCATCAGCGGTGACACAGATGGAAGTCTGCACCTGGTTTATCGTCCACAGAACGAGGCTGCACGCCCACATTTTCAGAACAAAATAGAACAGGCTGCAGTGAGAGTCTCTCTCCATGGGATATTTAAAAATAGCAGCTTTGTGCATTTAGTCCTTCTCAGGCAAGCTCAGGGGTTTAGTGTTGCTGTAGCCCACAGGAAGTGAGGATTAGAATATATGACCTTCACATAATCCGCTCCAAATTAATCTATATTTTTAAAGTCATTACTAAAAGTGTGTGTCATATAAAAACTAAAGTGATGCTCAAAGTTGTCACAGTGAAATTTAAGGTGTGCTGATGGATTCACGTCATCAACTCATGCATTGAGTAACATTACAAGTTAACGTTCCACCTTAAAAGTTGCCAGCAGTCGGCCCAGTGAATGAAGTTATTTTTTCTCTTTCATTTTATAGTTGTAGTTTACTGATGTATGAACAGAGGTTACATAAAACCAGAGTGACCGTCCTCTACTGACCAATCAGACTGCAGGGTTTCTAGCTCCACCTTTTAGTACCAGATCTGTGTGCTAGGTACCCCAACAGAGGGGGGACCAAACATGGGGACGCTAAGGAACGCTGCTGTTGGGACCATCCACACAAAGCGTACTGAACCGTACTGCTCGGTGGAAACGGGGCTTTAGAGTCACAAACTCTGTCATGTTAATAAAAAACTGCGCCCCCTGCTGGGACACTGACAGTGCAACAAAATGTCAACCTGGCGACCAGGTAACAAAACGGCCTCTGAGTGATCATTGCTACAGAAACTGATGAGCCTCTTACCTGCTTCCCTGGAGAGCTGCATGAAGGCGTCCACTCCCTTCTCCCCGTAGCTGCCCTCTGAGGCCACAGTGGAGACGTAGTTCCAGCCCATGGCCTTGACGATGTCCACCATGGCCTGGGCCTGGAAACTGTCCGGAGGGACCACTCGAGAGAAGAAGTCGTACCGCCGGTCGTCACTGAGCTCCGGTGCCGTGGATGCATAGCTGATCTGAGGGATCTGGAAGGAGAGAGGAAGAGAGAGGATGAGGAGTCAGGATGGTCGGAGCGTCATCGAGGACTGGGGACAGAGAAGTGTACTGTATGAATGTAAGGTAGGGTTGTGCTGCTCAGTATGTCTGGATGAGTACGGGTTTTAAAAAGGTGTAGAGGCAGATAATGTATCATTTTATACTAAAAGGTGAAAATAAGGTCAGTTACACAAGGTTTAGAAAGCAGCTGGTCAAATATCAGATTTGGCAGCAAAAAGGTCCCATAAGAGGTGTTTAGATAAGTGAGTGGTTCGTGCATAAGTCAAGCCTTGGGAGGTTAAATGAGGGAGAACATTCTGGGTTAGGGTGACCTGACCGTTGGGACGGATGAGCCAAGTTTCGCAATAGAAACTGTTGTTTTTGCCAGAAAAGACGAAGAAAAATAGGATGTATTGACGCACGAACCTCAGTTCCAGGAATAAGCAGGAAACCAGGAGAACTTAGGATTCCCAGAAAATGCGACCCAAGCGTGTACACACACACACATACACACACACACACACACACACACACACACACACACACACGAACGAGCAGACACCGAGTATAAAGACATTTGAAATGTGATTGTTCAGGGCTGTTTCCAACTGATTTGATGTGTAGACTAGTATACTGTTGTATGCTAATGATCTGCGATTAAAGTAACCCCGTTGGCTGTAACTTTTCTCCATGGTTCTACGAGTCTCTTCATTTCAGTGTTTACTGAAGTTGAGCATTTTTCTTACAAAGGCAAACATTAAATATCAGACACCATCACAATGTTAAACCAAGCGACAACCTCCAGGGCTGACGAGTGCGGTAATGCGCATGTGCCAAAAGCTGCAGTTCATTGACTGGCCACTAGGGGCTGGGCGCAACAGAGCAAATCCTCAGACTCCCGATGTTGAACTTTTCTATATATATATATATATAATTGGTTAATATTAATTCAACATCATCTTCCTGGCGCACGGGCTGAGGTGAGAAACCTCGATGAGACTTATGTGTCAACGGATGCATACGTTTCCATGACATCAGAGAAAATGATCTATTGTACCAGTCTTTTAAAATCCCTGTAAACATGTCAGTGTGAGTGAAATGGTCCTGCAGTGAATGTGTCACAGTGGGACTAACACACCCAGATCATGTGACTCCTGCATGTATACAGTCAATCAGACCCAAACTGGCCGAGGCGCTCTGAGCATGCTCCACAGTTTCCGCCCCGGGCTTTGACCCGGAAGACCAATAGCATTAAATGTGTCAGAGAAGAAGAAGCCGGTAACAACATGGAGAAATCTACATCCAGAGCCGTGAGTTTTTGGACATAGACTAATGAGTAAAATAATCCACTCCCGGTCTCTCTTATTATCATCAGGCTGAACTGAAATATTCCCAAATGACTGAAACCTGAAGGTTCAGAAATAATAAAGAAATTAAAATCTGACAGACAGATGTGTCTTTAAAATGTGGAGCTGCAGCTTCACTCAGTGGAAACAGAGTTAGCTCCCGTTAAAGAAAACTTTCCCTCAGAGCCGCTGCTCTCACTGTGTCTGTATGAAGATGAGGATGAAGGCAGGAGATGAAGAGGGGATTCCCTCTGTTTGCTGCCAAATGAGTTTGACACAGTGAAGAGTAAACGTGTTGACGGTAATTAGACTGTGAGAGGTCAGGGATCATCTGATCTCTGTCCGTCAGGGTCGTCACTAATGGATGGTGAAGATTAAATTCCATCCCTCAGGAAAACTCTTAAAGTTGCAAATCCTCCCTCAGCAGATATTTCTTCCTCCAATTACCCTCTGATCCCAACGCTCACTCACATTATGTCCAGGTTAAAGTTGGCTGTATGCAGAGCAGTGTTGCTGTGTGTGTGGAGCAGTTCCTGTCAATCACACACAGCGTCTTTAAACTGAGGTGCTCAGTGAGGTCCTGCAGCAAGTGCAGACTGACTCTGGGTCCACAGAGAAAATATCTACTTTAACAGTTCATGTGATGTTGTGTTGTTCAAGTTGTGCTGGAGCAGACCTTCTGTTTCACCGTCCATACTGTGTCACACTGCGTCCGTCATTACATCCAGACTGCAGACGGTCAGTCCGGTTCCAGGATATTCAGTTTATGCACATACATAAATATATATTTATAAATATTTCGGCGTATCAGTGAGGGCCAGAGTCTAAATCTTTCTAGATTTGAGTCTGGATTTCCAGGCTAGATAATCACGTTTTTTACAGTGTCTTTCACCCCCGACATTTGTTTTATAAGCTGCCTTTGGTTCTTTTCCCTGCGACTTCTCAGCCCCCGAACAAGTGATGTTGAGCTTGCTGTGGCTCTTTAACCAGCAACATTTCACCCCCACTAACGGGGGTGTTTTCTTGGGACCAATGGCTCTTTTCCCAGCTGATTTTTACCCCCCAAATGTGGGTGCTTGTTAGCCCCTGAACATTGGTGTTATTATTTGGTGGCATACTGTTTGTTTTCCGGCGATTTCTCAGCCCCGAACAGGTGATGTTTAGCTTCCTGTGGCTCTTTCTCCAGCAGCATTTCACCCCTAAAACGTGGACTTTTCTTTGGGACCCGTGGCTATTATTTGTTTTTAAAGCAGGACTAGAGCCAGGAAAAGCATTTGTTCTTCTTTGTTCTTCTTGCTGTGTCTCCAGCGGGGACTGTGACTTAAACCATGTTAACCACAGCACTGTTGAAACATAAAGTTTAAACATTGCTGTTACATAATACATACAAATGGAACATACTATCTGTGATTTGCAGAAATGTATAATACCAACAATTATTTTGGCTGGGATGCATTTATCACCATTAAGTCACACAGAGGTGTTGAGCTACATTGTGCAGCTGCGAGTCTGCCTTCAGTCTTCATCTCATGCTGCACGCAGCTTTAACAACGTCCACCATTAAGGCAGAGCGACCTGTGTGCAGTCTGAGAGGTGAAACCCAGGGCAGCGCCACTCGCTGCTGAGTGAAGCTTATTTCTGTCAGTGGACGGTGATAACTGAGTGTAAAAACATCCTGACCAGCTTCTCTCCTCTGGATTACAGATAGTCACAGGAAAGTGTTCAGAGAATTAGAAGAACAAGCTTGACAGTGATTTTGGTCCTCGTGACGTCATGAGTCAGTTATATATTCTTCCATTTCATTATGCTTGTTTTGTGCTGGTCATCACTGTTTTGCATTATAAAGCAGTCTCTGAGCTGACATTGAAAATGACTAATTTGGGACTATTTCAAGAAAAGGAGAAACTGACCTCTGAGGAACAGAGGAGGTCAGACGGACAGAGTCAGGTCAGCTGATTAAACAGTTCCTTTCAGTTTCATTTATCAGTGTATCGTCATGCTTCAGACGGTCCACACGACGCCTGACAGTCACACAGCAAAGTGTTTGAGGTTTTGTACAAAGCTGCAGCGAGGGTCACAGTCACCTGTCACAGTGAGGCTGAACACAGCGACGCAGCCGCAGAGCCTCAGGTCTTCACCAAACTGTGCTGCGTTAGTGGCGCTGTCCTTGAAACGCAGCTGAAACGTGTTTAAGCTTTTATGGCTTCTGACTCAAGAAGTCACAAAGGCCACCTCATCTGGCCGCCGGTGATAGATGCTGCATCACACACACGCACAAAGTCATAAAAACACTTGCACACAAAATGTAAAGTACACACACACACACACACATGTTACTGCGGGTGAACGTACTGTTGCACAAACCAGAGCTCAGAGACAAGCATGCAAGCACATGAATATGCAGATGTTGCGTGTGTGTTGCTGAATCTGGGGTTGAGGCCTCCGGCATGAAAACACAGTAAAACCTCAGGGAACCAAAAACACCTTCAACCTGCTGCTGCTTTATTCACCACACACACACACACACACACACACACACACACACACACACACACACACACACACACACACACACACTATACAGGTTCATCACAGTTACTGACACTGCGTGAGGCCGTTACCCTCCCAGACAGAGGCGGAGGACAGGAGATCTGACAGCGTCACTTCATAATTCACATACTCGTTTTGGAAGAAGCAAAACAACTTCCTCTGATGTGACCCATAAACACACCTGAGCTGAATAAGCGTGCTGAGAGGCGTGGTACGAGGTGGAGGTCTGTGGACTTGATCTCTGACTGACCTTTAGAAAAACTCCACAGCCTCCATGTGCATAAACACTCGAGCACGCTCAGACACCAATAGATAAAATAATCAGATATTAAAGATTTGATCCAAACTAGACTTTCACCGATTTATCTGCAGCGCACACACAGGCACATGTGCAACTCACGGCTTGGGCGATGTGAGGAAGTGAAACATGGACGGCTTCTCACCTTAATCATTAACGCACACACATCAAAAGAGAGAAGGAGGAAGTTGTTCACTGTCCGTGTTAAACTGAACTGCGGAGCTCTCACTGCTGCACTGTGCTGCTTGAAACTGACGAGGCGCGTGTCCACGTGCTGAAGAAGCGTGTGTCCACACGTTTACTGGCGGGCGCGTCCTGAAGACCTGTGTGAATTTTCCACAGGAGATATTTTTACTTTTTTGTCTATTCAAGAAATTACCCACCAAGAATTATTATTTTATTTATCCATGGTTTTATTTATGTATGCCTTTTATTATGTATGACATCGTAATCGGCCCAAAAAACTGTAATCGGTGCAAGTCTAATCCAAACTGTGGAGGACGTGAACAAAGAGAACGCCAACAGCT
This sequence comes from Epinephelus awoara, assembly GCA_035609425.1. NCBI lineage: Eukaryota > Metazoa > Chordata > Actinopteri > Perciformes > Serranidae > Epinephelus > Epinephelus awoara. The sequence goes on along the minus strand of CM069296.1, from coordinate 47,449,149 downwards.
CAACACGTCTTCGCCCTCAACTTGTCAAACACAGCTGCACCGAGGCACCCTGAGTGTTTGTCTGCGACGCACAGCGCTGCATTGTTAGCTGACGCTCAGAGCAACTGTGTAGTGCAGACTAAACACTATGACATTTTTGGTGGGCGGGGCTTATAGAGGAAGATGATGTGAGTGGTGCGCTCAGAAACACTCATCCAAAGTGTCGGAGCGCACTCTGACACAAATCGGTCAGTGTGTGGGTGCAGGCGGACTGCAGGGGGCGCCACTGTCTCATGATACACAGAGAGAGGGGGTCAGGGAGGGCTGAGCGAATCACTACGCTGTGTGCAGCTGTACAGTGGTGAAATGTCCCAAAAAAACAGATCATAGTGTGTCAGGCCAGCGCTGACACTGTGGCCGCCATCACAAATAAATGAATGATTGGGAAACACAGACTTTATTTCTGTATTGATGGAGGCACTGACTTTAGTTATCTGTGTGACACATTCACAATCTGAATCATCACTACATCTCAGCCTCTCTCGCCCTCAGACTGCTATAAGTTACAGGTTATTGGTTCCTACTGAAAGAATCCACATCATGCATCCCTAAATGCAAACCAGTAAAGCCACTTATTAAATGCATTCCTGCAAATAACGTGTTCATATGCTCAGTGGAGGAGATCCTATCCATGCACACATCCTGTCTCCACAGCAGGCTGTACATGGTGAGCACCACGCTGAGATGAACCCGCCCAGACTTGATCACGACAGGCTCGGGCACTCTTCAGTCACCTCCTCTCCCACGAGCGCTCCTCTCTAAAGATAATCTTTTCTCAGGTCTCCACACTTTGAGGAGCAGAAATAACCTTTGGAGCTGATGGTGTGGGGCCGAACGCCTTTAGAGCTTCATCTCTTTCTGTTTCTGCTCCACTGACGGGCAGCTGTCTGCGTCTCACAGGTGGATCCTGTACTCAGTTTACGCCGGCTGAGTCTGTACTGGCACCTCCACCACCTACACCTGCCCACTGAGACATTTAGGAGAGGACACTTATTCTGATATTTATCTTCTCACCACAGACACAGTCAGCGTCAGAGCTGCAGCAGAGACACAGATCCTGGAGGATGATGATGTGTTTGAACCAGAGTGCTGCAATTTGGGTAAAAAATCGAACTCCTTCTGCTCAGAGTCCAAATGAGTCTGAACACAGATATAATAATGAGATTTATAAATTCACTGTGACTGTGTGAGGATTTCATCTTCTCCAAAGTCCATCATGAATACATGTCCAGAGATCTGTGTAGAAATCATAAAAAGAGGCAGCTTTGAGGGCGGACGTCACGATGACATCATGTTATCAGCTGGAGGTGCAGCTGCCTCTCCCCCACAGGGCTGTAGGCTCCACAGGAGTGTTAACATGTGTTTGTCTTGTTGTGTTATTGGAGCCAGAACAGAAGGAGTCATGGCTCAAAACCAGCCGCCACTGCCCGTCAACAAAAACAAAGACAACTATGGTTAAATGTGATCAGACCAAAGGACTGGACGGAGGCCATCATCAAAAATGCTCACATGTGCAGCGCACACTTCATATCAGGTTAGGGAAAAAGTATTTCCTGTTGTAGGGATGAATAAGGTTATGTGTATTAAGGGTTATCATGTCCACCTCATCAGAAACTGGGGAGGGATTAAGAGGAATATTGGATTTCTCTGGAACGCTAACTTTTTAGCACATTAGCTAACGTTAGCTTCCATAGCAAAACAAACAAGTGTGGTCCTCCTTTGTAAGACTGGCTTCCTGTGACATCATCCATCATCTTTGAGTCAAAGTGGACATTTGTGCCAAATTAAAGAAATCCTTGTGAGCCGTTCTTGACATGGCGTGTTCACAAGGGTGGGACGGACAGATGGCGCAGAGGCATAAAACTCCTGCTGCATTATGGGTATGTTTAGTCGTGCTAGCAGCATGGCTCTTGGGTTCTGATAGAGAGTGTGTGAACACTTCCTTTGAGCCGTTATCAGGAGAGCTCAGACCTCCTCAGAAAGCTGTGCAGCAGATCTGGAGGGCCTGATGTTGCAGCTCTCCTCAGGAGCTCTTAAACACGTTGATGTCGCCTCCTGTTGGCAGACGTCACAATCCTGCTCCTGATAAGGAAAGTGAAGAGGAGCAGCTCCTCAGACTGCCATGTATGTGGTGCCACAGCAGGCGCTCAGGTGGCCTTCAGAACTGACATAACAACATACTTTCCTATCTAACACGACGTCGGGCCGACCGTGTGCGCCTCCTCGGGCTCCAGCAGACACAGCTGCCTGTCAGACGCAAACACACACGCACAGACTGCTGCAGTCACACTGATGACCCGCCCTCTGAGCTCTGCGTTATTGTACTGACATTTTCTCACACACACACACACACACACACACACACACACACACACACACACACACACACACACACACATTATGTCAGTGCTGGGAAGTGATGAAAACATGAGATGAAAGACAGAAAAAGATATCAGATAAAAATAGACTGAATTATTAAAGAAGACGATGGTTCCACATTATCTGCAGTGTCCATCAGTCTGACTTTGGGACATTTGCCCCGTGTGTTCATCCTCTGAATAAGCTCCAGGTACAGGCTGTGAGACACTCGACAGGTGTGACAGGAGAGAAAAGTACAGAAAATATACACTGCTCCTAAAAATGAAGGGTCTGAGATCAGCTGATGTAGCTGAGAGGTGAGCTGAGCGTGACATCATATCCTGTCTGAGCTAACACTGTGCTCGTTAGCCTTATGTTATTATCTGTTCACAGAGCACGCTCCACATACACGTGTCCACAGGAGGAGTTACAGATGAGTTACACAGATCTGCACTGACGTCAACAACCAGTGTGCAAAGACACGTCATGAAGCAGTGGTGCAGCAGAGGTGTCTTCCTCAGGGTGAGGACAGTCCCTCCCTGCGTCTCTCTAAGAAATGGAGACACCATCAGAGTCGTGTGTCGCCTGCACGACTGAGGCTTCAAACATCCCCAGTGAGCTTGCACAGCAGCACTGGTGTCCCTGGGACAGCTGAGGGGACTCTCTGGGGCTGTGGTGGTCACTGTGGAGGCCCACATGGTGAGTCCACAGTGGGGGGGGGGGCACCAGCGTCAGCACAAACTGACTCAATTTTCTCAGCTCAGAGCCTCGAGGTCATCAGTGACAATAAGGAGAGCAATGGAAGGAGAGGAGCTCTCCGCCTGTCGCTCTGCTGCTCAGCTGAAACCTGCTGCTAAACTGCACTTGGTGTTGGTTATTTTATGAACTGTGTCGAGCACATGGACTCATAAGACCCCAAAATAATGCTGCAGTGGCAAACTGTTGGGAGAGAGCAGAACGTGTTGTCGAGAATGTGACTGTGCAAACAAAGAACTCTGCCAAGCAACAACATTCCTTCCTAAGACACAACGACAGTTTTCTTTTTATTATTTTCCTTCCAGACAAACATTTTACTACAAAGTGCAGCACTTACATCACATTTAATGAGCAATAATCATGAAAGTGACTTCATCTAAATCACATCAACAAACTCAAACTCTGCTTCAGATCAGCCTCCACTCATTTTTGTACCAAACATCAACAGTCCGTCTCTCATTACACACCAGGAGCACGCTGTGCTTTATTATCACACTACATTCTGAAAAACAACAAAACACCATAGACCGTAGTTCACTTCCTGTTTCCTACCAACACACGAACAAGACTTTAAACTGTGACTGACGAGATGAAACTGTTGTAGAACGTCACAGAGAAAAGTGTCAGCGGTGTGAACTGGCCGGTCTGAGCTGGACTCAAGCCGGCTGATGGTGTCACCTGACACTCAGCTGGTCAAATGGCCGGCGGCTGGTTTTAAAGCACGTCACCTGTTTCAACAGCCAATCAGCTTGTAGTGAAGTCACCTGGTCAAGCCAAAATGACCACAGACGGCGTGTTGGCTTGCTGCAGCAGGTGCTCCGTCCCCACCGAGCAGACATTTTGTTAATATTTTTCACATATCTATCAAGATTTTTTGGATGTTTTACCTGCAGTCTTACTCATAGAATTTCAGACATTGTATCAAGACTTTTGGGATTTCATTCACAGTTTAATAATATTTTTTTGATATTTTATCTGCAATCTTGATCATAGATTTTTTGGACATTTTTTTTGAAAAATCTTTAGGATATATATACACATTATATTTTAGCACATTATATCAACATTTTTCAAAAATTCTAATAATAAGACTTTTATCAGCAAGTAGTTGCCTATTTTGACTCGTCTGGTTGTGAATCTTTGTGTGAACTGTGCTCAACTTTAATCACAGGTATCCATCATCATTCATTTGACCTTAAAGAAATACTTTGCAGATTGTCAACCATCTTTGTGTCAGAACAATGTGTCGTATGTTTAAATGAACTGTCACAAACTTCCCTCCATCTTGTCAGTGCCCACATCTCCCTGCTTCTCCTCCATCTCAAAACAGACACATGACGTGAAACGTGTCATCACGCAGAGCTGAGCTGACTCTGGGCTCTTCATCCAACTGCAGATTGAACTTCTACATTTTCATAGTGTCCTCCACCACGACACAAAGGGTGTGGAGGCAGATTAAGAGAAAGACCCTCCCTTCTCTCTCAAACTCAAACTCAAAATCAAACCATAAAACTAATAACTGCTGATCAAATACACCAGACTGTGTTACTGTGTTTCTCTCCTAACGTGTTCTTTAGGAACACATTTCAGCTCACTGTTTACCTGTGACATCACCAGGCGGCCATCATATTGTTTTCAGCTGATGAGTTTGCATCACGCCACCCACCAGAGAGAGCAATCATTGGTCTGATGCAGCACAGTGCATTCTGGTAAAGAGAATGTCGCAGTTCTTTTCCTCTGTTTTCTCTGGTCATGTTGCACCGATTTCAAAAGTATCTGCATCCCTCTGCTGCACAGAAGGCCCAGTCTCATGAAAAGGCCGTCTCCAGCAGTGAAATACGTCTTTAATCTGACCTCACCGCATCTTAAACTATCAGCAGGTGATTCAAATCAAAGCTTCTTCACTGAACTTCATCCACTGATGCTTTACAGAAACACAGGAGTAACACACAGGAATGCAGAGGTGGATTCAGAAACTTTGCCGGATCCTTCACTCAGCTCGTTTGTGCTGAAACACTTTGATGAACTGCGCTTGGTTTTAAATTGGAGGTGTGAGGGGGAAGACTTTTAATTAGCCAGGTGAAGTAGCTTTGAGGCTTTATCAAAGCTGCAGACGTGATGTGCACAAACTAAAGCCTGAAACATCCGGCGACACCACTGAGGGTTAAGATGAGTTCACAGCTTCCTGCGCACGTTCATGATGCTGAATGAGACGTGTGTGTTCCAAAAACAGGAAGCAAACACACAAATAAATACAAATATATGTGCGTGACATGAGGAGTGAAGAATAAAAAAGCTAACGCAAAGGAGCTGTGTGACTGAAGTCCAAAGTTTGGCAGCAGACGCTTCGCCCTCCACCCTCCACCCTCCACCCTGTGATAGATTAGACTCATAAGCGGCCTGGTCATCCCTCTCTCCCTCTATCATACCTGCTGGCATCTCTCTTTCTTTCTCTGGACGTGGAAAGGTCAGCACCTTGACAGCTTCAATAAAACACAACCTGCGCTACACTGTGACAATGGCTAAACCCAGCATTGATCCGAGACGCCAAGGCAGAAAGAGACAGGGCGGGGCGGCGGGCGGTCTGAGAGAAGCAAACATGACCTGAGCTGGAAGGTGACAGAGACTAAAGCTGCATTGATCCAAGACAGATGGCAACAGAAGGGGAGAGGAGGGAGAGGTGACGGACACCGAAGACAGAGGGACTGACAGCCAAGAGACGGAAACACTCGGACGCGGCTGCGGGAAAAGAGCGGGAATGACAATGTGACAGAGCGATCTGAAATTGATTGGAGGGCCCAGAAGCTGGTGTGAACCTGAGTGGAATCAGAAAGTGGACAAAATCATTCAGAAAGAGACAAAGACGGCGTGAGAGGACAGAGCGCGGGGCGCCGCCGCCGCCATGCACTGAACACGGTTATTGACATTTCCATCTGACATTTGTGCGTCTCTTCAATGGCAGAGGACTTAAGTTATTGACCTTCTGCTGAACGCTGATGTCTATTAAATGTGTGTGTGTGTGTGTGTGTGTTTGATTTGTGACAGCTGGTACGACTCGTGTCATGTGGCCTTTTGCTTACATGTAGTATGTCCTCGAGTGTTTGTCAGAGGGGTCAGAGGTCAGAGCATCACAGGTGAAAGATGGAGGCGCCAGACTTTTCTAAACTTCATTGTTTATAGTTCATACTGCGACCTGTTTCATGTTCGCTATCAGCCATATTAGAAGTAGTGTGAAGTTTCTGTTCAAAAACTCAACATTTCCTTATTTTGCTGCTTCACAATAAAAGTTTTACATAACAAAATAACAGGAGACTTTTATTGTGAAGAGTCTACAGGAAATGATTTAATTAAATGTGTTTATTACTGAATAAGCACAACTTTGTCAGCAGCTTCTTTTCAATAGAGACAAGTCTGTTAATACGGCAGGGAGGGAGGGAGAGAGAGGATGAAGATGAAGAAGAAGACAAACAGATCCCCTCCAACAGGTAAACTTCTCTCACCTGCCCTGCTGTGTGATGGAAAAAACCGGCAGCAACAATAACAGCTGTGGATCAGCTCGCTCAACTCAAGACAAGCCGTCAGGAGGTAAAGACACACCTTCAACATGTAGACCTGTTGTCATGGAGACGCAAATCCCTGCTGTGCTGGGCTGACAGCCCGAACCAAACCGAACCAAACCAAACTGAACCAAACCAGCCCATGACTGTAGGAAGAGGTACAGGTCCTTCCTGTAGCGGCTGCAGGTTCACAAAGAAATCAAAGTATGACGGTTTCTAGTAACCATGGCGACCACAGCCACTCTCCTTCAGGGCGGCCCTGAACATTAATGACATGATTAAACTCTGTCTATGGAGGCATACAGCTGTGTGTGTACGTGTGTGTGTTACATCATCATCCTCATCACTGTCCGGCACATCTCTGACAGATCTCTGTGTTCTGTGCGTTAGCCAGCGGGCCACATCTGGCCCAGTGCTGGACGGGGTGACAGAGTGACGGGGCCTCCACAGCACATATGGCACCGGGCGCTGAGGCTGGTGTCGATGAGCCGTCCGGACGTCACTGAGCAGTGATGGTGTGAGTGTGTGTGGTGAGTGAGTGTGTCTGAATGTGTCATCATGCCGACACACAGGCAGTGTGACTGCTTCTCTACAGAGGACACACACATCTCTGTTCACTAGAAACAACCCTGTTGATGAGTCTCATATTATATACTGATGGTGCAGACTGAAAGTTCATATCAATGTGTTTAACGTTCTTATTATTACTGTTGTTACAGGCCTGTCAGGGGATAAAATAATCTTATTAATTACATGAATGTTGTCAGGTGTGTCGTAGTGAAGCTGCTGGATGTTGGACACAGTCGTCCCCCTGTCCTCCACCACCCAAACTGTCTGCAGTCCATTCTGTGAGGGAGTCAGTGAGTCGTCACAGGTAGACTGACTCAGTCTGAACACCTGGTCCAGGCTGGCTGCTAGCGTTAGCATCAGAGGCTGTGCTAGCTCAGACCTAAAGTCTTTGTGTTGAGGTGATATTTCAGACTGAAGTTCTCCTTCCTGCAGAACCTGCAGAGAACACTGCTCCTATCAACAGCTCCATCTGGGTGTTTGTTAAATGTAAATGTTCCGTTCACGGGGCCGAGCAGCGTCGTCTCGTCTGCCTCCATCATGAGACAAAGACCCTGTGGCCCTCAGGGACGCATCGGGTCAAAGGTCACCACTTAACAGGATAAATCAGCATAAATTTTTCTGTGATTAATTATCAAAATAAACACGTTATCTTGACAGTCCTGGTTTTATTATTTTGTTTTTTGGAGCTACAGTTCCTTTCATGTTTTGGCAGATGTTTTCAGTCTTCATTCGCGTCCACGTCGTCCTGCGTGAGTCCATTCACAGTGAGCTGAATGATGTGTGAGCAGGTCCTGTTTGCAGTGAACACATGAATGTACAGACATCTTTCACTGGATCCACTTCTGTGTCAGGATCAGCTGCAGACTGACTTGGCAGAGATGGCTGCCATCTTGTTTAACATGGATCAGTGTGTTGCGCTCTTACTACCAGTAGGCGGCACAAACAGTGTCCATGAACGAGGACAACAGGTCTGAGTCCAGCAGAATCAAGTATAAGGTGCAGTAAACCCAAAATGTGACGTCCTCATGAGGACACAGGGTCTCAGGAGGATAAATGTCCAAACAGTGCTGTAAGAACCTGAATAATAAAAGCATCCAACATGTCCTCATCAGACAAAGGCCTAACTAATATCTAAACCAAATATGCTGTTTGCATGACACGTATCAGAATACGTCAGTGATAGCTGAGTGTTAGTGTGCATGTAAACGTAGCCAGTGTCAGCTGCCACCTACTCTTCCACCATTTGAGCTTTCATTCTCACACTTCTCTGCTTCAGTCAGCTCAGTTTCACCATCTGGGACATTTAGCTTAACGACCGTTTACACTGACAGCCATCGCTCTCCAACAGCAAGAACATGATGCAGGATCTATTTAACTGTCAGAGCTCTGAGCCTCAAACTCTAATCGGCCAGAAGTGAGAACCACCATCAGGGTCAGCGTGCTTTCATGATCGGAAACATTACGTTTGATATTCTAAAGACGTGACAAATGAAAGTGTCAAACTTTGAAGGAAAATTTGTGTCAAACTGCAGTTAAAGGATGAAAAACTGCAGCAGGCTGCACGCACGTGTTTAAAAACCTCCACTGAAGATCCAAAGAAATAATCCTGAATATAAATGTGCAAAGTGTTTGTGATAACAGCAAATTAGGAGAATATAAAAGACTAAATTCTCCCTTACATTATCAAAAATCCATAAATTTGGTCCCAGCAGGCTCCCGTAGCAAACTGTTTGTGTTTTTGAAGTCTGCAGTCAAAGAGAATTATAATCAGCTGGAACACATACCGGCTACAGAGGCAGAGACCTGCTGCTTCCTGCTTCATTTAGTCACATCCCTGCTACGTGTGTGTGTGTGTGTGTGTGTGTGTAGGTGTGTGTGTGTGTGTGTGTGTGTGTGTGTGTTTGTGTGTGTCAGCCTCCATTCCCATTTGTCAATTCCAGTGTTTTCTCTCCAGATAAAATGAGATTTAAGACACTCTCATTCACACTCCGTCACATATCTGCGTCTCTGCTGGTCGGATCATAAATCTCATCACAGCCTGTCTTTGTTGCCCGGGCTACATGTAAATCAGGTCACTCCTCCTCCTCTCCAGGAGGAGGTGGTCATGCACCTGAAGCTGTTCGGTCACAAAAACACCAGAGGAAGAACGTCTGATCTTAAGCAGTTTGGTTACGACTGTAACAGTTTAGCAGCGAGCTAACAGCCATCAATAAACACGGATCAACTTAATGAAACATGAGTAAGACAAATGTTTTGTGTCTTTGCAGCTCTCCCTCACAGAGATCAATAAGTGGTTGAACTGATCAGGAAATGTGCATTCACAAAAACGCAGCAGACCTCCCTCTTCATGCCATGTGTCCTAATCACACTTAATTACAGTGACCCTCAGCTCAGGGTACAGCCATCGCTGATTTTATTACAACCTCTCATTTTCTCTGATATCCTCCTCTCCCCTCTCTCTCTCTCTCTCTCTCTCACTCTCTCACACACACACACACACACACACACACACACACACACACACACACACACACACACACAGAGGCAAGATGACATTCTGGCACAAGAACACACTCATACAAAAATACACACACGTAGGCGCACGCATTCATCAACACGCTGTTATTTTCCCAGGCTGCCGACGGACGGGTAAATGAAGCAGAAAGCTACAAGCTACTGGATGTATATACACTCTGAGTCACTGCCGGGGTGTGTGTGTGTGTGTGTGTGTGTCTGAATGTGTCATTACATGTGTGTACATTGTTATTATCACTATATTTGTAAAACAGTGCATCAGCATTGAGCCAGACTGTGATTCACAGCAGAGGAAGCCCTCTGCTGACTGACTCACTTTCTTTATCCTTTTATCCTCCTCTTCCTCCTCACATCTTCCCCTTCGTCTTCCCACTCCGCTCCTCTCCCTCCTCTAATCTTCCTCGTGCGTCTCACTTCCTGGCTGTTTCTCCTTCTCATCGGCGAGGAGCTCATTATGATGCAACATAAAGCGAGGCTGAAGGTTGAGCGCTGGGTGATCGCTCTGACATCTCTCTGGTTGAACAGGCCGCGGAGGGTCTGACTGTGGTTCATGTGTCACATGTGTCACTGCGGAGTGTGTGTCTGTGTGTGTCTGTGTCTGAACATGTCTCACTGCTCATCTCCATCTTCAGACATCAGCCTGTGATATAAAACTGTAACCTTGTTATTCCACAACCTTCCAGCTCTCAATCTGAAGATGTGTGTCCGACCATCTCTGTTGATGTTACAAAACAGACACTCTGGCGTTCACACCAGTGTCACTCAGCGATTGGTCGTCTGTGTGGAGGAGAGAAAGGAGGCGGGGTTTGAACTTCTCTCTCAGCTCTCTTCCTTCTTAAACGCCTTCAAGGCAGGGCTGCAGGAGTGCACTGGTTTCAATATGTAACTGTTGACAACTGATGGTTACATATCTTGTACATTTACTTAAATACAGTGCTGACAAAACAGAGACTCTTATGTGTATTTTCAAAAAGAGACTTTTTACATAAACTTTCCTTCTAGAAAGTGGAGTCTATGATTGTGGAGACAGACTGTTGATAGCTCCGAGCTCGTAGTTCTGCTCCTGTTATCTCACCTCAGGTGTGTTACTGTCAACAATAGTAATTCATTCAGGTTTCTAACATTTTTTCCTTGTTAAAGGTGTTTTGGGGAGTTTTTCTTTTCAGCTGTGACAGTCCAAAGGACAGAGGGACGACGTATGCTGTAAAGTCCTCTGAGTCAAACTGTAAGGTTTAGTTCAAATCAAACTTTATATATAGAGTTGATTCAAAACACACATTAAACACACATTAAACATGGCTTAATAGAGACAGTTTCAAACACAAATCAGCTTCACTAACTCGCAGCATTCACAGACAAACACTTGTCTTTATCTGGACACATTAGCATCTAGCGATCTTTTCCTCTTCTCACATAAAACCAGGGACAACAGCAACATGTAACAAAGGTAACGGCCATAATTCGGCTCCATTACAGCTCACAACATTCACTGACAAAACAACTGTCTTATACTAAACACGTTTTCCAAACAAATACATCATGCTAACGTTATTAGCACAAGTCTATGGCATTTTACATGGTATAAATTAGCCTAGCGACGAGCACATATGCTCATAGGAAGCCAGGATAAATCCTGAAGTATAAATCCCCGAAGGATAAATCACACACAAGACTTAAAATGCTAATTTAGTGGAGGCTTTACTGTCTTCACAATTTATTGTTTCTTTCTAATACATTAAATACAAGCTTTGTTTCCACTGAGGGAAATGGTGTCAGCTTACAGAGACAGACAGGAGGTCTGCGTCACTGTGACGCTGAGCGTGAGGGTGGGCGAGTCCAACTTTCTGACAACAACAGGGGTGTTTTGAAAACACCCATTATCACAGGTAACTTAGTCTGTCCCCCCGCCGCAGGAAATAATGGATTAATCCTGGAAAGCTGTTGATGTAGCACTTTTCTCCTTATGACAGTAACACAGCGATTATTTGACCAATGAGAATTTGGTCGGACGAGAGCATAGCGACCAAATAATCGACTAGTCGACCAGGAGACTACAGCCATAATAAATACGACTGCAGCAGAGTGTTAATTAATATGCGATACTCATGTTCAGGGAAAATAAAGCAGTGCTAATTCTGTTCTTATTTTGTTTCAATGTTTTTCTCTTAAAACCCAAAGAACTGATGAGAGTACGGTTACAATACTAGATCAATAATCAGTATCAGTGTTGGTGAGCAGCAGTATCGTTAGCTCTTTTCTGCTCTTCTGACCACTCTAGGTGCTTTTACACTACGTCACATTCACCCATTCACACACAGCTACACACTGGTGGACGAGGACACGAGGTGCCACCTGCTCTTCAGTGACCATTCACTCACACACCGATGGATCAGCCATCAGGAGCAATTTGGGGCTCAGTATCTCGCCCAATGTCAATATGTTGATGTCAATACTTTGACATGTGAGCCGGAGGAGCCGAAGATCGAACTGCTGATCTTCCGATTAGTGGACGACCCGCTCTGCCTCTGAGCCACAGCCGCCCCTCATGATACCCACCCCTGCCTAGACCAAAGCACGTTACACACAGCACTGTTCAAACAGAGGATTTAACACAAACATCAAACGTGACGTATTCATGGTTCGCAGGAACGTACATTACCAAAATATTTTCTAGCGATCGGGAATGTTGGCATCGAGTGTTGATCATGAAGATGAGTGTGTGCTCTGTGAGATGTTTCATACATCTGGAAAGTCTTTAATTCAAACAACGTGTTACTTTCCACACTCGTGGACATTTATTTTACCACAGAGCTGCTACTTCCTGTCTCAGTGCTCGCCAAGCCTGCGTGAGTTCCTGCATGTCGGTGTAGGATTACATATATGGCCGATACTTTGATCCTTGCATAAAGCCTAATAATACCTTGTTGCGCCCACTTGAGTGTCGACTCCAGTGGGCGCTGCTTGAGGTGTTAGATAAGTCGCTGTCGACTCATTCATACTGATGAGATGCAAAACTTCATATATACACACACACACACACACACACACATACACATACACACACACACGGCCTTGCACACACTCCTTCTCCCTTTATTCCTCTACAAAGCATTACAGCTGATTCCTGCCCTAATATTTGACACTACACACACCTGCACACACACACACACACACACACACACACACACACACACACACTCATCCCAGCCGCAGCTCAGCGGCACGCCATTAAATCTGGTCAGGACTCTGTGCTTACATAATTCATTAGGAGCACCAAGCCCCTCTCTGTCACTGAGAGGAGTAATCCTATTTAATCTGATGCTGTTAATTCATTTGTCCTACATCGCCCTCGATTCTCACCTCACCGTCGCCTGAAACAGAGAAGAAGAGGAGGAGGTGGAGGAGGAGGAGGAGGAGGAGGAGGAGGATAAAAGAAACAAAGAGGTGAACAGGAAGACGTGGACAGAGAGCAGGGATGAAGGAGAGGAGAAACGAGGTCATTAGACGGAGAATATTGATGAGGAGAGACGAGGTGAAGGGTCCAAACCCACTCAAACTTTTAAGTAATGACCAAGCTGCCAATTAAATCTGAATGACCTCACTTAATTGAATGGCACACTTCCAGTTACAATGAACATTTTAATTAAGCCCATTTGGGAAGCAGGGAGGAAGGGGATCCGACATTATTTTGCTTCAAAGTAATTTGAATAAGCACTTGAGAGATTCTGCGTTTTGGCTTGGAGCTGCTGGAGGTTCACGCTGTGTGAATTATGGACGCTGTGACAATCTCAATGTGGCCCTACATGTTGAATAAAACCTGAACAGGTACAATTTTTCACTGCATTGTTTCCTCATCTAATCTTCATTCAGTAAAAATCAATTAACTCCAAATTACTGCAACGTGTGCTACAAATTTACCAAACTACCTGTCAGTGTGTCCATGCCAGGTTTGTTCTCCTCACAGCTCGCGGCTGTGACGTGGACGAATTACTGAGCGGGGACAGACCCAAGAGACCCCACAGGGTTCAGGACGCCGCAGGGCTGCAGCTGCAAAAGTGTCACAGAAACAGGAGCCACAAATCCTCCACAATGAAATGCAAAATTTCTACAGAGAGAGATGCAAAACTACCAAAATGAGACACAAAATGTCTACTAAAGGATGCAACATGTCAACAGAGGGACACAAAGAAATGCACAACACCACAAAACAAAAAAATAACCAAGATGCACAGCTACTGAGGAGAAAAACTACAACAAAGACACACAAAACTAGTGGGACACAAAACTACAACAAAGAGACACAAAACTAGTGGGACACAAAACTACTGAGATACAAAACTACTGAGATACAAAACTACAATAAAGACACAAAACTACTGAGACACAAAACTAATGGGATGCAAAACTACAACAAAGAGACACAAAACTACAACAAAAACACAAAACTACTGAGACACAAAACTACTGAGATGCAAAACTACAACAAAGAGACATAAAACTACAACAAATACAAAACTACTGAGACACAAAACTACTGAGATGCAAAACTACAACAAAGAGACATAAAACTACAACAAATACAAAACTACTGAGACACAAAACTACAACAAAAAGACACAAAACTACTGAGACACAAAACTTCAACAAAGAGACACAAAACTACAACAAAGAGACATAAAACTACAACAAATACAAAACTACTGAGACACAAAACTACAACAAAAAGACACAAAACTACTGAGACACAAAACTACAGAGAAAAAAACTGTTGAGATGCAAAATGACAACAAAGAGACACAAAACTACTGAGATACAAAACTATCACAATAAGATGCAAAATGTCAACAGTGATGCAAAACACAAAATAACTAAGATGGTAGTTTTGGTCATTATGGAGGAAAACATCTACTGAGACACAAACTACTGAGATGCAAAACTACAACAAAGAGACACAAGACTACACTCAGGAATGACTGGTGTCTTGGAGGATAACCTTCAGCTTCGTTGTACTGAAACACTGCTGTGAGTCCATGAAGGAGGTGAAGAGGTTTCATACTGTGAAGCTTTATGAGCTTCAACCATCATCACTCAGAGTCTCTCCTCCTTTTCTCCTCTCCTCCGCTCCGTCTCTCCGCCCGTCAACATCTCTGTCACCCTCTGACTCCTTCAGTCTCTCCCTCCCTGTCTGAGCCTCGCACTCGGCACTCTGTCGGTCTGCCCAGAACCCATTAAGCAATCATCAACAAAATGGCAGCTCATTCATTCACTTTGTTTCTGAGGCTTCTCACAAACACACATCCATATTGATCCTGCGCTTCATGGTGTGAATACACTGCATTCATTCGCAAAGTGCCGCTAAGAGCAGCAGCATTCTGCTAAAAGCAGCAATGAAACACTTGACTGTTGAGTGGAAATGCTCCAGGCTCTCAGTATCGCTCTCTCACATAAACACACACACACACACACACACTCTCTCTCTCTCTCTCTCTCTCTCTCTCCACAGCATCCAGCTCTCTGTGGGCTTTTTAAATGTCGTTCAGCTCGGCGCCAGGCGTGTTTCAGAGAGATAGTTGCTTCACACAGCAGCGGCGCCGACAATGAATCTCCCCTCAGTGATTTGCTCTAGTGATGCCGGTCCATCCTCCACACTGCGAGCTCGCTGCCTATCACAGGCCAGATTAAGTTTGGTCCCCTGCCTGTCGTGCATGCTAAAGCAGAGACAGATTACACTCCCAGACGGTCGCCGCTTCACAGAGGGAAGAAGGGACGGCCTGGAAATCTGAGGCGCTTTGTTGAGGCGAGCTCTGTGATCGTCACAGCGCTGAGAGGCGGACACTGTTAAACTGCTGCTGGTGTAAATGGCAGATTAAAGGTCGAGATGGGAAATGACTGGATGAGACGCCCTGTGATTGGATCTGGTTTAGATGTCTCGTCACCGCCGTGCCTCCTCTGAGTGTGTGTGTGTGTGTGTGTGTGTGTGTGTGTGTGTGTGTGTGTGTGTGTGTGTGTTGTTACCACAGCAATTCAAAAACAACACGACACAGAAGTCGTTCTTTTAAATTCACCTGCAGGGACGTGAGTTTCACATAATTCAATGCAGAACTGTGTGTTTGAAAAGAACCCACAGAGGCACAGACTGTGACTGGAGGATCAGGCTCATGGGGGGGAGCTTGATTTGGAGAGGCCTGTTTTCCAATCGCACGACAGACGCAAGTGGAACAGTAATTTTAACACGAATACTTCATTTGCAATATAAAAACAATCTAATGATATTAAACACAACACACACAGATTAGTAGAGTGTATTGAATATAATTCTATGCAAAGACCTATTGCCAACCCAGGCCTGCACACTGCACCTGTACCTGGCACTGTTTTTTAGTGGTTCCTCCTCCTCTTCCTCCTCCTTCTCCTGTCACTCCTCATCTGTCTCTTCCTCCTCCTCACTATGACTGGCATTATCCTGTCCCTCTGCATCAACTCCACGACTGACACTGGCCTTGTCAGCTAATAATAACCATAACAGCAACAATGATAAACGTTTTAGCAAAGAATTCACAGTGTTAGAACACAAATACAACATAAAAAACAACATAACAAAAGCGCGTTTTTCTGGTCAGCCAGGATGGATTTCATTTTTAATTGATAAAGCAGATTAACGATTTACGCACGTGTGGTGTAATATTGCTGATAGGCTACCTTTAATGTTCTGTGTGCCCTGAACACATCCAAAAACACAAACTAGAGTTGTCAATGGGCCTTCAAATTACAACCTGACCCTGCGGGTTTTTAAGCCCAGACCCGACGCAGCCGACACACCAGCATTAGCCTAATTGTCTACCCGAAAAAAAGGAAGCCCGACACCCGACCGAGTCATTTGCATATTTTTTCAGCCCGAACCTGCGGGTCCGGTTGGGTTTGTCGGGCTGGCCCGACCCGTCTGGGATGATAGGGCCATGAAGGCAGTGCTTGCTAACCGCTGGTATCCCCCTTAATATGCAAAATATTAGATTGATGCCACCTGCGGCTGTGAGGGCAGGCTGCTGCGCTCAACCGCGGCTGCATTTTATGGGGTAAAAAAACAAAAAACGTTCTGACCACCGGTCGGTTCTATACTACCAAACCTCCCTATGGCCAGCCTGCCCCTGCTTATGTCCTATAATATATATATATATACATACTTGTAATGGAGTATCTTTACACTGCTGTACTGGTACTTTTACTGTGGTGAAGTATCTGAGTACTTCTCCCACCACTGGAGGTGTTCACATAATGTATTTTAGGAGAATGAGGATCTTTCACTCACACACACACACACACCCACACACACACACACACACACACACACACACACACACACACACACACACACACAGGACAGCAGGTGAGTTAAATAGATTATGGACCATATGTTGAGTGTTTGTCCATCAGAGTGAGCCATCAGCGCTGTTCACAGCATGACTACATAAACACAGATTTACAGCGGCCCAGTAAAAAGAACATGTATTCTCCCGTGGCCCTCGGAGGGCTTTATCAAGTTTACGAGGGCCTAATGAAAACATCATTACTGCCGCAGTCTCACAAACATGGAGGCACTTCCAGGGTTTAGTGAACGCTTTCAAAGGTCTAATCAAACACATAAATACAATCACAGAAACGTGTGGAGTAAAGACTGGGATGTGTCTGTGTGGGAATTAAAAAGACAACAAGACGCTGGCTTTAAGCAGTGAAGTGTTCCTGCCCTACATTTTGGTCCGTGGAAGCAGTGTGTGTGTGTGTGTTAGACCTGCTGTGTAAGTGAGAACCCTTTGCGCTCAATCAATCCCCCGTGTCACCGCCATTTTCCAGTTAGGAGAAGTGTAAAAGTCATGCAGGAGGTTGCGTGCTGTGCCGACGCGGCCCGACTCTTTGCAAAGGAAGCTTTTACTGCTCACATAATTGCACACTGACCGTTATTCATACACTCGCCTTTCATACGAGTCCCCGCCGGGTTCCCTCCTGATCAAACCGCCGTCAGCTCTGTTTCACTCCACTCTGCGTTCAATATGTTTAACACCTGCTGTACGCTGCCGGCTCTCAGGGCTCTCAAGGCTTAAGCGGAGGGAAGCAGGTGGGTATAATGAGCAGATAAAACAGAGGACAACAACCATCAGTGAGGGAAATGAAGTGAAAGCTTTTCTTCCTCGTCTCCAGAGATGTTCCACAAAGATCTCTCGTAAACACTTAAAGACACTGCCTGCTCTGCGTCTGACCTGAGAGTCTCTTCTTAAATGGAGTTGTCCTATAAACAAACTCCTGAGTGGGAAAACAAGTAAACTGTGCGTGAAATCACTGAGCGTGAATCAAAGAAACACCACAGACACTGAACCTCTTTCTTCCTGTTGATAACAGAAGCTGTGAGCGTTTGATGCTTCTTCTCTCGTGTCATTCCAGGTTAGAAATAAAAGCTTTCAACTGTTTTTAGACTGCTTGGCGCCAATCTGTTTCTCTAGTCGGGAAAATATTTCATATTCCTTATATTTCCAGAGCTGCTGCAGTGAATACAACATTCAGAAAACCTCATATTCACTCAGCTAAACAGGAGGACTGTGGGACCTGATGGTCCAGCACAGTGTCCTGACATTTGTATGATCCTGGAGGAATAATACGTTGACATATCGTGTGTTTTATATAAAGGTGTTAAATAGATTTGTTTATCCAGATCTCCTCAGGGTCTGCTAGGTGTCTGTTCTGTGTGTGTTGTCCCCGGCTCTTGAACCAACCCCCACAACACTATCCTGCTGTGCTCCTCAAATACCGCAGCTAACAACAAGTCTCCCTTTGAAAAATAACTCAAATTAAGTTGAAACTTTCGTCCAGTTGCTGTTTTTCCAATACCAACCCTAATGCAGTGGAAGACACAAATACTTTTGACACTGGTGCTACATGACTAAAGGAAAGAGAGGAAATGGGCTGCGCCGTTCACTTTTGCTCAAGAGGTAAAAAACCTACAACTATCAGAATGCACTGCACCGCACCAGACCGTCTGGTGGCTGACATAAGGTAAGGTAGTTTTGACTGGCTCGTCTGTATATGGCGGCTGGCTAGTAACAAACAATCTTATATTAAGCTAAAATATGTGTAAAAAGATCTGAGCAGGGACGCACCATATATATAAATATCAGGCCGATAAATCATCAGCAGATAACGGGGCATTTTTAGAGTTATGTGTTATTCTGGTAATTAAAATTATAGCTAAAAAAAACAGTGCTGATAACACAAAGCCAGACTGCTTTCATTGACTTAACAAGGGCAGTGTCCACACACTGACGCAGTGGGCGGAGCTACATGTACCTTTAAACTTGGTTTGTGAGCCGCTAATAAACACAGAGAAGAAGAACGACTGCAGCAGCTGTCGAGAGGGCGAAACACGTCACGGTGTGGACGTCTTTCACAGCTCCAGAAGAGGACAACAGGGCGGCGCCGAGGGTCTGATCTCCGACCGCCCAACACAGGTTAGACACAGAGTGTTAGCATGAGCTAATCAGGAGCAGCGACTAACATCCAACAGCTGGACGCCTGGGCGTGATGATGTAAGGCTGAGCTGCAGATGTTGATGTTCATCAGCTGTCAGTCAGTACGTTTACGTGCAGCTTGAGAAAATCGAATTATTGGCTTAGTCCGACTGAAACTGGACTATCCTTAGCTCGACTAACACATTGCTGCATGTGTCCACTTAGTGCGACTGGAGTGTTCTGCGCATGCACCACTTTTTCTTTCGCGGCCTTTAGAAGAAGAAGGAGATGACATAACTTACGGAAAAACAAACAAACAGCTGACGGAGCTAAACATTTTTATGGATGGAAGGAAAACGCGAAACGGATTTATTTTTAAAAAAAAAAAGTTTGTGAACAAGAACCTGAACTAGCTCAATAGGTACGATATTAAAAAGGTCACAGCGCCGCCTATCGAGGTGGCGTCAGACGTACTTGGTCAGAAATTAAATTTTCGTTTTCCGCACGTATACTCAGACAAGATGATCTGTTCTAGCAGATCACTGCAAAAGGGAAAATCATCTTGTGGACTGGGACAAGGCCAGAGTCATACGCACCGAGGACAACAAATACTGGCGCTGGATCAGGGAGGCCATTGAAATAAGGAAGCGGGGCCCAGGCACAATGAACAGGGACGAGGGGGCATACATGCTCTCCCACACCTGGAGCAGCATCCTGGAGCGGCGGCGGACGGACAGCAGGTGGCGTCACGCCTCCCTAATATCGGCTGATTGACAGATCAGCTGATGAAGACGTGTCACAAACACCACCAAGTGACACTTCTCAGGAAGGCCGAAGTTTCCGCTGAAACATGTCAAGGTATGTAACACCCTAACATGTCTGAGATAAAAGAACAACTGAAGTCATTATCAATTACCATATCAGTTGAAATGATCCAAACGGGTGCGTCTCTACATCTGAGGTGAGAAACAGGAATCACAGCAACAGAATCTTGACTCGTATTCGGTCAGCGCTGCTTAGTTTTACAGTTTTTCTGACTCTGTGTTTCATGGTGGGCGTACAAGAATACACACCTACAATCTGTGGCTGGAGCAACAGCCCAGGAGTCAGCAAATATCTGCAGGGTGGTGCAGTGAAACAAATTTTCAGTGGCTAATGAGCAGGGAGATCTGGGCGCTGGTGAGATGAAGGGAAGTTTAACACAGTTGATTTACACATGATCCCCACACTGTTATCTCTTCAAACACCTGAATAACAACAAAGTCCTGAATTTCTCACTTTCTCTGATGAAAACTGAAGCAAACCTGACAGTTAGGACTTCAAGACATACAACTCTGACTCATCTGGAGACAGGTCCATCTGCAGACAGAGTTTCTCTTGTCTCATTGAGTGAGAGCCAACAGTCTTCTCCTCGTCACGCCGTCCCTGTAAATGAGGAGCAAATGTCTCTCTCTCGTGGCACAGTCCACTGAAGAATAAAAGTTGTCCCCTCTTTACGGCATTGTCCTTCTTTATGTTCTCCTCACAATGAAGGCCGTGGCAGAGGGCCCGCACTGCAGATAGAGACAACAGTGGCGGCTCTGCCAAACTTTGAGTCAGACAGATTAAATATTGAATGGCCAATCATCCACTGAGAGTCTGTGGGGAGGCGGCACCAGAGGCACCGAGCAGGAGACAAATATAACCGAGAGACAGACGGGCAGAGGGAGACGGGAGACGGAGATGGGCAGATACGGAGACAGACACAAATAGAGACAGACAGAGACATCCTGCTAATGAAGACATTGTTCAGAGACGGGCTGTGTGCCTAACGAGCTCACTCTATATTACTGCCTTGTTGGAACGTGGAGCGGCAGACAGGAGCTTTACCCGGGTGAACTCACTGATACGACCTCAGTTTTACTTCTCACTCAGACTGAAGCCCTGGAGGGACACAAAGCATAGCACGTGCATCTGTTCTCTTATGCCTGCAGAACATTTGGCACCGGACACAAGAACTCTTCACTGATGCACTAAGACACAGAGGTCTCTGACCAGATGTCCAAATGGACTCATCCTAAAGGTGGAATTAAAGATACGACACAATATAAAGATACAGCAGTTACAGAGCAGCTGGTTGGATGGACACGTTTTATTGATGATTACACTTCCATCTCAATATATTGGAATTGCTATCCTAAACGTCGTGGGGCCCGGACACGTGCTGCATTTACTTGTGCTCTCTAATTCATTGTTTTCAATGCAGACGCACAGCAGACGCGCTCAAACGCCAGAGTGACATCAGAGCAGCACACGCGTTGCCAAGCAGCTACTGTTCAGGGCGTGACCCCTGCACCCTGAGATAAAAAGGCCTAATGCACACTTACAAACAGCATCCACAATGCATTGCAGTGGTGCACGAAAAATATGTCCATGCGGTGGCGATAATGAACCTCAAACACCGTTGGCTGCTGTCTATTTACCACCAAAGAAGAAGAAAATGAATTTAAGGAGCCAGCACGGGTCGCTTAATTGTGCAATTAGACTGTCCGTGGCAGTTATGGCAGAACCCACCGTGTACACGTGTAAGAATATAAGCTATTTGTCACAGACAAAAGAAAAAGAAAGCAAAATACTTGTATCTAAATAGCATTTTATTTTTCTGATGTCACGTCGTTTGTTGTGCATTCTGTGTGATTAAGGGCTTGTTTCCATATTGTATATCAAAATATTAAGAATGATGAAACATAGTAGTGACAAGAAAACAAACAAATTAGCAGTAGACACCACTTGTCTATCTATCTTTTCTTTTTTCCCCTTCTTCTTTTTCTCTTTCTCCTTTTTTGTAGATGCTTATCTCGTCTTTTTTAAACATTTTCTTAAACTGAGACATACTTGTACAACTTTTCAATTCCTTGCTTTGTGAATGCCATAGTTTTACACCTGCAACAAAAATACACATTTGTTTTAAGCTTAGCCTTGCAAATGAATGTTTAAAATCAAGCTTCAGTCTGTTGCCCCCTTTCTCCAATTTAAATAAGTTTTGTAAATGTTCTGGTAATGATCTGTTCTTTGCTTTAAACATTGTTCCTTGTAACGTCTATCCTACATGACTTTAAGTGTTGTGTTTGTATTGTTGTCTGAACCACAATCTTTAACAATTAAGGCCATAAAGACAATGAGGAGGAGGAGGATGGTGGTGGTAACAGGCCTAATAATCAGGAAAAAACAATCTAAAACTAAAACTAATGTCAACTAAACTTAAAGTAGGTTAAATGTATTTAAACTGTCTACAAATTATACGGTACAGACAAATACATAAATAAATAATGAATTGCCCAAATAAAATTTGATACAAAACTAATAATTCTGATAATTACCAGGTACCGACGTATTGCCATCAAGCGCAGAATACGTCTCCGTCTTTATGACATGAGTCTCTGTATATTTTGTGTGATTTGGAATAGGCAGTATAGCGCTACTCCAACGACATGTGGTTGATCCATCATTGTCTGCCCTGTGAGTGAACGAGGGCAGGTGTGTTCCATTTACCTCTTTCACTCCCCCTCCGCCCACTTTCCCTCCGCCCTCCAAGTGGCCTCCGTGTGACGTCAAAGGGCTGAGGGCAAGTGAGCGAGGGCGACTCAAACCGTTTTTGGAACGCAGCTCATGAGTGATGCAAGTGCACAGTGATTGGTCCAACACAGCTAATGCAACACTGACAACAGCCAGTTTTAAAAATCCTGTTAGCTCTTTAAACAACAGACAACACAAAACACAAACAGCAGGAGAAAACACAGATTGATGGACTGATGGTAAAAGTCCAAGCTTTGCTGAGCAGATATGTGACCATGGAAATATGATGTGATTTTGACTCATCAAGGCAAAAGTGACATTGCTATACCAACTGATGACGTCTAACCCCCAATTTCCACCAGATGTGTGTTGGTTGCGTCTCCGCTCCGGCACGGCAGCGGAGCCGATCCGTTTCAATTCTAGTCAATGTGTGTGTTTCCACCGGCTGCGGCTGTGCTGCGTTCCGGCTCCGTCTCAGCTGCGGCGCTCCGGAGGCCTCCGCAACAGATACGCAGCACTTCTATTTTTGCCGGACACCGGAGCACAACGCAGCAATTCAGCACAGAGCAGATCGTGCGGGGCAGGAAGTCGTGCAGAGAAACAAAATAAAACTTCTGGTTAATTTTCAAAATAAGATACACAGTGTTCACGGCGGATCATATTTCCCTGCACTACACCTTGAAAACGTCATAATGGGCAGAGGCAGGCCTGAAGTCAACAGGTCAGAGGTTTTTAGACGTCATTTCACCCCGTTGGCATCGTGGACGAGGAGATATCCATCATGGCAGTGCACCGAGATGTCTTCCGGCGGAGCTGCACTGCTCCGCACAGCAAACGCAGCTGGTGGGTGTTGACGGACGGCGGAGCACGCAGTGGATAACCAGCGTGGCCGTACCGCAACGGACACGCATCCAGTGGAAATCCGGTGTTACAGTACGTCACTTCAGTGTAACCGCCATGAGACGGTGTATCATCTCTAGTCAACAACTCTCTGTGCTTCTGATCTGACCAGCTGAGTGTCAGGTGACGCCATCAGCCGGCTTGAGTCGAGCTCAGACCGGCCAGTTCACACTGCTGACACTTTTCTCTGCAGCGTTCTAGACGGTTTCATCTCTTCAAGAATCTTTGGTCTGAGCTGGACTTTAGCTTAGCGTGTTAGCATGCTAACATTAGGTAATTATGAGTAAACACAGAGTTCAGCTGAGGCTGATAAACGCCATTAGTTCTAAAGTATTTGGTCATAAACCAAAGTACCAGACACATTAAAATGTGAACCTGATGATGAAGTTAGCAAAGTTATTACAGCTCATCCTGAGGGGATCATAAAGATGAATCACATTTCATCAGGATCCATCATTCAGTGGTTTATCTATATATAGATGGTAGATGGGACGCAGTGACAGTCGTGGTGTTGGATAAGAGAATATGATACAGGAAGTGATGCTGATGTCAGAGTGAGAGAATCTTTTAATAACGACTGATCTGTAAAAACTATACCAATAAAAATCTGACAAGCTGTCGAACACCAGACTGAAAAGTCAAAAAGTCTTTGAACAAATCTGTTGATACGAGAGGTTCTCACATGGAGGCCAGTGCACCGGATGGATCGGTTGTTTATTGGTTCTCTCTGTTTATGTCTTTTATAGTCACAACCTGCACAAAGATTTCCCTACAGGGACAATAAGGTATTCTGTTATCTTCAGAGTAGTGTGCAGTAACATCACTGAGCATTTCATTTGAGCAGTAATGACTGAGAGATGATTACAGTGACATATATTCACAGGTGGGAATACAGTCTGATGTGAAGCAGACTCTTCTGCATGGCTGGCTGATGGCGAGGAATTTGATGCTAAACGACATTTCCAGAGGGACGATTATCATCTTTACAACCTCAAGCAAAACTAGACACCAGAAAATACTGACGTTCAGTACCTGCTCCACAAACCTCATCTGCTGCAACAACAATTATGATAAAACAATTACAAAACATCCATTTGATCAACGCTGCTCATTCGTCTTTCGTCTGTGACGCACAGGATTCATACATCAGTAACAGCTGCAGCTGAAACAATTAGTCCGCCCATTAATCAGTTTGAAGAAAGAAAACTAATCAGTCCGTCTGCAGCCCAGTACAAAATATCATCAAGTGTCTCCACTTTGATATTTCATTGTTTCTAGTTGTGTTTCTAGTCTTCTAACAGATCAAACTTTTTCCACTTTCTGATTCATTAATCGTCGGTCTGATGCCAGTAAGCCTCTGAGGGCCAGGGCCAATATTTCAGGTTGATAGGGTGTAACCAGCAGATATCTGGGCCAAGAAGACTTCTTCTGTGCGCCGGTAGTTTCTGCTAATGACTGCAGATAAATATTTTAAAAGCTAATATAAAGCCAACTCGTCGTCAGATAGCTGATGAGATCAGATTTCAGCCAAAGCATTCCACCTAGAGACGACAGTTTTAGTTCATTTTGCTTTCGACAGCCAATGAAACAGAGCTAGCTAACAAAGCTAACAGCGATGCTAAAGGGGGTTGATGGCTCATAATTGAGCTGTGTCGTTACCAGGGAGACTGGCGGCTGGGCACAATGTTTCCACAGCAACACCTCTGGGCTGTACGGAGTTACTAGCAGTAATCACAGAATGATGCCGCTGCTCGCTTTTTATTGTTTATTATTTTTATTCCACTGATGTACGTATTGTAGTGAACATTATAGCACAATATATATATTTGATATTAATGAAAGTAACACACTGCTTTTATACAGTGTGATAAAACACAATGCACATAAGTTTATTTTTACTAAGGATCCACATTAATATCGGCCGATATCGGTTTTAAAATAACTCCGGCAACATATTTTTCTTTTTTTGCATGATGAATAAATATTCAATATATTCAAAAGTATTGTATTTCATGTCTCCATCTGCTGGTGGGCCGTCACCATAAGAGTATACATGTATAATATGATGTTAATTCCACTAGAGAGACTTGATCTCACTAATATTAGGTGGGAAAAAGTGGATATATTGATATCGGTCAGATGAGTTGTTACATATCAGCTCGTCGGATATCCAATGTCATGCATCCCAAATTTTTACACACTTAGATTGGGCACAGTGAACATATTTTTATTCTTAATATTTTAAGAACTAGTGTTAAACATTGTGGCATCAAGCACATTTTCATTTCTATTGTATTTACAGATTTCTATTTCATACTCTTCTTCTTACTTCTTATATTCTCTATTCGTCACATCGGAGCGTCTCGGGATCAATGAGGTATTGATGATTCTGATTAGAAGACATCACTGTGAAGTATTAGAATTATCATTACTATTTATTTCTTACTTTCTGACATTTTATGGACCAAGTAATGAATCAAGGAATCTACAAAATAATCTGCAGATGAGTTGATAATGGATAAACAATGTTGTGCAGCTGCAGTAATACCACAGGCCGACAGCTGTGAGTTATATCAGCTATATTTAAGCTGGATCATAAATCACAGGCAGAATAATACATGCAGCGAATATTATATTGGTTCCCAAAGCACATGAACACCAGCCGTGTCTGTAACGTGTCCCTTGTTTGCTCCCGACTGAATCATTCCCAAACTTTGCCGACTTGCTCTCAAACTAAAATCCACACATGAATTATGAACTGCTTCCCTGTAAGAGAAAATGGAACGACATGTTGTTGCATTACCACACATCCAAATTTCAGCTGATGAATGAACCAGTCGACCACAGAGACTGATGACATTTCTGTTCTGTGTGAGCCCGTCAGGCGCTGCGAGCTATATCAACAACTTCCTGTCGCCTTCTCTCTCTAACGGAGGGACGTCCAGCTCGGCTTTGCGATGAGCTCGTAATGGTAATGAGGAAAGCAGCGCGCCGACGAAGGAGGGAGGACAAGAACACTAAAAGAGGAGCATTGTGGGGGGGTGTGAGGTGGGTGAAGACGAGAAGAAGTGAAACTCTCTGATCTTCTCTTTCTTTCTTTCTTTCTTTCTTTCTTTCTGTCTGTCTCACCTCCCCTCTCTCCCTCCTCCCTCCCTCTCTGTGTGTCTCTGTCTTCCTTGGCTGGCTGCTCTGGCACGACTCCTGTGGAATAAGGACAAGGCTTGGCAGGAGCAGGTTTTTGGGATTGGCTCTAAAGTGGCACTAATATGCTAATTCCTCTCTGTTAAATGAGGAATGTCCCTGGTGGAAGCTCAGGCATCGGGGAACTACTACAGTCCAAGTGATCTATTTATAAAAGCGTAGCGGAGTAGGTGGAGGCATCAATCAAGGAGCCCAGGAGTGGAGGAGATGTGTGGCTCCTATCAATGATACTGGAGAGCCATATGTTTCCTCTCAGATTGGTACGAAGCTGTGAACGCTGCTTCAGGCCTCATTTATCTGTATTCATGGATTTACATAAGTCTCACAGGTGAAATATGGATAAATAAACACCCCACATCACATATAAGTCTGTCATTATATAACACACAGTATATAAAAGAGCATTTTAAACTCATGTAGGAATGATGTGTCATATTAGTGTCACCTATGTCTCATCTGCACATGAAATAAATCTGTGAGCTTCAGCTTATTAAACCTGAAAGGACTAAAGAAGAAAGAGGAGGAAAGACGTCGTCATGCTAACTAGCTGACAAATCAACGCTGCTTCGTCGGTGCCTCTCTCATCAGGAGTGAGGCTTGTTAGTCTTTGCTGCACACAGGGTGTAGACGTGTTCAAAGCATCATCCTGAGCGGATGATAATCTGCTGCAGACATGTGAAGGAGACGTGTTCCTGTATGCACTGAAACCCTCTGAACTCTGCAGCAGAAAGAGTTTGCCAGCGCCTACATTGGTGTCTTTGCTTCCTGTGATGTCATTTCCTGGACGATCTTAAAATGCTTAATTTCTCTAAACCTGAGCTAAAAGGTTATGAGAATCAATAAACTGATATTTAAAAAAAAAATAATAAAAAAAAATAGCATTATTCTATTGGATTTTACAAAATAAAAATACAAAACATTTTGATCCACAATATATTTAAAGCAGTCCATACCCACTGGTAGCTTCTACCTAATTAAGGTAAAAGTTAAATTTCTCCAGTCACCTTGAGGCGTCCTGTTCTACATATCTACCAAGTTTAGTAAAATCCATATGGCGGTTAGGCCTAGATAAGAAATGAGCTCTCTAGCGCCCCCATTTTGTTTGATGGGGTCAATAATGGAGGGGTCCCCTCAGATTATGTGTGGTCATATGCCTACAAAGTTGCGTGGTGATGGGTGAAACCCTTGAGATGTTATACACCTTTATGTGATGAGCCACGCCCTCCGCAATATTCATTGCCTTATAGAAGCTCAGTTTTAGTAAGTTTTCCAACTTTTGCCAAGAGGGAACTTTAGATATTGGTCCCTAGATTATGTTCACCCAGTTTCATGCAGATCGCTCAAACTTCCTAGGAAGAGATCCATTTGAAGTGTTTTTCAAAACATTCAAAATGGCGGAAAATCTATATAAGCGGAAGTTCTGGGTTCTTGAGGCAAATGTGTTCCTCATGAGGAGAGGCATCTCTGTGCAAAGTTTCATGTCTCTACCACATACGGGGCATGAGATATGCCCATTCAAAGTTTGACATTTCAATGGGTTGCTATAGCGCCCCCCTTTGGCCAATTGATGTAATATTGCTTCATTGGCATCCTCCCATGACCCTCTACCACTGTGCCACATTTCACATGGATTGACCAAGTCAGTGAGGAGAAAAACATGGAACACACACACACACACACACACACACACACACACACACACACACACACACACACACACACACACACACACACACACACAGAGTTTTCATCATTATATAGTGAGATGTATAAACAAAAACAAAATATTTCTTCACACTCCATCAGTTAGTTGGTTTTGAGAAATGCTTATTTCTATGAGTGCAAATGTGCTGTAAAAGATTCATCATTAATTCCTCTGGTGCCACCACATGTTTTCACGCACTTTGCACCACACATGATTCAGGTCTGAAATTAACAACCGCCAGGCGCCAAATGCAGGTAGATTTTCCGTTTGGAGAATAGATCTTGGAAAGCTTTCTGCCACACTGGCGGGTAAATGTTTTTATCACAACAGTCATGTCATTGATCACTATGCTGAGTCTGTGCTGTGTGTTGGTTTCATTTGTGATCGCGCTGCTTCTCTTCTGTCAGTGTCAGATTTTTTCTGGCGTCTAAACTGTGCCACAGGCCATTTATTAATTTTGCCAGTACAAATATGCTCAATGACATGTAATGACATCATGACAGTGAAGACAGAAGCCTTAGCTTTCTGCTGAAAAAAAATGCTCTGGATATTCTTTTTTTTTTTAATTTAAAGTGATTTAAACAGGATCATTAAAACAGCGATCTCCTGCAGCTGTCCACAGGAGGTCTGTTTTCAAAGGGTTAAACTGACTTTCAGGTGCAAAGTGATTCTCTGGCCGAGCGATCATGGAGCCATTAATCAACAAACCTCAGGTGTGTGTGGACGTGTTATTATGGCAATTTGTGGCTTCCTCTCTGGATGCTGAAATAACCAACACACACACACACACACACACACACACACACACACACACACACACACACACACACACACACACACACACACACACACACACACACACCGCTGACTTCACACTGCACCGAGGCTCCCGTGTGGACGCTGCCGTCAGTGCCAGCTCCGCTCTGCTCTATATTAGCTTTGCTGTCGAGTCCCTCCGGCGAGCCAATGGGAACAGAGGGTGACCCGGGGGGTGAGACCACCATCTGTACCTGACTCACTGCGCTCATAAACCATGCCAGCATCAGAGCGGGACACACACAGGGCCTGGACGGCGCTAACAAGGACACTTGTACTGGAGCTGATAATGAGGGTTTGTCCGTGCACAATAATATTAGGACCACCTGCTTTCTTCTTACACTGAGGAGGATGCACTGACGTAGGTCTACGTTTGAAGGGTGATTCCTGCGTGATTCACTTCCTACAGCAGTTGAATGGAGGATCATTCTCCCCAGAATTTAAATTAAAGGAGACCTAATGTCATATTTTAGTTCTGCTACAGTTAAATGTTAAAGGGGCAAAAAGCGAAATTGTTTCACCGCTAGGTTTGCTGTTGTGCGCTGCCTATAGACCGAAACAAAGTGTGTCATGAGCCACTCCTCCCTCGACCTCTGCTCTCCACCCCACTCGCCTCATCTCATCTGTGCAGCCGAGCACCGCAGCACCTCCACGGACTATCACATCCAGACGGTCCCAGTGTTTCCTCCGCAGGCTCCACTTCACTCAGCTGCCCGATAAACCCGCTGCTTCTTCCCACTTTAACCTGAATAACAAACCAGGGCTCGGTGCTCCGGTTGGATCCAAACGGAGAGCCGGGGCTAACGTTAGCTGGGAAGCTAGCGGAGGCTAACTGGCTGTGCTGGCAGCTGAGTGAAGTGGAGCCTGAGGAGGAAGCACCAGTTAGCCCCAGTTTCACTACAGGCAGATTCAGTCGCCACAGAG
Organism: Epinephelus awoara; assembly: GCA_035609425.1. NCBI lineage: Eukaryota > Metazoa > Chordata > Actinopteri > Perciformes > Serranidae > Epinephelus > Epinephelus awoara. The sequence continues at coordinate 47,418,739 of CM069296.1, read as the reverse complement.
GCGAGGAAATAAAACCTGAACAGCCAACTCAGTTTGGCTTAGTTTAGCAGTTAGCGATGTCTTTCACTCACTCTCAGTCTCTGCTGTGTTTAGCTATTTCCCTGCTTTCCTGTTAGCGTTAGCACTAGTCGGCTGCCACGCTAACGTTCCTACTCTTCACGGCTCCAGCTCACGCAGAAGAGTAGTGTTAGCTCCTGGAGTTAGCACTAGAGCTACCACGGCTACTGTTTCTTAACATAGCAATTTTTTAATTCCTTCAATCTAAAAACGATGAATTTCGCTTATTGCTCCTTTTTAGAGAAAAAGGAAATAATACTGAAAACTGAAACGACAAATATGAAATGTTAAATAGAAAAGTAAAAATGCACAAAGCAAGAGGGGAGAAATAAAAACTTTATATCCTTATTTGCATTTTTTTATTTTATTTATTTTAAGCTTTTCTGTTTTCCATTTCAGGATTATTAATGTCACTTTTATTTTTCAAAATGCCTTTTAACAATACCCATTTGTCATTTCAATATCTAATAACATTGTTATGTTTTCTTTTTTCTCTCTTCTATTAAAAATAAAAAAAATATTTCGCTGCTGGAAAGACGCTGTTTTCATAAACCTGGTCTTTCTCTGCAGCAGAAAGACCCACATACTTTGAAGTTGGTGCTAAATGAGCAGAGAAAACAGAGAAAAGGGCTGCAGCTTTCACTTTTGCTCAAGATGTAGAAAACCTACAACTACCAGAATGCACTGCACTGCACCGGACCAATAAACGCTCCTGCTGGGGGTGATGTAATGCAAGCTTGGCCGCCTCTTCACAGGAAACAATATGACGGCCAGCTGGTGACAAATAATCTCCAATAACAGTGAAACAATAAAACATGTCAGGTGAGAAATATGATGTAACAGCATCGTGGTTCATATTTGATCAGCAACGCCTAGTTTTACTGGTTGACATGGTTGGTAAGATTTGGGGCGAGTCTTTCTCTGAATGTGCTCCGCCCACCAGCCCAATCAGCACAGTTTCAGGATTAGAGTCACCTCTCCTGACCCTGTGAGGCCGCTCGCACTTCTCATACAGACTGTCGTCAGCAGTACACACAAACCCGCCTAATGAACCCAGAATCTAATGAGTCGTACTGCGTCCTCAACTCTAATTCATGTTTATAATGTAACTCAGAGCTGCACATTTTAATTGGGTTCAGCAGTACCGCTCTCATTCTTTGATTATGTATCTCTGTCACTAATGAAGTCTGCGAGGAGGAGTCTGAGGAGAAGCGTGCGAGTAGCTGTCACTGAAAATGATAAAAAAATGATTATGAAAACGTATTATCAGATTATGATTCTGGTGACAAACGTGTTGACAGGCAGCTCTGTTCACATCCTGCCGTCTGCAGCTTCTGTCTCAGTGGCAAAACCAGTGTAAAACATCCCAAGTGTCGGAGATGAACTGCTCCTACTTTTGTTCACTGCATGTCACAAAGCTGTGAAATTCTATCTCACTTTCCTCCTGAAGATCAAATCTGACTGATCTGTGGGTGGAAATTCACATTACAGCAGCGCAGAGACTGAAAGACCAGCAACACATAAAAAATAAATATATAAAACTGAAGGAATAAAAATAAGAAATTAAAAAAGCTGACATTAATATCTAGTGACTTCTGACATCTGACGAAAGACAAAAATGACGTCCTTTCACATCAGCATGAAACGCGGCCAATCACTGTTACACGAAATGGCATCCAGCAGTGTCAGGGGGAAACGCAGGGCGACAACAACAAGAGGTTAGTCAGTGGAAGTCCGAGCAGGGCGGGCAGGAGGGGTGGACGGCTCCAACAACCACCGGCTTTCACTCAGGAGGCCGGTGTTCACTTCCTGTGAGATTGTAAAGCCAAACCCTGTTCTGTTTTTCCTAAATGTGACCACATGTGTCTGTTGTTGAAAAAACAGTTGGCGGTGTTGTACTGACGTAGTGCTTTTATTTTGAAAGAGACTGTATGCAAACTGTACATTTCCTGTGAAAACAGAAGTGTATTTTAAAACAGACAATGCATGTAACAGGCTGAAGTTGACACGGCGTCCCAGAACGTCAACAACCAACACACCCAGGGTACCTTGGACGTCACATGTGGACGTGGAAAGTCCATGACCAAACGTGGACATGTGACGAGGTCACAGTGAGGATGAGTTTTCCCTGGAGGATTTCACAGGCTGTTTTTTTGGAATGTTGCAGCCTGAAATGTCTGATTTCACAGCAGCTTTTCTAAATATCTGTGAGGGGTGTTGTGACGTTTGAAGGCAATTTTTGCAATTAAACTGCACGAGCAAGTGAAAACTACAAAATCAGTTGCTGCACTGTCTCAGATTTGGAGCTTACGATCATGAGCACTCAGTGTTTCCTCCAGAATTAAGATCAAATCAGGCTTTAATTCTCATCTTATCCAACATACCAGAGTAATGCAGGTAAAATGACACAGTGTTTGCAGGGAGTCGTTCCAACACTAAATGAATGAATACCAATACTATAAAATAGACATCAGTTAAATACAATAAAACCCTAACCATCCTTTATGACAATGGGGTCATAAACAGCTGATCGCCGCCAATCAGCTTTCAATGCGGTGCTAAAGGACGGCCCCTGAGGGCGGCTCTCTTCCTGCTCTGTCTGCCCAGTTAGCACAAGCTAACATAGCACAACGCAATGTCATCACTACTCCTCATAGTCGGCCACTCAGAGAGAAGCCTTGCAGCAGTTAAAATCCGACACCGAGCCGTTAATCTCACACCAACATAAAACGGCTCTACTCTGTCGTTAAACTTGTAAATAACCTGAAGGTAATGTTAGCTTTGTCATGCTAAAAGTTAGCCCTGTCACTGTGTGTGTGACTCCAGGCACAGAGCTCCGGTCCTGCAGCAGCAGTTTCATGATAAACAGAGGGACGGACTGAGCCAATAGAATACGCTGCACACAGCTTCACAATGACCGGAGATTTTACCAATTTAAATTGTCAAATTTGTGGTGAAGTTGTGGTGATTGGACAAAACTGCAAAGTCACCCAGTGTTCCCAGTGATTGGTGGAATTTCAGCAACTGTTGCAATCGCAACATCGCAAAATCCTCTCGGGATCAATAATAATAACAATAATAATAATAAATTTTATTTGTAAGCACTTTTAACAAATGCTCAAAGACACTTTACAGTTTAAAAATCATAAAATAGAGCCAAGTCAGAATAAAAGCAGCAATAAAACACTATAAAACACACAAACTTATACATTAAAAGCTGATTTAAAAAGGTGAGTTTTGAGCATGGTCTTGAATGTTGGGAGGTGTGTGCAGATATGGATGGGTTTGGGGAGTGAGTTCCAGAGGGAGGGGGCAGTGATGGAGAAGGCCCTGTCCCCCCAGGTTCGGTGAGGGTTTCTGCAGCAGAGAAGGTGAGCGAGGGGCAGAGGGGAGTGCAGTTATCGAAGGTGAGGCAGAGGTTGTGGGTGGCTCTGGTGCGGGATGTGGGGTCAATGATGATTATGTCCGATTTGTCTCTGTTCAGTTGGAGATAGTTTGTTTGCATCCATGATTTTACTTCAGTGAGACAGTTGGTGAGTGTGGAGTGGGTGGTGTTGGTGATGGCTTTGGTAGAGATGTACAGTTGGATGTCGTCGGCGTAGCAGTGGAACTGGAGGCCGTGACGATGGATGATGTTGCCAAGAGGGAGCATGTAGAGGGAGAAGAGGAGGGGACCAAGCACCGACCCCAGGGGGACGCCTTGGGACAGGGGAGCGGTGGGGGAGGTGCAGTTGTTTATACTGATGAACTGGTGTTGGTTGGTAATAATAACAAAGTATGCCAAAAAGCACCCTTTAATAGGGGTGGGGAAGACAAAAAAATACAGCATAGTATTGCGATATTTTTGTGTAGCAATATCATATCGTATCCATTTTTTTATTATATAAATCATGAATATGACAAATACAAATTAACCTCTAGGTAGCTGACTACAATGATTTAATCAATTGCTTTCGCAGTCCAATAGAGACACTGTTTTCCTTTGGGGACATAATTTGTTTTAAGCTGAAAAAAAAAATACTCATTTAAAATAACAATAATTATAACACACTTGGTTTTCAATGACCTCCAATGTAAATGTCCGTAGCGATATTTGACGCTGAGCACAACTGTCGTATGAAGTATTGGTATAAAGTCATAAAGTGAAATGTTGAGCCAGATAAATCTTCCACCTCATCATCAGCTGACCTCATTTTAACCTGGAGAAGTCTGCACATTGTTAGCTGCAGCTAAAATTTGGAAAGGTGTGGGCAATAAAACCATGATACACTAATTAAGGAAACAGAATTTCCTGACTCTTAAAGCCATGTTTGGCGAGTCCACATTCATCAGGACGCACCGTTCACCTCAGTTTTATTTTTCAGCATCTCACTGGATGTTCTGAGTACATCTGAATTTAATTTGAAAATCCACAGAGCTTCATTAAGAGGAGATGGAGCCCTCGTCTCTGTTGCAGCCTCACTTGGTGGCTGAGGCCGATAATACATATGTACTCTTGAATTAGAATCTTGCAGAGTTCAACTATAATGGATGAAATCTATAACGGCTCATAATTGTCATCTGGATTCTCTCTGCTGAGTTTATTTCATGAAAAGAGCAGGTGTTCCTGAGATTCTGTACGCTCAGCATTAATCACTCTTCCTACCTGACAATGGGCTTAAAAAGCAGTGCTCGAGGCCAGCACTGCACACAGGAGTGACTGTACTAACAAGTAAGAGGGGGATGTTGCAGAAAATGTAATACCTTGCTCTCTGGCGGTATTTATTAAGCACTGGGTCGAGGTCCAAAATGGGCCACGGGCTTGTTTGTGATGGGCCTTGACTTGACAAGGCTACCTGTATGTTTTAATGAGCCCTGGTCTCTGGGTGAGAATAAATTATCATAATTAGATCCTGAGCTGAAAAAGTTTAAGACTGCTCAGCGCCACAGTATATTAATCTCTCTCCTCCACATTTACTTTACAACCTTGTAGCTCGTGTGAACAAGTCTGCCGTAGAGAGGAAGGGAAGGGTGCACTCTTAAACAAACCTCAGGACTCTGATCATAATCTGATTCAGTATTCAGACTGTTAATTAGTCACGTATGAGTCGTCTTCTGTTTCTTTATTCTTCTGGTGCCATCTTTTGTTTCACTGTACAGCTGTGCCCTGGGTCAGGGTTTTGTTCTGTGCAACCATGTGTGTGCTGTTGGCTTATCTCTTGGAGAGAGGCAGTGGCCACACAGCGGCTCGTGCTTCTGCTGGAGGGTCACGTATGTTACTGTGCTACTGGGTTAGCGGCTAAGGGGAGTCTGTAGCTTTGCGGCGGCTCATTCTTTGGCTCAGTGTGTTTTTATCCACCACTCTCTTTCACCATGTGAAACCGACGTGGCTCCAAACAGCAGACCTGTAGGTTATCAGAGGATCTTGTTTCTGGTAATGATGTCACTAGCCATCTTGTAACGCTAGCTTAGCATCAGTGTCACGCTCTGTGGTACAGAGCATGAATTGCGTTGTCTGTATTAAATGAATAAAGTCAAATTCATAAATAAGCTCCATTTTACTGCCGAGAAAAGTGAAGACAGAGATACAGTCGAAACAGTCGACCCTTGACCTCTGCTGAACAGCTGTAACTGTGATAAAAATCACCTCATCAATTGCACTTCGCCACAATCTTCAGCAGTCACAACACGTCTTCCATCTCCTCCTGACATGGTTTCTACTAAAAACAACCGAGGATCTCACTGACGACAGCCTCTCGTAGTGGAGTACACATATTGTATGTTGTTTCTGTGTCACCCGAGACAGATGATATTAAACCCTCCCCGCCTTTCCTGCAGTGCAATCTGCTACAAGCATCTCTGAGCTGGCATGATTGGGTGTTTGGTGTGATGTGTGGACGCTGTGCTCAGTGGGACGGGTCAGACGGGATGCTCAGAGAATGAGAAGGAGCTATAAAGTAAAGCGAAAAGGCAATCGCTCTTTAAAGTCCATTATGAAACCAAGTAAACAAATTCACTGCGGTGAGGCCATGAACCAGAGCAACAACAGCCTGGAACGGGTTTATTGAACCTGGATGTCAGACGGCTGAGGTAAACAACTCACACACAGCAATTCACACACTCTGCTTTCAGCCATGCTCCTGACAGAGAGAGATGCCAGTGGATGAGTGGTCTGACGCTCGGTACACCACTTTGGTCCAATCTGAAATATTTCACAGCTGTGTTATGGAGTACAGCCACATTTTGTACAGACAGTTACGGTCCCCAGAGGCTGGATCACTTTGACTTGTAGCGCCACCAGCAGGTCAAAGTTTGCACTTATCCAATAAGTATATCAAAAAAATATTTGCACTTCTGATGACCGTTTTCTTCTCGCTTGTTATTTCATCTGCTAGAGATGCACCCATCAGTCGGCTAATGACAGGAATCACACGATTCTCAGCTTGATCGGTGACGACCATTAACCAGTCGGTCAGTCTCACATACAGCCAATCTTCTGCGACCAAGTTTACACGATGCGTTGCATGATGGTTCACGCCACAAACAGCAGGCCATCAGGCAATTCTGACCAATGCCATGTGGGTCACAAGGCACCCACAAACAATGCTGGAGCAAAAACAATTGCGCAGAAAAACATAACAAGAAAGACCGTCTGGCTGCAGCCCACCTATCTGAGGTTACACAGTCCCAAAACTGTCAATAGACTACTAGGGGTGTAACGATCCATCGATCTGGATCAATATATCTCTTCAATGATCATCAAATCAATCAATCAATCGCCACTCTGGCGAGTTATCTTTTTTTACCAGCGAAAAATGTATTTTTTGTTATTGGAGAACGATGCTGGTATCGGCTGGTTTCCTGGCAGACTAACGTGTATTTCAGGCAGAGACGATCTTTGGTCACGTAAGTGCGTCAGTCATGACATCATCACAGCGCGCCAAGGCAGGTAGCTGTTGATAGGCTCGTTCGAGATGAACTGCGCCTCGCCTGGAAAGTAGAAGAGAGCAGGCGGCCGCAGCGGGGGGCGGTGACAAAAAGCTGCAGGGAGAGTGTTGCACCTGCTGCCTCCCTGCCTACCCTTTTTGAAGAAGAGATGAAATGTTACCAGAATGAGACGCCACTACGAGCCGACCAGGATCCACTCCTGTGGTGGAAAACTACAGGCGCACTGAAGTATGCTCAGATAGCGAGGCAGAAGTTGGTCATACCTGGCACTTCAGTGAGGTCAGAACGGGTGTTTTCATCCGAGTTTAACGTTCATATTGCATCAGCAATAAGCATCTTATTTTTTGTGTTTTTTTGTAAAAAAAACAAAAACAAATAATAATAATAAATTCTAATATTATTTGAACTCTACTAAATTAATTCGAAAATATTTGAACTCAATTTCATGGTGCTTTTGACAGCCCTATCATACGCACATGACGGCAGGAGGGGACGGCGGTGCATGAATGGATTTACCCCTCCCACTTGTGGTAGTTTTACTGATATTTCTTATCCCGTGCAAATCGGGATAACGTCCTGTGGTAAAATGACATTACCCCACGTGCCCATGTGCCCATGTAAAACTAATCCAGTCCGAATAGTGCTCAAGAGACGGAGGTTAATATTGCTGCTGCTCCCGCTCCCGCCGCCGCCACTGCCGCCACCGCCGCAACCAACCCCCCAGTCTTATCCATCGGCAGCATTAAGTGACTTGACTTTTTTTCCTTTAAATTATTACTATTTGGATGGCTGGTAAAAAATCTGCCTGGCTGCTAAGTGAAAAAGTTAGTTTTGGACCTTGGTTGAAATATTATGGATCATGAAGGAAATACGGCTCAACAGACAGAACACATGCCGTATGCAAACAGTGCTGATACGAGATTAAACAGAGACAGAAGTTTGTCTTCAGGACTCTGAGAGAGAAGTTAGTCTATATGATCAGATGATATCGTCTCATATCGATCACAAGAGGCTGAATCACATCCAATCACAATCATATCGTAGCAGACTGTGTGATATCAACAAATATATTGTGTCTTTGTCCAAAAAATGAATATAACATTGTATCATGATGTAACAGGTGATTTACAGCCCTAGGTAACCATTATACCTGCGGAACATCTGCACGTTAGCATTGTGATGTTAGCATTTAGCTTAAAGCACTGCAGTGTCTCAGTACAGCCTCACAGAGCAGCTAGCTCAGCTATTCGTCTGGTTTCCTTTTTGTTCTGTTTCCTGTTTTGATGTCTGAGTCTCCAAACAATTCTCCTCCCAGTTTGAGACCTTCAACTGAACCATGCGGTGCTGCTGTCGAGGAAACTGTCATCGCACTGTTGATGCTTTGACATGATTTAGTCTGCAGATGCTGGCTGACGGAACAGAAAGAGGCACGAGCAACTAACACAGCAGGAAAAGGACAAAGCTGCCTCTTATTACCAGAATCACAAGAAAGCACACACACACACACACACACGCACAGATTCACAGGCACATGCATGACGATTCACACATGTAACGACATGCACACACTCATGTACTGGATGTCACAATGAACAGTGTGTGATTACACACAGTTAAAGAGAAGAAGCATGAGATCACTTCGATCCTGGCTCTATTTTTATCACCACATGTCGTGTGTGTGTGTTTGTATGATACATGTGTGGACGGTGAAGGCTGTGAGTGTGCATGTGTGTGTTTATGAGTACACAGTATCTGCTGTGTGCATAGATGAGTGTGTGTGAATTAGTCTGTGGCCAACAAAGAGCAGGTCGAGCGTACAACATGCATTTGATCTCAGCGGCCAACAAGCAATAAATTTTATATCAGGCTGGAAATGGAAATCCTGCTGGGGCTGCTTCTGAGAGAGCTGATCAGAATACAAACACCCTCAAAGTGGGGATGGATAGATGGATAGATAGATAGATAGATAGATAGATAGATAGATAGATAGGTCAAACAAATAAAGTCTTGGGAGAGCGTTTCATGGCCAAGAAAAGGAGAAACTTGCATGTAAATGTATTACAAAGGTGCCGTTTAACTGCTCCTGTGCTGCTCAGAGACCTGGAAAGAATTAATGAGCCCCTGCATGAGACTGTGAGGAAATAAAAAGAGAGACGGAGAGACAGAGAGGAGGTATGTGGTGGTGGGGGGGTGATGGACAGCTGCAGTGAATAAGGCGATGTGTGGAGTAATACCCCTCGGATCTGTAAGTGTGTTGCTCTGGGCTGAATCGCATCTTTCCGTCTGCCTCGACCCCTCTCCTCCCTCCTCCCTCCTCCCTCCTCAAATCTTCCTCAGGGAGAACCCCAATAAAAGAGGCAGTGTACATTAGAGATGGTCTTTGCTGCAGCATGTTGCCTTGGGCTAAAATACTGCCTTCCCGCTTCACCTCACCACCTCCGTCTCCCTCCGCTCTCACCTCTTCCTTCGGGGAATATTCCCTCAGTATGCGGCTGCAGGACCGCCAGACCTGCTGTGCTGGGTGTTGCCTTCAGGGCTCGCTGCCTCTGCTCAGGCCTATCTGCACCTTCCCTGCTTTAATACGATGCTGCCGTTCCGCGCGGCTCCGGCACGCCTGCGGTTGTGGAGCTGTTGGTGAAAATGCATCATGACGGGGGCTGTAGCTAATGACTGTTTATTATCATTACTGATTAAAGGTGCAGTGAGCCACTCTGGAGAAAGACTGTTCATCTTTTCCCAGGTTGTCAAATACCGATGCTTTGGGTTGGTATTTGGACTGAGACTCCAACCCAAAGCATCGGTATTTAACGACCTGGGAATAAGACTTAACGATCCACTATAGCCCCTTTCCCACTGCACAGAAACCCACGACCACCCATTCCTGGTTCAAATGACTCTGCAGTAGTCACTGGTATTTATCAGCTCCAGCTCTGATTGGCTTTGATCGGCAGTGATGGAAATATGACGCCCCAGTGAACAGGCTAATTTTAGTCCCTTTAATGGACACACACACAGACACACACACACACACACACACACACAAACACACGAGCCTGTGATGTCATAACTATGTTAACAAGCACTTGAGTAACCGTTCAGTGGCAGAATGATGGTTTGGGTTAAAATCACTACTGGTTGACTTCAAGGAACCTTCGTCATCTCCACGTGATCAACACCAACATTACGTCAGCGTAACTCGTCATCACTTCCTCTGTCACATTATTGAACGGAAGCTTCTGTCACAAACACACACATCTTGAGCTGCAGCCATCAGCCTGCCAATCATCCATCTCCTTCTCCCTGTCCTGCTCCTTCATCTCTCTCCCTCTCCTCTCCCTCCCTCCCTCTCTGCGCCAGTGAGCATAATCGACAGCGGGGTCTGGAGGATTGGGGCGCAGCAGGAGTCATTAGCAGTAGCTGGCAGGCTCACTTGGCGACTCTTTTCGGTTTTGTGTGTGTGTGTGTGTGTGTGTGTGTGAGAGGGAGAGAAAATGGCTAACTGCTTTCTTGAGATGTCTCCTGGTCTAACGTAAGGTGCTGCACGAGGCTCTACAGATGATCGACTCTCCAAACCCTGACGGTCGGAGCAGGGCCGCAGCTCACAGCGCTGACGTTCAGCATAAATTACCTGTGAACGATGTGAGAGGTTTACTGATTCAATCTTTACAGAGTGAACCGAGCCGCCTCGATGCTACTTCACACGTTTGATATTTATGACCTGACGTCTGCCACGCAGACCATGAAAACAGAGTCGACGCTTAGACGAGGCGGAGCCAGCAGAGTCTGGCTGTTCATGTCTGTTGGCGGTGATGTATCAGGAGTCAGCAGGATAATCTCAGCTGCTGTCAAATGTGGAACACTTTGTCTCTGGCTAATTATCCACCGTCAGCACATTCACCAGTGACAGGAATCTGTGAAAGGTTTTGTTATGAATGTAAAATGTCTGTAAAATCAGACGTCTGCAGAAAGAAGACATTTTCAGCTGAATGCAGCTCAGTGTTCTCACACATGCACTTCTACAAGAGGGGGAACAGAGGGCTCTGTGGGGAGGGAGCACCTGCTGCAGCAAGCCAACACGCCGTCTGTGGTCATTTTGACTTGACCAGCGGACTTCACTGACAAGCTGATGAGCTGACTGAGAGCAAATGTAGCCTGATTTATCAAATTAACACTGAACATCATTTTATTTCTGCAGGTTTACAACAATGATTGATCATAAGCCCCGCCCCTTTGTGGCAGTCCATCAGGAGCATGGTGCCCATGCTGTCACAAACTTCACTCCCTAAAGAAACATTATTACAATTTTGGAAAACCAGAGAAGCGATTTCAGAGAGACGCCGACAGGAGGACTACAGTCTGTGTTTGAAGGATTATCTCCTGGGCGTCAGTTCACTGGGAGATATTTATAAAAAAGGCCTGTCGCAAATTTTTATTTTGCAGCGAAACTTTTTCAATTTAGCCGGGCTGCAGATGGAAGTCTGTATGTGAAGACAGAGTAAAACAGCCTGATGTCAGCTCAGCAGAAAGATCAATGACTGGAGAAGTTATGAAAAATCAGTTTGGGAGAATTGTGTTCAAACTTTAAACTCAGGCCTATAAAGAGAGAGAGAGAGACATAAGCACAAGGCCGCAGAGGGAAACAGAAAGAGACTGCTGTGTAAAATAAACAGCTTTTTGCTTTTTTGTCTTGTGTTGCTGAGCAAAGAGCTGCAGTGAAGTCACTTTATGAAACATCTTGTCATTGGCACTTCTCTCTCTCTGTTTGTCTGATAAAACAGAGCTGCAGATTTTCCACCTGCAGACGGTATTTGTATAAATTTACATTCCCTTCTCTCATAGTTTGCGCCTCTAAAAACAAACACCTAAACTTTATTACATGAGACCAAACACAGATTTTCATGTGTGCAGCTTTTCAACATCAACATCACAGAAGTCTTCCAGTAAATCAGGCCTAATTCAGTTTAATGACTAAAAACAAGCTGCAAATCCTCTGTAAATATCTCCCTTTGCGTGAAAGTCTGTTTTGATAACGGTGCTATAAACTGACACAATGATAGAAATATTACTGCCAATGATGTTTAACAGCTTTATGTGATGAATAAAAGATAATGCAGGTGCTTTAAATAGCCACATGTACTGACAGACGGTCTGTCACTGCCGCAAAACTTCACTGATGTATCGGTGAAATCATACTTCTTCTCACTGACAGGTCCAACGCCTGGTGGAGCAGGAAAATATCGACGTGCAAACAGCTGATTAAAGGCGTGATTATTTATGTACAACCTTGGAAGTGAAAATGAGGCTCGTTCCCGTGCGTCCAGCTGCACAGTGATTAGGATCTATAAAGCCTCATGTACTCACATCTTTATAAATCTCATATGGAGAGTGTTGCCGCATTTTTCTCTTTGCGTCACAGTTTTATGAGTGGCTTGAGTGACTCCAGTAAATATCTGCACACACCCATTTTCCCAACGGCGAGTTTTTCAGGTGTTGCGGGGATTTGAACCAGTGACCCTCGCAGTCACAGTCACACTTCAGAACGAGACCCATTCAGCGAATCTCACATCAGTTACAGCGTTTTAACATTAACAAACAACACCAGCTCTGAAACACAGAGAGGCATGGTGATAAACTGCTGGAGCCTGACACACACACACACACACACACACACACACACCTCGACCAACATTAAATGGCAGTGTTCACGAGGGCATCACCGGCTGCCGTGACCCATCCAGGAAAATCAATTCCTTCTTTGTGTCACGGCTTTAAGTGGATTAGAACCGTCAGTCACTGCACGGCTGCATGCTCTCACTATGTGAACCATGACTAATATTCTAGTGACATTTTCTGTTGACTTCTTTCCACGTTTATCAAACCTCTAAGCGTCACGTCGTTCCAAAGGTTCTCACAAACATCTTACTGATAATAACGATGTCAAATCAAATGAGAAAGTTGATCGTTAGTCCTCACAAATCAAGTTCTGCTTTACACTGATGGAAATAATCTGTAAATCCAATAAAGGCTAAACACAACCACAGGTATTACAACCAGAGACAAAAAGGTACAGAAAAATCTTTATATAGACCTTTTCATTTCTACTCCGTTGCCAGGGAAACAGATATTAGTTTTCCTGTCAGCTACCAAGGAAACTATAAAAGAAGGAAAGGACATGACGTCAGTGACAACGTTTGAATTTTTAAATTGGAGCCAGAGTCAAGGGGGCGGGCACAGCGAGTCCCTCTGTGACCCTTCAGGTCTTTGTTGTTTCACCTTGTTGTTGACTGAACTAGAAAACAGTTGAAATAGTTAGCGAGCACTGATGAATGCATGATTCAACAGTTCGCTAAAGGCAACTGATCAACAGGTGAAACATCTGACAGGACTGCGTACACAGCGGTGATGTTTCTCAGTGACATATATTCCTTTGTGATCCTGATGGATTTTAACATTTTTCATAATCATTTACAAAGATAAAGTTGCATGTACGGGTTTCTCTCCACTCGCTGGTAGCTGCTATGTTGCTTTTCATGTTTAGACAACTGCGGTTGGCAAAGCATTCTGGGAATTTCCCTCTACCACTCTGTTTGGAGTCTGCATCTAAAATCACTACATTTGGAGAGCCACTAGCAGAGCTCGATGACCACTAACCTTTGACCCCACAAAAGACACTGGACAACCTGTGTACGGGCCTGTGTTAGGGCCGAGGAAAGCATTTGATTGGCCCCGGCTGTTAGTCACATGAATTAGATTTTTCTCTCTGCGTCCTGGTAGCTCTACGATGCACAATAACATCACCCAAACTGTCCAATCAAAGAGTCGTGGTTTTCATTGTGAACATGAACTGGACCAGAATCAAGAAGGAATCTATCAACAGATCTTTCCCCCTCCTGGTGTCGACCAAATGAACTGAACCACTGTGACCGTGGCATTCTGGGAAACATCCAGGGAGAAATCAGCAAACTGAGGAGTTCTGTGAATGATGACCACGACCGTTGTGCATCTTGAACTTGAACTGAACACCCACTCACGTCTCCACTCCTGAACCTCGTGAACGACCGCTCAACAACTGTACGAGTCCCTCTGTCAGTGTGGAGGGTTTGCACCAGACGGGACAAACGTCCTGCTCTTAATGTGGAGCTCGTTATCTTTGACAAAGTGAATGAGCAGAGCCCCCCCAGTAACTACTCCTGAGGTCTTCTTGGGTTAGGCTCTTCACATATTGTATTGAGTGTGGTCAGCAGTGTTTCCAGGTCCTCAGGTTCAACTTCCTTCACATTGTGGCCTCCTCTCCTCTCTCAGCCTCCCTCCTTCTCTCTCCTTCTCTCTCCAGTGTTAAGATTATTACAGTGTTGTTTGTTTTAGTTTGTGTTGAGGCGCTGGTTTATGTGGGGTCATCACTTTCTGCTGCTGCAGCCTGGATGGTGCCAGAGTTTGTTTTTTTTTTGTTGTTTTTTACAGCTTCAGGCTGCATGCTTGGCTCTTTAAAGATTAAAACCCTCTCCAGTTCCCTCACCCACGATGCCCAGTAAAGAATCCCGCAGTTAGTGGCTCCAGAGGATCAACTGGAGGGGCCCACTGGGGACGGCAATAATGAGAACTTCAAACTTTGTTTATGGAGCACTTTTCCAAACTTCTGTGTCTCACAGCGAAACAGAGAAAACAACACAGCCAACCTAAACAGGGTAAGGAGCCTCTAACTGCTGAAATACTGGAGGGAACAGTTGGGGCTAGTTCTGCAGCCACGTTTTCAGTAAATACTTTTACTGAATTACTGAACACAAGTTCAGACGAACATAATGCAGCTGCAGAAATGAGACAAAAAACAAACAAGGCAGCAGGAGAAAAGGAAAAGCAAATAAATTCTTTATATTTCTACTTAATTACATTTACGAGGAAAATGTTGTACATTTTACACATTCTGACACCAGGTAGATTGATTAGGTTCACTATTAGCAGGGTTTTTCATACTGAACACAGCGAGCCTCCACGACATGATGCATTGTTCAGTCAACTGATCTTTCAACTGATTTTTGTCTTGTTGCAACGAAATCATTTCAAAAACATGTTGACATCATACCTTTCTGCCAACTACTGATTACTGGTTACTTTTGTACATTATTATGTAGCAGATACATTAAAACTTATGTTTAAACAACACTGTGGTTAATGTATGTTCAGTTTTATTTCTCTCAGAGAAAATAAAGCTTTTATTTACTTTTATTTCACAGATAAGCAACAATAACATTTGAAGACAGTAAAGCCCCCACATATTAGCATTTTAAGTCCTGTGAGTGATGAGAAGGAAAAAACCCTGCAGCCACTAGGCTAATTAATATAATATAAAATGCCATAGCCTTGTGCTAATAACATTAGCATGTTGAATTTGTGGGGAAAATGTGTCCAGATAGAGATAAGTGTTTGTGTACTTGTGTTTGTCATTGTCTCGATTAAAGGGGAACTAATGTTTTTTCAACCTGGGCCCTATTTTCCAATCTACTTTTGTCTAAATGAGTGATAGGATGTTCAATATGTGACATGTCTCCAGTACGAAGCTAGGGCTGACCTGCCTGCAGCCCGTGAGCGCACGCTATATTAAATAATAGGGCACTCAGACAGCGTCAAACAACGTCAAAATACGTCCACTAAAAGTGCATTTTTTTCACACAGATAGGCTCGGGCTGTTATATGTTTAATGTGCGTTCTGAATTAATCAAAGTTTAGAGCACGTCAGAAAAAGTATTGAACTGACATTCATCATGTGACACAAACACAGAGACTCCTGGTGAGTCATCACTGCTGCATGTAGAGAAAGGAACTGATAACAAGTTCTGCATATCAGCTGAGGAGGTGATGACAGCTGATGTGTTCACGACTTCCTTCAGCTAAAAGTAAGTGGGTAAAAAAAAGTGTTTTTACTGATTACTAGTTTTACTCGAGTACTCTTTTTCCAAACCCTCCTTTTGCATTAACTTATTAACTCTGTGGTCTGTTGCTCTCTGCTTTAATTTCCCATCCAGTCCATGAGATTGGATTTTCACAGCCTCTGACCACATTTATGTTTTTGCTCCTGACATGTACAAGAGTTAATCAGCAGCACTCTGTGACTCTGCTTCCTACAGAGGAACAGTGGCTTTCATTGTGTCCTGGATGTTAGAGCTAATCTGGCTGGTGCGCCTCGGCGCGACCGGCCCCACACCCCTCGCAGCCCACTGGGGCCCCGCTGCACGGGTTAGTGGTGTCTATCGTGGCCAC